>OX387426.1:17954533-18554533 GCA_947563755.1 Lochmaea crataegi
CAAGCGAGTATACGACGTACAACCTCGCTTTGTGAGAAAGCGATGATGGTAACTGACGGTGCAGTTGCCAAGCGACGCTATGACGTCATGACGCCCACCGTCGTCCCCGACCGGCGTCGTAGTCGCGGCGGTGGCGTCAGGGACAGTCAAGTTTAAGGTAGTGTTAACGAACTCGAGATACGAAGGAACGGAATATTAATTTAATATCCGTACAGAGTTCACAGATGATGAAATTCAATTTAGAAATGTTTCCTCTTTTGGTATGTGGATCAAGAGTACGAAATTTTGTTCTATATTCATTTTTCTGGAGCGTGAAATTTATAAGAAGACGTAAGATCGGTTGGTTATCGACAATAATATAATTTCTGAAAAAAAAAATTGAAATTAATATGTTACCTTTATCACAGCACGCATTATATACAGAGTGTCTCGTAGAGAAATACTGTAAATCAGAGGAATGGTGGATCGTCAAGAACAATTTAAAATACCCAAGTATTTTAAAAAGATGTAGTAAACAAAAAAGATACTTCAGGTTAAAGTGACGTGCATTGAAATATTTGAACAATTCTGATAGATGTAGAATAATTTTTTTAAATAAACTAAAATATTTTCCGATATCCATATCCTTAAAAACTACAAATGTAAATCAAATGAATTACCAAAAAGTCCTAAAACAATATATAAATATGATTTATTTTTGAAAACACAAAAATAGAAACATTCATTTTATCATATAAAACGTTTTAAGTTGACACGTTAAAATATTCGACCGTTAGTCCTAGAATAATAAATTAAATATAAGTATTTGTGTAGGTTGCTCCACAAAGTGGATAAAATGAATATTGTTTTTACCTGTCTCACTAAATTATGCAAAAAAAAACTAAACATATGTTACGATTCAGTTTCATCAACTATAATATTATATCAAGCGATAGGAGACTATTTATATTTCGTGAATTGGCAACACTAACGTTGCCACTAAAATTGTGAGGTTTAAAAAAAATTGCATTGCTTACCGTTCACAATTTTTGTTTGTTTTCCAGAATTGGTGTAGCTGATTAATTGATTGATTGATTGATTAGCTCGGCACCACCAATCAAGGGCTTCGAGTCCTCGGCACCTTAACCTTTAGGCTTTTTGTGCTCTTAGCTATACCGTTTATTATCTATAAAATAAGGTCCAGGCTTATAAATATTGTTTAATTTCAGAAATTGTAGTGTTTTGTCTAGTTTGTCAGTAAGAGCTGTCTTTTTATTGTTGGGAGCACCACACAAATTACGCAGATTATTAAGATGTGAACAGTCTGTAATAATATGCTTCACATATTTAACACACTGGCGCACACAGGAAAGGCTTCTTTGGACTTCAGGTATTGGTGGGTTATGCTGGTGTATCAAATTCCAAGCCTAATTATCTTCACTTGATAGGATCCATTGTGAGGTAAGGAAGGAAGCCTAGATACATTAGGTATTATTTGGCGAAATTTATTGCGGGTGTTGAAATTCCATCTTGTTTTTTGGCAGTTTTGTCAGCATCCTCATTTCCTTTAATACCGGTGTGATATGACACCCTTTTTTTACCTTTGAATGAGTTGGGATAGTGTTTAATTTTCTGCCCTATTTCGTTCTTTGTATATATGACTTGGAGGCTTTCTATAACATTGAGTGACTCGGTGATTATCAAAGTATCCTTATCTATGGTCAGAGATATCTCTAGTGAGTGGAGAACAGCTAGACTTTCTCCTGTGAAAGAACTGCAGATTGCTGGTAGACGCAGTACGTGCTTTACATTGTTGTAGACAACTGCTGTTCCTACGTCTCTTGATGTTCTATTCATTTTTAGTTTCTTTTTAATTTTCTACAAGCAAATACAATAATGTGTTGACATTGTTGGCATTTAGAAGGCGTAGTTGTCTCAGATATGAGTTATATTATATTCACAATAAATTTAGTGTCCGATATATTATTTGTATGATAAAATTGATAAAATACTCTACATTCTATCCTATCATCTATCATTTAGCGTTATCTCAACAAATTGGTATCCCTACAATATAATCGGTGATTGATTGATGATCTGAACGATTAACCATTAAAAGGACAACAAGAGTTATGTATGTCATATCATCTTTGATATAGGTGTGCGATCGGACGAAATGGATAGATTTATCTCTTTTTGTTGCATATTTCTATAATCCGACATCTTCTTTTATGTTATGTTTTCTGCACGATTCTTTAATACCGTCGGATAAACCCGCTACCGTAAGTCAGGATCAATGCAAATCTTCGATGAATAACTTTTCATTTCGCAACTTTATTTTTTCGTACAGGAAGAGATAAAAGTGGAATGCAATACGTAAACTTCATACAGGGATTAAAAAAAAACTAATATAAATCGGAGAGCACGGAATATGAATTTCTCATTTATTTTAAAAGGAAATAAAAATATTGTATACAGAAGTAACCAAGTACTTCTGTATATTGTATTCTTCTACTAAGAATTACTCCCCACTCATACGACACGCCTGACAGTTAATTTTTATTTTATAACGAGTATAAATGCATGTATATCGTGCAAAGTCGAGTGAATATAAAATATGACAATAATTTTTGATGTCCTTGCCTGAAGTATATAAAATGCATGTATTCCTTCATTTATTAGAAAACGCGACTGGTATATACTGTGACTTCTTTTATGGCAGAACAACTGAGCATAAAACTCTCATCCTAATTGTACTGTTACTCAAATTTTTATTCCAATTTTTTGATATTTCAAAATAATAAGTGAATGCAACTGGTCAAGTCAGCTTACTCATAACCTAGCTACGTACTGCGCTATGGAAGTAAATATTAATGGAACTAACCAAAACTTAAAACAAACATTACTTACATACTTATAGTTTGGCAAACCTATCTGAAGCTACGCGACATCGGTAAGGGGCGAGGAAACATGGCTGACATCTGTCATAAACGTACCGGTGGCTTACTACTTACTTAATTACTTCTAAACATTAGAAATCCCCTCTCTAGTTTGGCTATGAAATAACGAGTAGATTAACACAAAACACTACATTATACAAAATCACAAAAAAGTTTATTAATACTAAATAAAAAATACGAAATGTTTAAAATGCCAAATAAAACTGAAAATAGAATGACAAGCACTGACAATACCAACGCCACTGGATAATTTATATCAGTCAATAGTCGAAGTGAGAGGGAAGAACACACGCATGCGTTTGGCAATAGCAAGTCAGGTGGTTGTATTCGATAAATATTCACCAATTAAGTTCGTGGTAATATTATTTTGCCAAACAAACACTAAATACCTGGACAGCTAGAAGAGCTTTAGACTTCTGGCATAATATACCAGGATTGGTTCATTCAAAGGCTTTTATACATCCTTCGAAGAATGTCTCCAAACAAATGTTAGACTATGTTAGACTATGTTAGACCTACGTTGTCTAATAGGCCTTTTAACAGGCCACTGTCATCTGAATCATCATATGATAAGACTTGGACTGTCGGAAGATCCGACTTGTCGTCTCTGTCTGGAAGATGATGAAACAGCAGAGCATATAATTTGTGCCTGCCCCGCCGCGGCTCGAATCAGGTATCGGATGTTTGGCAGGGTCTCTCTCTCGCTCTCGGACCTGAAATAACATTCACCAAACAAACTAATCGGCTTTGTTAAGAAGCTGAATTTGTTTGGTGAAATCTGAATAGGTATGAGCCACAATAGACTCTTACGAGTCGCAGTGGAGGGCCTTATAGACCCACTCACCACAAACCTAACCTAACTTAATATGATTTTCGCTCGATGCTGCCGGGTTGAAGGAAACCCATTACATATTTGGAAAAGTGTTTACCTTTTAATATTCAAGAATTGAAAAAATAATGTTAATAGACAAAATCCAATGAAACAATCACCTTGAAGAACTAACTTTGAATCATTATTGAGATATTGTTGAAAACAAAAAGTTAATTTTCTGATTATTATCACCATATACTTAGCACTCAACTTTATCATAGTTGAACGTGGAAATATCCAATGTTTTCGGCCGCATTCCTTTCACAGCTTCAGATAAGTTTGCCATACTATTCACGCTACTTAAATGAAAAGAATATTTACATATAAATATTAGTCAGTACTCGTCACCCAGCAAACAAATACCCGTTGCAAGATGATCATACAAAAAAAAATATTTGCTTGGAATAACCCCTTGGCTTATCAAAAGACTTGTAGCCGAGCTACGCACTTTAAACTCAGAAAAGTTATACCTGTAATACAAATAATAATTCGTATTGAATAGAAATCAATACGACGTGGTCCACCTTTAACCTCCTCGAACCCGAAAACCTTGAACACATATTGTTAGTCTGCTCATTGTATAAAAGTTTTTGAGATACTTTTGTTAAACCTCGAAGAATTGGTGAGTTCAGCCGGGCTCAACGGTTGGAACTAAGCACAAAATATGTTGAGTTTGAGTATGTTGTAGAGATAGGAAGTACGTGTGCGTGTCGTACAAAATGTACGGCACACTTTAATGTACGGTGTACATTTTATTGTACTAATAGTACAATCCACCATTACGTCATTGGTTTTAGGTGCTGGTGTGCTGGTAAAGTTATTATAATACTTACAGCGAAACAATATTTAAAGGTATTATTAAAACATAAATTCTACTACTACACCAATAAATTACCAGTAAGAATAAGTATGTACTGTACGTATCGTACTTGTATGTACTATGGGTCATTCTTTCTCGTTCTACTACTAACTACTCCGCCGTGACCACTAATGTTGACGAAAGTCGCGTTCGATCTCATCGTACAATTGTACGGAGTGTGCTAGTACAACCAATTATATTGGTTTGGCCCATTACTAGTATGCTGGCAGTCAGCTGGCGAGCGGCACACCCCCAAAAAGTCGCTTAGAAAACGAAAAAGTGACCAGATCACTTCTAATCGCTAAAAATCATGTTACTTTATGTATTCGAGGGTGCTGAATACGAATATGACGTTTTTTTTCTCGTCTAAAGTTGGGGGAACATTGTTAAAATCTACAATTACGTCAAGAATTTTTTTTGCGAATTTCGAACTTCAACTCGCTGCAATTCACGGAATAATCAATATTTTTTCATGAATTTAATCACACATTCGTGCACTCATTTGCAATGCAGCAAAACACACCCGACTTTGTGCATACTTTTTTGCAAAAGTATGCACAGTAGGTTTTTTTTTCGATAAGAACAAACAGAGCAGTTTTTTCTGTTTTCCAACGTTTCCACTCTCGTTTCAGACGCATCTTCATCATTGTTTCTCCTAATATCTCTCAAATACTAAGTCGCAATTTTCTGCTCGCCTCTGAATTTCTCGAACTTCTCTTTAAATGTGGTGTTGATTGTATACATTTGAACGTACTAAGTTGAGACTTCCATCGTGTTTTCAATTCACTAACGATACGTCTTACATATGGCTGTACACTTTTATTGTTACTCTAACTCTAAGTGTACGTCTACAAGACGGCAAGTGATCTTCCACTTGAGATATCTTGGAAACTAAACAGAACACGATAAACAAATTTAGGCTATTAAGTAAGGATGGTAAGGTGATAAATCACCTAATAGGATATTGGCAGATATTGAGAGGGAGGAGCCTTACGACAAATCGGACGGAGCTTTGCCGTCTCAGAGATGTATGATTAGTAGTTAAGTGTTGAGAAAGTTTTGTTTTTTTCCATTAAAAATTCCATTGAAATTCGATTGTCAGGAGAACGCATGACCTTGAAAACTGAAAACTTTTTCGCAAATAATAAAGCCATTTATTAAATATTACTTTGTGAATATAATATAACACATTAGTCACCCAGACTATAAAGCGAGTAGAAGCTATAGAAACATTGTTAACCTTTACGAGGTTTAAATCCTCTAAGAGGATATTAGGATCAAATTAACTTTTTGCGGATCTTGCATTACGACAATTCTCCGGTCCACAGAAGATCCATTTGTCATCGAACAATTGATGAATTAGGGGTGGTTTTCCTCCCTTTTCTCCTTGTCATGCTCCATGTGACTTCCGTTTGTTTCCTGAAATCAAAAAAGTTTGAAAGATTTCAGTTGGATTTAGTATTCAACAAAGCTATGATGGGTATACTCAACAGACTATTAAAGAATGTATTATTCGTCAGTCGTGTTCCATAACAATTGCATGAATTTGATGGTACATGTTCATTTAACAGAATGGAGAATACTTTGAAAAATAGTTGCTGAAGTGGACGTACACGAACTGCGCCTCACTAGTCCTCAGGTATAAAAGCAATGAAATTAAATTTAAGCTGCTGCCCTGACTGATAATTTATTATTGAATTATGAAACCCAGTTGCCGGATTCCACAGGCGTAGAAGGTTCTAATTCAACCATTTTTCTAGCTGTTTATATGAGGAGATAGTTTTGGTCCAAATATTACCAGTATCCCTGTATAAATATTTTTTATCAGTGGTTGTAAGATCGTGTAGGTGCCTCAGTATTTATTAATTAGAAATGTTTAGTTACTTTCCGGCAGTTGTTGGAAAAGTTCGTTTTCAAAAATGGCTAATTTTTCTGAATGTGTTTCTGAAAACCGGATTGATGAAACTGTTATTTTTCTCAATGTGTTCAACGCTCTTCACCACCAAAATTCAACATTGGGAGTTACAAAAATTGTTCTATGCGTATATTTCAGGTGGCCAATTGGCCTCTCCGAAAGTTGTTTGCCTGTATGACTACAGAGCCTCACGTTTAGATAAGATGTGGGTCACGGTCTCGATATCTATGCCACGGAGTCTCCAGCTGAGATCCCTCTTATACATCCTCAATTTATGCAGGGGGTCTATTACTTGGACATGACCCATTAGATAACCTTCAATTATTTTGACCGATTCCCACTAATATTTAGTAGTTCTTCGGTCCGTTAAACACATGTATCTCTTATGAAAGTCTTACTTGTTTTAGAATGTTCCTCCACTGAAGCCTATGTTGACTTTGTACCCATTTTTATATTTGTCCTTGGACCATTTTGTTTGGTCCAACATATGTTGTTGCTGAACGAGTTGCGAATTCATAAGCCTGTTCATTCCTAGAAATATCATTATGTCCTGGCACCTAAACTAATCTTTAGTGCGGTCTGCCAATTCATTCAGTTCTTTCTGGAATTTATTCACCAGGCTGGATGTCACTTGCGACTATTTAATACAGCAAAGGCTACCTGACTGTCAGACAGTGTTTATCCTATTATAGTTTGGCAAACATAACTGAAGTTGTGAAAGGAATGCGGTCGAAAACATTCGATATTGCCACGTTTAACTATGAAAAAGCTAAAGTGCTAAGTATGTAGTGATAATAATTAGAAAATGGACTTTTTATTATTAACAATATGACAATAATGATTAAACGTTAGTTCTTTAATGTGCTTGTTTCATTGGATTTTGTCTATTAACATTATTTTTTCAATTTCTGAATATTAAAAGATGAACACTTTTCCAAATATGTTATGGGTTTCCTTCAAGCTGGCAACGTCGTGCGAAAATCCTAATTACCACGCATGTGTTCTTCCCTGTCACTTCGACAATTGACTGACATTGATTATCCAGTGGCGTTTATAATGTCAGTATTTACCTTCGTATTTGCAGTTTTATTGGTATCTTATTATTTCGTATCCATATTGAATTCAAGTACGATTTTTAACATTATTTGTTTTTAGCAAATAGGTACCGTCTTTTGAAAAATACCTTACCTTTAAAGCAAAGCGTAAATCAGTTTCTATATATAATTATTATATATTAATAATTATAATTTTTAATACTTTTATAAAATAGGTACCGTACGCCATTGGTACGTTTATGACAGATATCGGCCATGTTTCCTCGCCCCTTACCGATGCCCCGTAGCTTCAGATAGACTTGCCAAACTATAGTGTCAGTCATGTATTTATTGATTCTGGCATATTGTGGGATTGCATAAATCCCCTCCTGAAATACAGAGGTATGTTTTCCTAGAGAGAGGAAACATCTTGTGCTGCCCATTTCACTATCCACTCCTGTTCCTGTCTCTTCCTTAGTCTTTGATCCGCGATTGTACCAAGTCACACTTCGGGAAAGCGTCAGTCCTCTTGAGTCTTGCCAGTCCTTTCTGTGATGTATCCTCGCCGGGAGAGAGGAGAAGTTTAGCAGACATTTAGTTTCTTTTGATATACAGCGTGACCCAAGTTATCGTTTACAGGCAATATCTCGCTTAATTTGTAAAGATAATCCAATACTCTAAAAATTGTTGTGAATGGCATCAAAATTCCTTCCTAATGACATATCAGAAACTTTATTTCTCTTAACAGTCCTTTGGCAGCCACCCCTCACATTCTATCTTCAAATGACACCCCCTGTATATCAACTTGTCACTCTTTTTGGAATACAACGATGTTTTTTATTATGACTGTCTGTCATGACTGAAAAATCAAAATCAGATAATGGGTTCCTGTCGTGTAGCTTCTTCCTTCATAAACATCAATAGATTGGACACTAGTTCACGGCATTGACCACT
Organism: Lochmaea crataegi; assembly: GCA_947563755.1. Classification (NCBI taxonomy): domain Eukaryota; kingdom Metazoa; phylum Arthropoda; class Insecta; order Coleoptera; family Chrysomelidae; genus Lochmaea; species Lochmaea crataegi. Next base: position 17,963,106 of record OX387426.1, read on the forward strand.
TAAAGGTTTATTTTTTAATTTACTTTTAAACTCCATTCTAATAATTATAACTAAACTATAAGCTAAAACCACACCTTCTATAAACTAACTACTGATAATAATTGCCGTAACTAAAAACTACTACTCCACTGGAATTACTGCGATATTAACCGTTTGCGGTCAAAACAGAGACTGGGGTCCTCCATTTCAGGGAGTCTCGAGCGATCGGATGTTCTACCGCGCATCTCAGAAGTCCAAAGTCCAAGTGCCAACTCACACTGGGCGAGTTTTACATCGTTGTATTCCAAATAGAGTGACAAGCAATTTTCAACGAAAATATACAGGGGGTGCATTTGAAAATAGAAAGTGAGGGGTGGCTGCCAAAGGACTGTTAAGTGAAACAAAGTATCTGATAACTCATTAGAAAGGAATTTTGATGCCATTCACAACAGTTTTTACAGTATTGCATTATATTTTAAATTAAGCGAGATATTGCCTGTAAACGATAACTTGGGACACAGTGTATACCTAATATGATGTGCTAAATGGATGCGTGGGACACAGTGTATACCTAATATGATGTCCTAAATGGATGCGTGTCCTCATCTGGCTGTTTTTTGCACATTTTGTTCTGTAGCATAAATAACCAGTCCTTGCTTCTACCATTATTACAAGGTGTATTGGGGGAAGGTCTAGAGAATCTTCTAGTGCTGCTATTGGCGTTGGTTAAGGATAACATTAAAAAACCAAAGTGATTAATAGTAATTGAACCGAAAAAACTCAATATCTAATTTATATATTATAACTGGAGGCTAAAGTCGGCCCTGTCACTCAACTATAAAATTGGCGAATGCGCTTTCTAGAACATTCTATGAAGGTTATTTTGTTTATGCATATGAAGAGCGTGGAAAATTCAAGAATTTTCGAGAATTGATACAGGCTATATATACGCCAGTTTTTGAGTGAGTGGACAGTTAGTTATCGCGGTTAGTAAAAAGTTACAACAGAGTTAGTTCACAGACAGTTTACAGAAGTTCTTAGTAATCGGACAGTGAATAATTGTGTAATATTCAAGTGATAAAAATAAATTAGAACTACTATACCGAGTGTAAATAATTTGGTATAGACATTAAGTAAAGTGTGTATATAAATTAAGTTTAATGCAGTGTGTGTTTCTATAAATAAATCAATAACAAATAGCCATAGTAGTGTGTATAATTTTATCCCACCCGTAAAAACTATTTAAATAAATAATAAAAACATTACAGTGCATTTTAATGTGGCAGCATTTTTTTAAGGAAACCACTTCAATAACTTTTGTTATTACTAAATACGACAATTTTACAGGAAACTGTAATAATTCTTTATGTTTCAAGCTAACGGGCTTGTTGTCACTTTTACATTTCCGTAACTTGTATGTATAGTTGGTGATTGTAGATACATATTCAGTCCGGGATTAGCTCTCGGACGATAACATATACCTTGTACTGATGGGGCGCAGTATGCCGAAACCGGTCTATAAGTTATGTTGTCCCTTCAAGTTACAAACCAGAATGGTTGGTTTAAATCTTGTAGATTTACCAACCCCGTTTGAGTTAGAAGTGTAATTCAATGTCTGTCGAGGCATGTAGCCCGGGAAGTAGTTGTTTCTTCTTCGTTGAACGGTCACTGTTTTTGAAAACGATTTTTCAAAACTTCGTTTGTAAAGCGTAGAATAATATATATAATTGATTCTTTGATATCTATTAATAACTTTTGTGTTCGTAACTATATATTTTATTGAATTATATAGGATATAGAAACCTAATAATGGTGTTAAATTAACCCAGTACTTGTATTCGACAATTGCATAACATTGATTCACACTATCGAGAAACATGATATGGTAGTTATATGATATTCGTAAGTATTATAAGAAATTGCGAAATTAAAAACCACAAAATCAACAACGTTAGAAAGGCAAGTAAGAATTTGCATTATCAGAAAATCATATCCAATTAGTCACTGAAGGCCGAACTTGTGTGATAAGAAAAATTGTTTTCCTGTTTTGCGTATCATAATGCATGCTTATTTGTTAATATTTAAGTTTAAATTTTTAAAACATTTGAAATAATTTGCCATAACAGTAATTGGTATTTTCAAACAGTAGGCCTCGTTTCCACGTGCCACTTTTTGAAGTTGTTATCGACGACAAAAATGTGGTTCGTTTGTGGCCTACTGTCGTCAGCCTCCATTTACGGCAATGTAAAAAGTTGAGTCCTTTTTACACGTGCGTTTTTTCGACCACAATTAAACTTCTGCCGCTGAGAGTCGTCAAGCTCAATCAGACGAAAGCTTGGAAAAAATATGTGGAGTATTCCACAAAAACTCCTAAGAATTAAGTACTAAGTAAACCTAGTCCTTGGAATCGAATAGATCCAAAACCTCCAATATTTTTTATTTCGCTTAAGTCTTCGTTGAAACAACAAAAGCAATGAAGCTTCTTCGTCGGAATCCATTATGCTAACTGCACCTACTGAAATTTCCGCGTCAATGGAACCACATAAAATGTTTTTGGGACCGGAATTTTCAGTGGTTGTGACGGTTACGCATAAACTAGTTTATTGTCGTCAATTTTTACTTCAAAAAGTGGCACATGAAAACAAGAACACAGTAAGTACTATGAGTATGGTACTCTCTGACTACAATCATTTGAACCTAATCAAGAACAGCAGGTGATGGAATTTGAAAAATAGTGCTACTCTCTAAGAATACTTGCAAACCTAACTATCCATTTAAGTCCATTTAATTTCATCCATGGCCAAATTATAGACACACTCCAAAAATTGTCAAAAACTGTCAAAGTTTCGAAAAAATGGTTAATAATTGCCAAATATTTTCAAAAATTGTCAAAAATTTGGAAAAATGGTTAGTAATTGTCAAAATTTTGAAAAAATGGTCAATAATTATAAAAGACTGTCAAAAATGGTCAATAATTGTTAAAAATTGTCAAAAATGGTCAATAATTTTCAGAATCTGTCAAAAATTGTCAAATATTTTAAATATGGTCAAATATAGTCAATAATTGTTAAAATTTTGAAAAATGATCAAAAACTGTCAAAATTTTTTAAAGTTGTCAAAAATGGTCAATAATTGTCAAAAATGGTCAATGATTGTTAAAATTTTGGAAAATGGTCGAAAATTGTTGAAATTTAAAAAAAATTGTCAATAATTATAAAAAATGTTAAAAATGGTCAATAAAATTGTCAGAACCTGTCAAAAATGCTCAAAAATTGGCAAAAATGGTCAATAATTGTTAAAATTTGGAAAAATGGTCTAAAATGGTCAAAATTGATCAATAATTGTCAAAAATGGTCAATAATTGTTAAAATTTGAAAAAATCGTCAATAATTGTTAAAAATTGTCAAAATTTTTGAAAAATGGTCAAAAATGGTCAATAATTGTCAGAACCTGTTAAAAATGCTCAAAAATTGTCGAAAATAGTCAATAATTATTAAAATTTGGAAAAATGGTCAAAAATTGTCAAATTTTTTGAAAAATTGTCAAAAATGGTCAATAATTATCAGAAACTGTCAAAAATGGTCAATAATTTGTTGAAATTTTGATAAATGGTCAAAAATTGTCCAAATTTTGAAAAAATGGTCAATAATTATAAAAAACTGTCAAAAATGGTCAATAATTGTAAAAAATTGCCAACATTTTTGAAAAATGTTCAAAAATTGTCAGAACCTGTCCAAAATCGTCAAAAATTGTCAAAAATGGTCAATAATTGTTAAAACTTGGAAAAATGGTCTAAAATGGTCAAAATTTTTGAAAAATTGTCAAAAATGATCAATAATTGTCAAAACTGTCAAAATTGGTCTATAATTGTCAAAAATGGTCAATAATTGTTAAAATTTAAAAAAATAGTCAAAAATTGTCAAAAATTTTGAAAAAATGGTCAATAATTGTCAAAAATTATCAAAATTTTTGAAAAATGGTCAAAAATTTACAAAAAATGGTCAAAAATGGTAATTCTATTGTGCATAAGAAGCAAGCTTCTATCGGCGGTCCGACGACCGTTCACCTTTTCTTTTTGTTTTACTAACCATAAAAATAAATATTAAGTTACTTTACTTGTATTCTTTAAATTTGTGCAGTTGTAGAAAAAGTATAGTGTGCAACATGTGGGGAAAGTACTTTTCTCACTCGTGTGTTTGCGGCACTCGCCCTTAAACTTCCACACTCGTGAGAAAAGTTGAACTTTCCCCACTTGTTGCACAATATACTATTGTTCAGCTTTTTCATATTTTCTGGAACAACTTACAATTTTGGAGGACCACAGCGTTCAGCATCATCCGCCCTTGAATTCAGCACATCAGTCCATGTGAAGTCTTCATAACGGTTATATCCAGTCACTGTTTTGTTTCTATAGTATAATTTAGTAATATAATATTATTTTCCTTATCAAAAAACGATGTTCAATTGTTAAAATGTCAACAAATTTTGACAGTATTTCCGGTTTTATTGATATCTACAACTTTTGTACGGATAATTGATGAAGCAATTGCCTACAATATTGATGAAGTTTCAAATAACGACTCATTTCGTTTCGTTTAACCATATTTTATTAATACCTATGCGAGCAGCGCACCCCTAATAAGCATAAATAACCAACTAGCTCCCTGAAAAAAGAGGACTGATACAAATCAAATGGAATCGATTCGTTACGTTATTTGGCACAAAAAATGTGTACAAGTTTTTATTGTACAACTGGCAGATAAGCAATCTCTTATTAAGAATTTATTGCAAAATTTAAAAAAAAGTGAAAACTAGGTTTCGGTTTTTATATGAATTAGGCAAAAATAAAAACTTTTGTTTCACTGAATTTTTTCGAAAAACGCACCATGTTCGAGATATGGGTATTTTCTAAATTGCCAAAAGTTGTCAACTTCAAAAAGTCACATACTGCATATCATACTGAATACAGATTGCCCACATTTTTTTGAAGCTTTTGATATAAGGTTTTGCTACGTTATACAGAGTCCTTTAAAAGGTATGGACACTTTTATGTGAAAATCGTAGGTAACTCAACGCTCTGTGCTCTTCGCGCATAAGGCTGCGGTCAGAGTTGCTCCGGTATCTAAAGATTATATCCTCGTCCGTATTCTGAAGAATAGGCTCGTTCGTGCCAGGGGCGCTATTCTTGACCTTTCGAATCTTTCAAGGTCGTGTGCATTTCATAGTTTTGCGAATGTCATTTGCATTTGGTATTCTTGACCATTGATCGTGTTTTACAACGAGTGGCATTTTTTGTTGTTCGTAAACGCGTAGCTTATACGTTTTATAGAATTTATAATTTATAGTTTGGTTTCTAATCATAAAAATTAATGATTTGCAATATATTGCAAATTTATAATATATTGAAGATGACCAACCTAGGTTTGGTTATTTTTTCATGAATTCCAATAATATTTGCTTTTGTTCAATGGACGCATCAGTAATTCTTCCTTTTTTGATGAGAGGATTCATCCGAGATGGATTCATCATATAAAAATAGTGGAAAGAGATACATAACCTAAGCTTAGATAACATCTAATTATCCATGATCTGTTAAAACGTAACACAGAACTGCCATCCTATTTGAAACCATATTCTGCGGTCTAAAGTGTTGGCACTGGATGTTTTATAAAAAAATCTAGTGCTTCCCTCAAAGTTTATTTAGCCTGCATGACAGATTAATTTTTTAAAAGGAAGCAATTTAAAAACAAAAATCGACCTGCATTAGGATTTTTTCATATTACTGTTCATTTAGCTAATAATGAATGAATGCGTTAGTTTATGGACGCTCTGTATAGTGTTTTTTTGTATTTCTGAATTCATTTATTGCAAATCAAAAATGCAAAATCTAATATTGATAAATCGAGAAGAATTTTTAGAGGCATGAATATTTATGCAAATTTATAGAATAAGCATTCCAGAGAGACAGAAAAGCAATTAGCCGAATTAGAATTTCAATCGCCTCCGTTTATAAAATATATCCAGATTTGATGAAATTTGCATCGTTTCAGTCTGTTAGTTAAAAAAAGGAAAACAGTTTAAAGTGCTCTGAATAAGCCTTTTCCAATGTCTTTCTATCTTCTAGAAATATACCTACCGAATGTTTCCATTTATTCGTCAAACAAAAATATAAATCTAGTTTATAAAGAGGTCCTTAGATAGGCTCATTGGAATAGCTATCCCTTGTTTTAGCCCTACAATTTCGGCTCCCACACCTACTTCTGCCTTGGAGTAGTCCGTATACCAAGTTGCCTCAGCCTGTATGGGTGTACCTTTCTTCCAGTCTTCCCTAACTAGTGCAGTGATTTGAAACTTAAGGCTCGTTTGGCTTTGAACTGTTAGTGCGTTACAGATCTGGCTTCGCCTTGTATAAAAATGTGTAGTAGAGGCAGATTCAGCAAAACTTCCATCGCACATCCCACGTAATATACAAGCAAGCCAGCCTCTGTGTGCTACTTAACAGCCTTACATACGACTGAATTAACAATGACAAATGATAGAAAGAGAAACCATGGGATATATGTAACTCGAAGAAACACCTTAGTATCTACCCTTGCACCAATTATTTCAAAACCAGTCTTGAATTTTGAAAAGAACTGGATTTTAACGATAATATACCTTATGACGCTGACGATGATGCTGAATAAATATTTTGTTTATTTTATGTTGTTTTTATACTTACTGGCGGTAAGTCTAGTGACCTAGATAGCTACTCAATGGGACCTCTTCTTCCAATCCATTTATTTGTATAATTATTTTCCAATCAGTCCCTAACTGCTACTACGTAATGGGAAAGTGCTCCGTCTTGCTGGAAGTAAAACAAATATTTATCTAGAGCTAGATCGCCATCGTCGTCCTATTGGTTCTTTAATTCATGAACAATTACCTAAGGGCTCAATATTGCTCTCCAACATATCCAGTTTCTCTACCCTAGAAACGGTTTTAAGATATTATTTCAAGATATTATTATTCTTTTTCTTATTTATTTGGGGAAATCAAACCTCAATCTTTTTTATGTTTTTATTTCCACCTTTCCCTTTTATAAAATTTTGGTCCCTAGCTGATATGACACAAAATTCGACAACTAGTCTATTGTTAAGTTTTAAAATTGGCACACTGTATATTGGATATTACTGGCTTCCCAGTCGTATCTCGTATTTTTGAATTATATTTTTACTTCGATAATTATCAAAACCAAACATCAAATTAAAAGTGTAGGTAATTAGTAGCAGAGAGTTCTTTACATCAGAAAAAAGCTCAGTAGATACACACACACACATGTAATTTTATAATTTCAAGTACGTTGATATAAAAGAAATGTAGGATGAATTTTGATCCAGCATATCTGTATAAAGTAATTTTTTGATTAGATTTTCCATCATAATTAGAGGAATTTGTTAAAAAATCAGAATGAACGGCTTAAGGTTTTGTTGGAAATGAAATTTTTGTGGCAAGTTTAACTGGATCTGATGTATATTTTAACATAGTTTCATTTTACGACGTAAATAACAACATGTCAACACTGTGCAACACTCACACAATTAAAAACAGCAAAAACATAAATACCTATAATAGCGGGACCGGTGAGCTGCATCCTATTTGAGCAGGCCAAACTTTTGACCGCTGACTTGCATCCGTCCAACCGCTGAGTTGCATCCCGTCAAAAAATTTAATGTTGTGTCTAAAACTGGTAGATAATTAAATCAAAGCGGGCATTGTTGTCATGTTTATTCTGATATCTTAATTGATACTAAATTTTATTTTCGAAACTGCGTCTTAGTCAGTTTTATAACAATATAGTGAATAATATATTAATTTAATTTAAACATTATTCAATTATGTAATTATTATGTGTCCATTTTAATTTTTTTTATTCATTAATATAATTATTTCATTAATATAATTATTTAATTATTTGCCCTTGACTAACATATATAATTTATTAATAACAATAAATGCCCATAATTTTAATATTAAAATTAAAATCACCCCGATATAAATAAATTTTTAAATGTGCTTTTGGACTTTCAAATGGATACATACAGAAAAATAAATAACTAAACCTCATATTAAAACGGTAAATAAGCAAAATATTATTAAAAAAGTAGTCGAAGATCTAGCTCAACATAAAATCGATAAATTTGGATTTGTTAAGGCAGTTTCTTTTAGATGTAAACTTAGAGTAGGATAACAATAATTAGTTATTTAGCGTATCTATAAATTGTTTCAACATTTAATTTTATTTTGAAAAATAATGAATAATTTCTAAATAAACGTGTATTTTGTTATTTTATTTGATATACTTCTGCTTCATTTTTTTGTATTTGATAATACAGAATATTAAATCTCTTTATTGACATCGCTTTGACAAAACTACTATTATAAAATTACCAAAAAACTATTTATAATTGAAACAACAATCAATTGTTATTATTGTTGTCGCAATGTTTATTTCACTCTTAAATATTTGTTTTTCTTTATTTCAATTTCAAAACTTTATTGAGAATTTAGTTTATTTGAGAGAATATCTTTTTTTTTTAATTAAAACATTGTAATGAGGGAAAAACTTAACTTGAGGGGAAATGAGGGATTTGTAAAGGTTGATATATTTAATTAGAATTTAACTTTTAATTACTTACTGTGTACTTACATTCAATTGTTTATAATATAGATACTAAAACAAATCTAAATGTTGAAAATAACTATTTACAAGACACTGGACGTGATGTCTGGATTTAATTGAACAGTCAATATGGACCTGGTCCAAGTAGGTTGAACAACCGAGATGACGTATCTGGAATTAGATAGAAAAACACTCTGAGTATTCAATTTGCCATAAATAATGATTAATTATTTAACTAACGATTAGTATAGTTGAAATCTCCAAAATTAATGAAAGTATTAATAATATACAAGGTGCGTCTTATGTGTTTGAACTGTGATTATACATATCAGTACTAAAGTAAAGTTAAAACTTGATCACTTGATCAAAAATAAATGCCTAATTGTAAATATTTAGGGTTATTAGGAAAGGTGCAAGGGGCGCAAACTCTCCACAGTACAGCAAAATAATATTACACTGCAAGTGGCACAAACTCTCCACAGTACAGCAAAATAATAATACACTGCAAGTGGCACAAACTCTCCACAGTACAGCAAAATGAGGTTACACTGCAAGTGGCTCAAACTCTCCACAATACAGGAGGGTGGAAGGAGATATGGGTGACGTGAGAAGTCACCCTGTATCAGGAATGGACAAACCGCAAGTGGCGCAAACTCTCCACAATACAGTATAGGTATGTGAGTTAAACTGCAAGTGGCACAAACTCTCCACAGTACGGTAGGATTGGATGAATAGGAAATGCAACAACAAATTAATGTTCTTAATATCGTTCAATATTAAAGAACTTTGAACAAAGTAATTATTAAAAATAATTAGCAAATATATATACCCTATGTGATAAAATATCTTTTAAATTCAAATATCAAATAACAGGCAAAACTGAATTACTCTGTGAGATAGACTCACCTATTTAACTCCTGATATTTTATTATACAATGCACCATAATTCACACTATATTCAAACAGATTTATTTGGCTCAAGTGAACACTTCAGGTAGTTACTAGGAACTAAAAATTCGAATCGTTCTTAAAATTTTCTTTCCCCTTTCGTGGCCTCGAAGACTACTTTATCGCGGACGTGACATTATGATACTTTATTTATCTGTTTCAGACAATTGGTTGTTTTGTCGAGAAATGCATTTCTGAAATATTAGGGTATACCCATAATTTAATTTATTTTACTTGAAACGAAAACTATTTTAAGAATAACAGGGCGAGAAAAAAAATTGTCTTACAATATAGCGTAAGAAAATATGATGAAAATTTTCAAAGATATATGTTCCAATTTTTATAAAAATATTCACGATTCTAATAATATATCGGCTACATTGCTGTAAAATTTGACCAGCCTTTGACCATGATAGGCGATTATTAATGAACAGACCTTTTTGGATTACGGATGCAATTCGACGTTTGCGTTTTTGCGTTCAGGTAAAATTTTTCTTTTGGGATGCATAATAGGGGTCGGCATCCTTTTAACAAAGAGGTGCCCATGTGCCATTTTTAACAAAGCCAAAGTGTCACTATAAAAAACTGTATAATTTTTATACGAATAAATAATGTATAAAATTGTTAAAAGCAATAATGAAGGTAACTAATAAAATAAAAAAATTATCAATAATATTTCTAAGAATTTCAATCAAAAAGGAAACATAGTTAAACGAAATATATGTTTTTATAAAAGACAACATTTTGTTTAAAATGTGAAACGTTTTCAGTGCGATCATTGTCCTTGTGTTTCTCGCGAAACCTTTTCTATTTCTGGTTCATGTCTAGTTACTTTAAATATTACACACGCCTCTGAATGTTTTGTTGTTAGCCGGATACGATATGGATTCAGAATTATTTTCATATTGGAAAAAACTTGCTCACACATATAGGACAATCAGAATGCTGAAAGCATTGCAAATGACACTTTACGCTTTTTTTAGCAAATAAATTAATCTGGCAAACTAGCCCTATAATACAGTAATCAGTATTGGGTGAGTATGTTTTCAGATTTGGAAAGTATTTAGGGGAGGGTGGTCCACAATGAGACATGTTCCACAATGAGAAGTTACTAATAACTAAAAATATATTTTACTTTTGGCAACCTTGTACCTCAGTTTGTTGTTTACCACGTGTAAGATCAGTAAACGTGCTGTTTAAACAAAAAATATTTGATTTTTTGTGTTTTTCAAGTGTTAGATATAATATTTCGAGCATTTAAGATTGTGTATAAGAAGAATTGCAGGGTAAGTTTGACCATTTGATAAAAGTAACTATAGTGTGAGGTTATGTAAAACATAGTGTATTTTGATTGTGCACAGTTGTCAGATTTATATTTTGAACAAATATATTTTCTTATCACATGTTCCACCATGAGACAATAGTCACAGTTCTACAATGAGACAGTCTCATTGTGGAACTCTTAACAATTTTTTTCTTTATAGCAGTATGGCTAGAGGGCGCGTCAGAAAAAGCGATAAAGGGAGTTTCAAATGAAAAACGCTATTAAGGCTGTAAATGGCGGTTCTAGCCTTAGAGAAGCAGCCAAAAATTTTAACCTAAAATTTCAAACAGTTGCTAGATATGTTAAAAAACAAAAAGAGGCCGGTGACACTCCAGTAAGATTTACACCAAATTGTAGTTGCAGAAGAATATTTACAGATGAGCAACAAAATGATTTGAGACAATACATTATCAAATGTAGTAAAATGTGCTATGGGCAAAGCACTTTTAATATAAGAAAGTTAGCTTATGAAATGGCAACAATTAACAGTATTAAAATGCCCGACTCCTGGAAGAAAGAACAAATTGCTGGTTTGGAATGGCTACACGGATTTTTAAAAAGGGCTCCCGATGTTTCCATAAGACGAACAGAAAATTGTAGCCTATCAAGGATGACAGCATTTAATATTAACAACGTTCGAAACGTTTTTGAAAATTTACGAGGAATTTTGATGTTAATTTGAGTGTTTTTTTTTTATTTTAGTGTTTTCTCAGGATTCCAGAAGTACATTCTGATGAAACACGCATTTATAATATGAACGAGACTGCAACAACTACCGTACAAAAATCTTGCAAGAACGTAGCCGTCAAAGGAAGTAAGCAAACGTGCAAGGCTTCAAGTAGTGAACGGGGAGTTCTAGTCACAACATGCTGCACAATTTCGGCATCTGGAAATACGTCCATGGGAAATCATGTACCACCGGTAATGGTATTCTCATGAAAAAAATGCAATGTGAAGATGACTCAAGGCGCACCACCAGGAACATTAGGACTCGTTTCAGACTCTGGTTGGATGACAGCCAGATGTTATTAAACATTTTATAAAATATTCCAATTTTTCAAAAGAAAATTCGTCCTTACTCGTATATGACAATCATGATTGTCATTTGACAATCGAGGCAATTAAGACTGCAAAAGAAAACGGTGTTACGATTCTCACCCTTCCACCTCATAGTTCGCATAAAATGCAGCCTCTAGACATCGCTGTATTTTTTCTCTTCAAAAACTATTATAACGCCGAACTGGATAACTGGCTGATAAGGAACCCCGGACGGATTGTATCTATTTACGACATTGCTACGTGTGTTGCCGTTGCATTTGATAGAGCAATTAAACCTGAAACTATAAAATAAGGATTCAAAAAGAGTGGAATTTTTCCATTTGATGACCAAGTATTTAACGAGGACGACTTTTTGAGTTCTTATGTGACTGACCGACCATCAGCTATTACTGAACCTAATCCGAACAGTAACACTGATAAAATAAATATAGTAAATAACATCCACTTTTACATCTCCTGAAGTATTTAAAGGATTCCCGAAGGCAGATAACAGAAAGAAGAATAATAAAAATAGAAAGAGAGGGCGTAGTTTTATTCCTACCGACACCCCAGAAAAAGAAAATTTAGAAGAATTACACAATGCTAATCTGTTAAAAAAGAATAAAAGTCAAAAAGTGAAGGAAGTAAAAAGAAAAGTGTTTACTAGCAAAAGAGTTGTAGAGTCAAGTGATTCAGATACTAACGACTTCAGCGATGGAATTTATTCTGATGCGTCATCAGAATATGATGTTAACGAAGAAATACATCTGTTTAACGAAATTAATTTAGATGAAACGGTCGATAATTTAAAAGTTAATGATTATATTATAAGTAGATTTAAAGCAAACAAAAAATGACATTTTCTACGTTGGCCACATCATAGCAATAGAAGAAAATTATTGTGAAGTCTCTTTTTTACGAAAGAGTGAAAAAGTTAACAATACATTGTTTTCCCAAATATTAAGGATTTAGCTAAAGTTGACAAAGTCGACATCGCTTTTAAGCTACCGGAGCCCCGAGTTACTGGAACCAAAAAACAGCAAGGCTTACTGCAATTTGACGTCAACTTTGCTTATGTTTTTCGACATTTTTGTACCTGCTCATTACATTTAAGAATTGTTATGTTTTTGTTTACTGTATTCAACTTTATAAGAGTTTTTTTTATGTTATTATGTCTATAAGAATGAATTTAGAAAAATAAACTGTCTGTCTCATTGAGGAACATACTCCGTTCCACAAAGAGACATTTCCAATTTTTTCTTTAACGATAATAAAATGCAAAATTGATGAATATTTCAAGAAAATACTATTTAATTAACTTGGCCACACAATAATCTATGTCACATTTCTAATACAGATGTATATTATTTCCACCACGCACTTCAATTGCAAAAATCTAAAAAGTGTCTCACCGTGGACCACCCTCCCCTATATGTATGGGAGGTAATATCGCGAATAAATACATCTATTTTCATTTTAAAAGATTTCCAGGAATCATACAAAATTAGTTTGACCCGATCCTTGCAACTTGTGGTTTAGTTCGCCGAGATGCGATTTGTAATATTAGTCAACTTACAAATCCATTCTTTATTATCTAGTTCAGGAAAGACTTGAGCTTGATTTTTTGCAACAAAAATGACCTAATTTCTCCCAAACATTCCACATCTATAAAGCATTTTACCGCGGCTAAGCCAGCGTATATTGCTGTGTAATGGAATATCTGAATATGCACTTTCTTGTAAAAATGACTTTAATTGAGAACGACCAGCAATGTAGTTGACAACTTTTACAACAGTATCCATCACGGATTTTAAGCTTCCGCTCGATATCTTCGCCCATATACTTTCTTGATGAATAATGCAATGAAAATTGAAAAGTGGTCGAGCAATGCGTGCAGTCAGAAGATACAAATCCCTTATGTGTCCCGATCATAGCGTGTGCGTAAAAAATCTTAGTTAAGTCTAGTCCTCGTTTCTCAAAATTTTTAACGAATTCTGATAGTATATCTTCTCCTCTTGTCGTTCTTTCGAATGGTAACAGACAGATTGCCAGCCGGGAAATGTCATTAGCGCCGACAATTTCATCCAACGAAATACTAAATAAGATATTCCACTTAATGGCGTCGACCTGTTGATTCCGTACATTTTCTGCCATTTAAGTAACTCGCCTCTCAGTAGTCCGCGCAGATGCTAGTATATCTTTAATCCGAACCAGTATTACTTGTTTATTAGGAACATCATCAAACAATAGATCCTCACTTCTCAGATACGTTTGCTTCATAAATTCCCCATCAGTGAAAGGTCTTCCCTTTTCTGCCAAAATTGTGCAATTTTAAAACTGCATTTGGTTGCTTGATCTTTCCCTTGACTAATTTTTGTGAAGAATGTTGCTTGCTTTGTATACTGAGCAACTTCTCGTCGGATTTTCTCCGTTCTATCAGCATTATCCTTAAACCCCGATTCATGTCTTGTTTCAAAAAGGTCGTTGTACACTAGATGTCCGGAATACTTCGCTTTCCCTACATAATGCACATGACTTGATTTCTTTGCTTTACAAAACCATAATCACTTGTCCAAGAACTTTGAAACGGCCGAACATCTAAATATAGAGAAGAAAACAGCCTCACACATTATCTTCGAATGTGAATCACTGACTCATTGGAGATATAGACTCTTAGGAATAGAGCACCTAAAGTAGGATTTCTACAAAAAGGATCTTGTTAAAAAACTGTTAAGCCTGATAAAGTTAACTAATCTCTACAACCAAGAGCACAAAAAGTTTAAATGTGAGTTGAGGTGTGGAGGACTCGAAGCCTGTGACTGGTGGTACCGTACAAGTAAATCAATCAACCTCAGGATGACGAGGACGGAGCCAAACGTAGTGTTTTGTTTGCAGATAATTACATGAAAAACATTCCTTGGTGTACAATTCCCAACTTCGTAATTGAAATAAGAAGGGTTATGGCGATTTGAAAATTGTTGGATTCATGATGGACTTAATTATAAATAAGAAGAGGCTCAGATGCATATTATGGCAATTACAATCATTGTCGCTTATCCAGCTTACTTCTACCCTTTACTATTAGTCAGTTTTTCCATTATATTTCAGATTAAAGAACCATCACAAAAAAATATTACACAGAAACGTTGATATTTTGATAATGATACTTTTGAAGTAGGAAACTAGCTTGTGCTTTAATACGAATAATACGAAGTGACTGGTAACATTCTAAATAAAACATCAACTAGTTATATCCCTTTCAATCTAATGGATAAAACATGTAACGATAAAAAACCTCCAAGACATATATCTGAGGAAATCATTTTATTTCTACACGAACAAATATCTATCCATCGATTTCAAGAAAATGCTGGAGCATTTCAAAGCTGTTACACGAATATAGAATGTATATGTATACGAGCAAACGGGTGTGGATAAAGTGGACCCATAACAAAAGTTTCCTACTTGTTTTCATCGATTTTTCCATTGCGCAACATAAATGGAAAATTAGCTCTCCGTGAGAACATATTATAAGATATTTTTTATTTGGTAACTGGGTTCGAGGTGCTTGTAAATTCTTTGAAGTTCCAAAATATGAATTTTTCTCTACAGTATCTTATATATTTATTTTTATCTCATGCTGTCCATTCATTTACTTAGACATATCTTTAATTGATAGTTTTACATAGTGGGTCTGAGGTAGAAAAATAGGTAACTAGAAAGTATAATTAGTGTGGCACCATCTACATTTCACTCACTTAATGATATCAATGTTGAAGTGTTTCAATAATTATAAACTAGATATTTCATTGTTCCTGTGAAAAACAAAGACATATGTAAATATATATTTGTGATATTGATATAAGTAAAAAAATTGAGTTTTAAGGAAAGGTTTCATAACCATTTAAACCGAAAAGCATCCTTTAAGTCATAATTGGGTCATAATGGTCAAACCAGTGTAAAAAGTGCCAAATTCTGACCTTTATGGCGGTAAAGTCTACTTTATAATGGTACATCACCTCAAACAACATGCAACAAATCTAACCGAAATTTTTTCGAAATCAATTTACTTTGGGACTCAAGTAACTCCTGATTATTAAATAAGAAGACGGCCTAAATATATACAGGGTGTCCAAAAACTCTTCTGCCAAACGGAAACTACAGTTTATCGTAAATAAACCTTAACCAGAAAGTGTAACTAGTATGGCACCATCCACATTTCACCCACTTAATAATGTCAATGTTGCTATGTTTCAATTATAAACAAGATATTTCATTGTTCCTTAAAGAAACCAAGACAGACAAACCTTAATACAAAATGTTTCACTGATTTCAATATCACAAATAATATAATACTATACAACTGTCGGCTTTGTTAACCGAAATCTTTCGAAAAAAGACGTATTGTCGTACTTTTCAAAATATCGGTGACGTCTTTTTTCGAAAGATTTCGGTTAACAAAGCCGACAGTTGTATAGTATTATATTATTTGTGATATTGAAATCAGTGAAAAATTTTGTATTAAGGTTTGTCTGTCTTGGTTTCTTTAAGGAACAATGAAATATCTTGTTTATAATTGAAACATAGCAACATTGACATTATTAAGTGGGTGAAATGTGGATGGTGCCATACTAGTTACACTTTCTGGTTAAGGTTTATTTACGATAAAAAGACGATGACGTCATTTTTAGTTACTTTCCTGCTCATCACAATAATTATAAATTTACTAGCCGTAAATATAACTTAACGGCCAGGGCAATTTACAGACGTCCAACAACAACTACTTAAAAATCTGACATACAAAGCTGGTTAATACAACATGGTATATCTTTTCAAAATACTTTCTTAGGAATTCTAAAGAATTTATAAAATTTAAACATATGCATGCTTTAAAATTTTTTCATTTTTGTGGACATAAACGACTATCAGTTTATGAACCACATAAATGTTTGATTGACTACTTGTGACGTAATAGCCATCCCATTCACCTATTTTGAATAAAATGTGTAGGTATTCACAACATGTTATACTTGTTATCATTATTAACATACATAAGATTTAAGGAATAAATTCCTACGGAAATTTTAAAATACAATATAAAATAAGGTAGGTAGAGTAACTGAACGTAATTGTCCCACAGAGTCTTGGATATATTAACAAAAAAAGTGAAGAATATTTCTTGGGGCAGCTAGAAATCTTGACTTGATATTATTATTGCATCAAATGTAATGTAAAATTACAAATAATGAAATGTTAATTGAGATATAAAATGATTCGTTATTGTTTCTTGTATTTTATTCACACATCTCACATAAATTTATACTTATATTAAATAAATCTAAGACAAGCCTTTTATTTGTAAACAATCACATTCGATTTGTGCCTTACGAAGTACAGTCGAATAAAAAAGGAGAACTGTCACATTGACTTTTCCAGTTTCCTTTGAATAAAGAAAAAATCTACATGGTGGCGGCATCACAAAATTTTGTTTTGCAACCTCATCGTCTTTTTATCGTAAATAAACCATATCTACTTTTCTACCCCTTACCTACTTTCGACACGCGCCGCTAGATCGCACCACAATACGATCAACATCATCAATTGCTACTCTGAAGTAGGTATTAAAATTTTTTCACTTTTAGTCCATCCTTTGACATTAAATCTAGCCTTATCTTGCCAAAAGAACTATTGTCATGAAAATGTAAACCATATATTTCTCAATCTCTCTGGAATACCAAAAAATGGATTTGGTTTGAGTAAGATTCCGCTATAAGAAATACAAACCTCTAAGTTTTCTTTCTCCAATTATTTTGAAATTAATCTACTTAGTTCGCAAACACAGCACATTACTTAAATGAAAATTAATTTTTCCACGTCCTATCTTAGTACCTTGTATTTCACCGGTTTGTATCACTTGAAACGACTATTTATGGTTAGTGGTAAAAAAAGTGTCATAACGTTAACTTTATTTCACGGTTTCCATAAGCTAACACAATTGATTAGTGCAGTTGGTCCACACCTTCATCGAAAAAAATATCGTGGGTTCTTATAATAGGGATGATGACAGTCACTAAGAAAAACTGAAATAATGATTTGAAATCATTGTATATATTACAAAGATACTAGAGCAATCACTTATTTTTACATTACAATTGCGATTATATTTATTTTAGTAAAAATATAAATATAAAATATGAAAATCCGCCATCTTAACTAAAACACTGATCACAAACGCGTGAAAATTCACAAAATTGCTTCCTAGGTCGCCGGATACCCGAAAGAAACACTTTTAATAGTTTTTGAGGAGGTGTGGAATTTAGGGGTGGTTTTTTGGGATTTTTGCCCAGGACGAACAACTTTTTCAAAAGGGCTTTCTGAGGAAAATTTTTTCCTTCGGGACAATATTCACGTATGGTCAGATTCCCAGCTTAGAAAATTTTAAAAGTGGTTAATCAACTCGAAAAATTTTCGATTTCGGGACTTTTTGGAGCACAAGCTGAAACTATCAACTCGGCCTTCTCTGGTATAAATGTGGTTTTGACTGACTGAAAAACAACTTCGAAATTTTTTTTAAATAAGAATGTACTATTTCATAATCCTTGAGAATAAGGTATATATTATAGTAGTATTATACTACATTAAAAATGTACTCACTTTTCAACCAATGAAAGCAGTAATTGCTTCTCGATTTCGGTGAAGTGCATATTCCATTGGCATACATACACTCATTAATCAGAATATTAGTAAATGATTCTCGAAAAGGTTAGTATTTAATACAACGAAAATTGCAAACTTACCGTACACAAAATCAAATATGAGTGACAGTGAATGACAATGACAATTATGACAGCAAACGTTGAAATTTTACAATGTTGCTACATCTTCTGACAATTAATGATCAATCACATGATGAATAATTAATAAGAGTTAAATTTTTTTCGTGCAACCGGTTTCCCATTGATGGTTCATCATTTTTTAATTAATCATCACATGATGAGAGATTTAATTAGCATTCTTGCAACCAGGCATTAGAGACGCCATTACTATTCTAACGTTTTGGTGCGAAATTTGAATTGTATTTTAAAAACGTGAATTTTTCCTTTAAAAACTTTATTTTTAAAAAATCCAATTATGCTTATGCTTAAGTGTCCTTTTTTAATTACAGGTGATGGAAACAAAAAACATGATCTACTTGGTGTCGGAGTATGCCAGTCAGGGAGAAATTTTTGGTAAGTAGACTTAATTATTCATTTAGTTTAAGTATTTTTTTTTATAAATAATATTGCCAAACATTCGCAATACCGATCTGCAATTTTTTATCAAAAAGAAATAAAAATAAGAACCACTTGAAATCTACAGATCATTATTTGCAACTTACACCAAAATCAGCAATATATTTGGAATTATTTCGTTAACCCATTACTGCATAATTTTTTTGTTTTTTTATAAAAAAATGCACTAGGTGGAAAAAAAATATCAGGATTACCGTAAAAATATTCAAAAGATTCTTTATTTAACTATTTTTGTTTTTTTTTATTTTTTTTATGTCAGATATGTCACAATATGCAGTAATGTTACAAAACATCAAAATAATGTAGGTTTTAACAAATAAATGAAAGAAATCTTATTCAGTATGGAACTTGTAAAAGCAGTTTCGGTCTTTGATTAACCAAAGAAAAACACTACATTTTTCAGACGTTATATAAGACTTTCCACCACAGGAATATTTGTACCTTTGCCGATTATCACACCATATTGGTCTCTTCGAACCTCTTGGATGGGAGAATCTGATGTTGGGCCCCCTTTTTTCTTGTTTTGCAAGTTATCCATTACTCCACTGGGACGGCCTCTTTTCTTTGTTGAGCTGGCTTCATTGAATTTACACAATCACTCTGCCAGAGGTAAATCTTTGAACTCGTTTTCTCTTCTTCTCCAAAGTATCCATGCATTGACAACCATCAAATCAATAATATGAAAAAATATCCTCATGTACCATTTTTTGATCTCAGTTTGACCCTATAGTATTCCAGCACGGAATCCAAGAGATCTACTCCTCCCATATATTTGTTGTAAACTGTTACAGCCTTTGGACACGGAACCATTATATGTTTGTTATCCTTTTTTGAGAATCGTCGAACCTCAACTGTTGGTATACCATGTGCGATCAATTGTGACGACTTTCTCCAGCATCGCTCCTCTGCCATTCTTTTTCAGTTCATTCTCTTTTGGCATATTGCTGTTTGGCACTCTGTTTATTCTAACCGTTCCAAGCGGTAACATACCGTTTTGTGCCAAGTAAATTTGTACTGGGACGCTGTTGAACCAGTTATCAAAAAATATAGTTTGTGATTCATGTGCCTTGGAACAGTTTGTGTTAGCCGAAGAACTACGTTTGAACTCATTCCCAGATCAGGAAAACCATTGGGAAGAATATTGGTTTCAGTTCCTGCGAAAATTTCATAATCGTACGAAAATCCCCTGACACCACTAAGAACAAACGCCTTATGTCCCCATTTGTAAGGTTTTTTTGGGATTATATTGTTTGATGGACGAACGCGCTCATATATATATAGCCAAATACTCTTCTTTTGGAACTTTGAGTAGTTGCTCCCTTAGTTTACTGTGTACGGGTCGTATTTTGAAGAGTTTATCATGACCAGGAGCCTCATCATTATTCGCAAAATGCAAAAAACGTTTTATGTATTCCCATCTATTGCATGATATAACATCTGAGATCAAGCGGTGGTTCAGGTTCAGGTTCCAATAACTTCTAGAAGTAGGTAATTGCACTATTGACATATAAATACAGGTCCCCATAAACTGTTCGACCTCTTTTTCAGTAAGATCCAAAGGTTTTTGTGGTCTCGTTTGAGATGAAAATAATATACTTTGGTATACTATATCCGTGATCATCTCCTTTGGTAGTAGAAAAAATGTAAAAAATGCATAAGGAGAGTCTGCGTTTTCCAATTCAGGTGGCATGTCAGGAGAACCAAGAAATTTTGATGATTCTTGTTTGTATTCTTCTTCAGTTTACGCAACCTTTCGAGCAGAGGTAGATCGTCGTCGCTATCGGAACTGTCTTCTAAATCCGTTGTAACAAGTTATTTTTTTTGTTCCGTAATATATTTTATTTTACCACTAGGGTGTATATAAATCGTTACTTTACAACCCTTTCTACTATCGCATTGATTTTTTTTCGTTATTACCGTTGTATATTTTAGTATAAGTCCGAGTTACGCAAATCCAAATTCTACCATACACAATTTATTCATTTCCGATATTTAAATTTTTCAACTGAAGGGACGCCCGGTATATACACCATTTTAATTAAAGCCGAAGCCGTTCAGTATAGGTACAACATTTTGTTGTAAGTAGATAAATTTCACGTTTAATTCCCTCACCACGGCTACGGCCGAAAAATGTAACTAGAATTTTGGATATAAATTAGCGAACAATTGATAGAAGGTCTCTGATTCATTCCGGCTCTCAATTATTCAGAAAAATTATTCTTTCGTGACTCTTCTCTCAACTTTTTTCCGATAACCGATAAACCGAAAAGTATTGTGAAAATTTAGTGCATTACGATTGTGTGTGGAAGCTGTATTTTATAAGGTAAATCATTTTTAAAAATAAACTGTGTATTCGAAACTTTCCGTACCGCCGCTTAATATTAAATTGTTGAATTCTTTGTTGTATTCTTTGGGAAATTTTCCGACCGGCTATTTTCTGTTGTTGTTGAATTGAAATTGGGTTTTTTATTTGTTTCTTTTATATGGAAATAAAGATTTGTGAACTGTAATTTGATTTCGAATGTTATTTACAGCGTTTATTATATATTAATTAACTGATATAAATTTTTAGTGGATTCTCGAATTATTTTATGCTTTTGGTTCTCAGTAGTTTTATATTAAATTGATATCCAAGTGGATTATAAAATTTTAATTTTATGCTAGTACTAATATTTTTACTCTGTGTGTCGATAGCTGGGTACCGTTTAACTCGTGGGAATTTTTTTTTTTTGAATAATAGTTACCGGCTTTATTTAGATTCAAGGGTTAATCAGACTTGGAAGAGGCTTAGCCACAATTTGTTTGATTTCCCGGCAGATCTAATTCGTTCTTGAATTTTTTTTTTCGGAATAATAGTTACCGGTTTCATTTGGATTCAAGGGTTAATCGGACTTGGAAGAGGCTTAGCCACAATTTGTCTGATTACCCGGCAGATCTAAATCGTGCATTAGGGACCCCGTTAAGCCCAGTAGATTTGAACCGTATTGGATAACCTGACCGTTATGTCCATCAAAGTACCAAGTATATGGTAAAGAAAGCTTATTTTATTTTCCCTGTTAATTTGCTTGTCACTAAAGAATTATTCGTAAAATAGACCACAGAGTATTAATAGACTAAAAGTTTCTTTTTGATTATTTTGTTATATACCGACCTATTGTGTGATCGTAGGTATACCCTAAACCGTAGGTAGTATACAATTCTGCTGAATCCCTGTTTCCTTCATTAACCCGTGATTCATAAATCTGAGAATCCATATTTGATTGTAATTAGGTAAATAAAGTTAATTCAACAAGACCCCTGGAATTTTCCGTAACCTCCATCTGAGGCTATCTGGAACTCTTGACGCTAAGGGTCAAGGGGCCGTGGAGCAAACCACATTGATAATCTGGCGCCCGAGATTTAAAACCGAATTTTGCATCAAGGGTGTCCATAGTGACGTGTTCTTGTGGCAGGAGCCACGTGTAAGAAGGGAAGCACGTTACACCGTTTTTAAGATGATAATATCTGATTGATTTTCGTCTTCGTCGTCAGACTTTGGAGCTAATATAACAGGCGGTTCCACATCTTCTGAAAGTCTTTCTGTACCAACTGGTACATCCATTGGCACACATTTGCTGGCACCATAAAACATTTTTGGATCCATTTTCTAAAATAAATGAAATAAATGTAATATCCGAAATGCATATTGCGCCATTATGTCTACGAGAGTTTTGGCGAATGTGCATATTGTTCCAAATATGCCACAACAATATTTCTCATCAAAAACAGCAAAAAAAATGAAGAATTATATGAATTTACTTACAGTAATTCCTTCGAGAGACTCTTGTCTTTACGTGGATACTTTTTTTGAATCAAAATCTGCGACAGAAACTCGGTAGATCGTGGATCAAAATTCATAAAATCCGATAACACCTGTTCACACGGCGGCCATGTGCAAATTTGTATGAAACTTCACCAAGCTTCTTAGAGATGTCGCTACACTACCAGAATTATGACGAGAACTTATTTTCCCGACCGGCACCCCCCACTTTTCAGAATTTCCGTTTGGTTGAAACAGATCATTGATTAATTTATCGAGAAGGACAAGGAAAATCATTGAAGAAGCCATTTTTTTTAACACTGCATAGCTTTTTCAATGATTTTCCTTGCCCTTCTCGATAAATTAACCAATGGATCTGTTTTAACTAAGAAAAAATAAGGTTATGACTTTGAATAAATTGACAGAAAGTCTAAAAAGTGGGGAGTGCCGGTCGGGAAAATAAGCTCTCGAGAATTATGAGATATGTACCTATGCATAAATAGGTTGGTATGTGGCTTTATGTGTGAAAATATTAATTGTGCCAAATATGAACCATGATGCGGTAAGGGGATAAAAATTAAAATCATACAGAACGCAGGCAGCTAGTTGTATGTGTCTAGATTTTCGGCATAATTAACTTAATGTATTTTTAAAATCTGTTATATTATTATATATTCTATTGGTAACGTTAATAAGACAATTTCTGCTTTTATAAATTGCGAAAATCTGGATCTTTTATGGTTCTTGGGACGTCCTGTTTCTACCGAATAAACTTCGCTTTATCAGACTATTATTGTGATGAACAGATTGCACAAATTGAAAAAAAACTTTACAATAAAAAACTTCTAAAACTTTTGGTTTGAATTTGAAAACTATTTATTTCTTCTACTGCGAATTTGGAATTTTTAATTGTGAGAAAAATCTTAAAGAAGTTTAAAACGGAATTTCAATACTATGCGGCAGATAGCTCGCAGGAATATTTTAAAGAGAAAATTGGAGTGCTTTGAAAAACTTTGAAGTTTTGCATCAAGATTAGAAAGTTTTACGAAATGCCGTTATATATGTACCTACTAGTATTTTATCTTCTTCATTTCATTTATTTTTAGGCAAGTATGTTCAATGAAAATTAGATTAAGAAAAATTAACTGAACTTTGGTTTAATAACAACTCTTGGCAACAAATATATATCCAGTACATGACCAAATACTTCTAGTCCTTTTTCAAACTTTCGAATTTAAGGTAAAGGATATAATCAATGCTAAACGATTAGCCTCCACTTGTTCCAAGAGATATTTAAACAATTAAATACCAACGTTCATAAATATTGGATTGATTGCCAGCTTTCTTTGCCAGAACATACTCCAGTATTGAATCCTTCAGATGAAGTGGTACTCTAACATGACTCCCAACATTAAACCACGACCTATCTTATACCGTCTAAATTCCTAATAGAGATGACTGGGTCCGTAAGGAGGAACTTCTACGAGCAGATAGCTGATGGTACACGGATAGCTCAAAAATTCCCACCGGCTCTGGTTCAGGTGTATACGGTCGCAGACCTAGGACAGTAAGAAGAGTTTCTGAATCATCAAATGGACTGTCCAAAGATCCGACGTGCCGCCTTTGTCTGGAAGATGATGAAACAGCAGATCATATTTTATGCCTGCCCTGCCGCGGCAAGGTCTCTCATCTCTAGCCCTCAGATCTAAATTAACATTTATCAAATAAACGAATCGGCTTTGTCAAGAACCTGAATTCGTGAAATATGAATAGGTGTGAGCCACAATAGATTCTTGTGAGTCGAAGTGGAGTGCTACCACAAACCTAACCTAAGGTACACTATGCAACAACTCATTTATAGGAATTTACAATCTAACCAGTGGTAAATAAAGCGAATGGATAAACACCTTAAAGAGATATTTATAATGAATGGTTTTTCAAATAGAACATCGTCTTATTTTTCTACTGCATATCCATTAGTGGATATTCGCGATCACATGTGCCCACTCTTCTTTGTGCCTGATTGTGCCGAATAGGTCTCCTACTGTTATTAGTCTCGTCCATTTTGAAGTAATGACATCTTCTTCTTTCCGACTCCTAACCTGCCCTCAATCTTTCCTTCGGTGACTGATTGTAGAAATTGGTATCTTCTATTGCGAATAACTTAGTTTAGATTTGCTGTTGTTCTGAGGTATGGTAATGGTTCTGATGGTAATTAACAGTTCGCGATGTTTTTTGATCACTCTTAGGATCTCCTCATTTGTCTTTCTAGCCATTAATGGGATTTTTGAGTACTCGCCTGTAGGTCCACAAGACTTCGAGTATATTTATGGTTTTTACTTATGTGCAGCCCTCCATATCATACAGAAACAATGACCATACGTAACATTTTATAAAACTAATTCTCAGGTTAATGTCAAAGTCGGCCACTTTTCAAAATTTCATAAGTATACCTCGGACGATTTCAACTGGACATTTAATTTCTGAATAATGCGCAGCCACGTTCCTATATTTTATTTTTTAAAAGATGGAATAATGAAACTTTCACATTATCGTTTATTGGTGTTGGTTCATAGGCGCACGTATAAAATAGAACCGACACTGGATGAAGCACAAAGTGGGTTCCGGAGGTTCCGGGTTGGAAGACGTGTAAACGACCACATATTCACAGTTAAGCAAATCATAGAAAAAACAAAAAATAGCAAAACAAATACATACTTAGCATTTATAGACTTGGAGAAAGCTTTTGACAGATATCGTAGAAAAAAATATGGGACATACTAGAAGTAAGGAAAGTTGATAGAAAACTAATAGGAGTGATAAAAAGTATTTACAGTAAAAACATAAACTATATAATCAAAAATATCCGAGCATCTAAAACATTTGAGACAAAACAGGGATTGAAGCAAGGTGGAGCTCTAAGTATAACCGAGCATCTGAAATATTTGAGACATTAAAGCAAAGAGGAGCTCTAAGTCCAACTTTATTCAATATTTTCATGGACCACATAACAAAGCAAACCAAAACAGATACACAGGGGCTTTTTGTACGTGAATATGCATTTGTTGATGATCTAGTTATAATGGCCAATACAGAGAAAGGTCTTCAAAAAAATATAGACATATGGAATAGGACTCTAAAATTGAACGGAATGAAAGTAAATGCAAATAAAACAAAAATAATGATGATAGCAAAAAAACAAGAAAGGTTGAATATACGAATTAACGAAAGTATAATCGAACAAGTTACCTACTTTAAATACTTAGGAATAACAATTGACAGCACTGGTAACCAGGAAAGGGATATTATGGAAAGAACAGAAAAAGCCATAAAAACTTACCACATGCTGAAACCTGGATTTATTAATAAGAAGGAAATCACAAAAAGAACCGAAGTGACAGTATTCCAAAAGGAATAACAAAACGTGAAAGTATAAAGAATGTAGACATAAGAGAGGAGCTAGAAATAAAATCCATGCTAGACTATATAGAAGAAAGACAACCGAGTTCGTGGGGACATCTACAGCGAATGGAGGATACTAGCAGAGACAACCAAGAGACTGCCAAGTACATGAGAATTATTGTTTGATTGACGAATGAAATAGTCCTGCTAGCTCTATCCTTGTTCAGCTTATAAGTTTAGGACATATCACATCTTTGTCTTATCTTCGCAAAGTAAGCGCAGATGGCAGTAGGAGCATGGCATTTTTGACATAACGGCAAACCTTAGAACATGAAGTTTGTTTGATGTTGAAGCAGTTCTAGTTGATTCCTAGTTGCTCCAAGCAACAGAATCAAGAGCTTCCTGGACCTCAATAATGTTTATATAATAACTTTTTAGCAGTATTTTGATTAGCTCATAACCACTTTATGTATTTTTCAATAGTTTTCTTAGTTTTGTGTTTTTTTAATGAAAGAAATGAAAAAATAAAACAAAAATAAACGAAAGTGGGCTTGGGCGCGTATTTTTAAATATTCTGAGAATCGCGGGCGCCATCTCCACTCACTGTATAGACCAGTGGAACAATTCATTACTGTAGAACAAAAACTTCACATGAACTTGGCCGTCTCTGGTTGTCTCTGATACTAGACTGTATGTAAGGGAAGCAAAAGTGATTGTTAAAAGAGACAGGGGTAGACCAAAAGAATCCTGGGATAAAATCATAGCCAAAATATTAAAGGAAAGAGGGAAAATAATGATATAAGCAAAACAATTGGCAACAAATAGAAAAGAATGGGAAACTTTTGTTGAAGAAACTTGAAATTTTAAGAAATCTCCCTACACCGAAAGGTAGAAGGGAATTTGATTACATATTATAATGAAACTTTCACATTATCGTTTATTGGTATTGGTTCATGGGCGTACGCATAAAATATGGAAATTAATTTTTTTCTTGAAGATGAACAAATATCACGATTTTTTCTTTTGTCTTGAATATTCTCACAAGAAAAGAGCACCAATTTTATTTCAGAAAGGAAATTTCAATTTTAGTTAAAGTTGGATTTGGAAGATGTTCCGTTTCGCTAATTTTTTCCAAGTACTACGTCAAGGGCTGTTGTCCATAGAAAAAGCTTGAACTAGTTGTCTCTTTCGAGAGCGAGTTCCGTCATTGTATTTATTCTCAGGACTATTTGTATAGCCAGTTCTTTTCTTTTCTTATGGGAGTTACTAGTGTCCCATTTTTACTTTCTTCTCTATATCGGACAGGGACTCCAGTCATACCAAAAACTTCCCACACTTTTTTTATAGGTACACTTTTATCATTGGCACTGTTGGACAAATAGTTGGATACATGGATCCATTTGCACAGATATTACACAAACATCAACGATAAAATTATATTTGCCTTATTCTAAATTGATTTTTAATATTTGTAATTGTAAATAATTCGTTTGGTGTCGTTGAAAGGGATTATACATATGAACCATTTCAGAATGACGTCACTGAAAGGTCGGTAATGTTGTGCTGGAGAGCAAACAGTTAGACTTTACTTAACAATTAGTTCTTTAAGGTATCTTAAATGCCATCGTTTTATAGTGTTGATAAGTGTGGAATGTGGGGAGAAAGAGGTAAGGTATCTTTTTTTCGATTTCCGGCAGTTTTGGCGAAGCGAGGTGACTACTTAATTGGTCTCTCTGATCAACGCCGCGATGCTTGGATTAGTACTTCAAAACAGGGCCCCCTCAGAGAATCACCACTTTAAGCTTGGCTGCACTGTCAGCAGACAAGTTCTATTAGCCTTGAACAGACGACGTGTTGCATCAGGGCTAGTATTAGAGTGCCACCAAAATTTAGCTATCGCCTCGGTAGATAACAATATTATCCTGAGTTGGGTTAAAAGGCTCGACAGGAGTAAAGGTAATCGCATTGCCGATTCTTTAGCCAGGGAAGCGGCTGGACTGAAAATTTTAGGACCCAGTGGGACTGAAAATTTTAGGACCCAGTGACACCTACGGCCTGACGACTTCGACAATTGCGGAACTAGCCAAGCGTTACACCCATGCTCAATCCCTAAAGAGATGGGATTGAATCAAAGGATGCAGTCTAGCCAGGATCTCCTTGGGCGACCCTGGGAAGCTGGAGCCGAAGAAATATTTGGCGATGACTAGGAAAAACCTACGCTTAACAAAAGGATTTCTGACTGGCCACTGTCCACTAAGGAAACACCTCCATACTATAGGGCTAGTGGACACACCTCTATGCAAAATGTGTGAACAAGAAGATTAAACTGTCAGGCATGTCTTATGTGAGTGCCCGGGGTTATCGTCAATAAGAGAGTGTGTGATCGGTGAGTCTTGGCCTACACCTGCCGATATAAAGCAGATGTTTCCTAGTGACCTGTCCACCTTCCTGAAAAGGACAGGATGGACGATGACCTAGGAGGACAACTCCTAGGGAGGATGTACAATGGGTTACATGTGGCCTAAGTGCTGTGGGCCTAAACTCACCCTCCCCACTCTACAGATACAGAAGCTTGGCGTGTGTTCTCGAAATTTGATCGAAGGTTGGTTAGTGTTATTCAATTATTTCAATTTTTGTTCATAATACAGAAAGACACATGGTTCAACTCCAACTAAACGATTCGGTTGCCCTCCAGCACAATATGGTCGACCTGTCAAAGGCATGTGTCCTGGAGTGTTCTATTGTTATTTAATTTCCACGATTTGTAAGTAAATAATTTTGGATAGATATCGAATAATAGTTTTATACTATTAACGCCTTACAAAGTATTGAAAGTATTTCCAAAAACGTGACGGTTCACCTGGAAGAAACAACTACTTCTCGGTCTATATGCCCTGACAGGTTGGTTGGTCGGTTAAATCTTGTAGATTATACCGAGCCCGTTTAACTTAGAAGTGTAATTCAATGTCTGTCGGGGCATATTGACCGACGTTTTTGAAAATTTTTCCAAAACTTTGTAAGGCGTTAATAGTATAAAAATATTATTCGATATCTATTGGTAACGCGCTTTACATACGACAATTTACAGGAAACTGTAATAATGTCTGAATAACTTTGAATAGAAGGTATATAGGACCGAAAATTTCCAGGAACAAGTGGACTTACCTAAAACTTCCTATTTTTAAAATACCAGCTCAAAAATTATATAATCCAAAAACATTCACACAAAAGTGTAATATTTTTCTATTTAAAATTTTACAAATATTTCCCACAATATTACAATTTCATAGGCAATAACGTACGATTTAGAAATTTGGCAACATTACTAGTTATTCTCACATATAGAAAGCATCTTTCGAACGCTGCCATCTGAATGAGAATTTCTTTTTTTATTTGAGTCGCGTGAACTTTATCGGAAATTTCTAACACTTATTTTAAATTGTTTATTGATTATTGAGATAGCTGATAAATATCTAGGAAGAAAAAAACCACGAATACGTTTAACGTCATAGTAGTCTAATTTTAGATCAAAAATACCAAAAAAGAATTTTGAATGGTAAAATATATACAACGTGCCTTGTTAATGGTTTATTATGTAGCTAATTTTGAATTTGTAAAAGCTATTTTTAATTTGTATTCTACCCTATAAATATTTATATTTTATTAAATCTTAGCATCATCGTATAGTGTATTTTTATGTTCTAAAGAGTAATAATAACTAATTTCTACCGCAAAGTTTCCTATGGCTGCTTTTGAATATTATCTTATTATCGCCACAAATTATTTTTCGGTATATTTGTGACACTCTTCTTCTTTACGTGTCCTGCCTTTCACAGGACTCACACAGAAGCATTTTGGAGAGGGAGTAATACAACCATTAGAACTACTCAAAATTCCCCCAGTTCAACTAGTGGCCTACATGGAGGAGACGAAGTTTCTCGAATGGAAGTAGAAAAAATTGGGAATCTTACGAAGATTTAATTTAAGGGCCTGGAATGTTGAGCACAACACAAACAATTAGAGGAATGATGACATTACAGGGTCCTCGAGATTTTATGAATGTTTGAGCTTTATTTATAACGTGAGCGGCAAAAATTATTCAACAAATATTACAATTATGGTATTCGTCGACGTTTTTCTAAACTGACTTATTGTACTCAATCAGAATTAACTTCAAGTTTCTCCATATTAAAATCAGAGGACAAGCAAATCTGGGTTATTTTTTTCCCAATCTAACGTCGTTACAAATATAGATCCAAAATTCTGACAAACATTACAAGGGGAAACACCCAACAGAAACCTCAAATGACGATGCTATTGATGATTGAAACCTTTACTGATATTAGAGTCACATTTGACTCTGCTCTTTCATTTAACAGACATATGAATACTATTATTACATCTGCTAATCGCATGTGTGGCTTTTTAGTTCGGCGATCTTGCATTTTTAATGAAGTATCCACAATGAAAACCATATATTTGTTTTTATAAGGTCCTAACTAGAATATGCATGTGTTGTGTAGAGCCCATTTCATCAATGCACATTGAACTGCTAAGTTTAAAGTGTCATGCTGTTTACCTCTCAATTGGCGCATCGCACTCATATTCGTTAGAGAGGCATGGCTTAGTTAGAAAGGATCAAAGACGCAAATATTTTGGTATAATTCTTGAGTATAATTGAATTTATTGTTTGGACCCTTACTTTGTGGAATCTACTCATATTCATGTTATAAATGAAACTTAATGTTTCTATTTAATTCCACTATTTAATGAAAAAATTATGAAAATCATAAAGGATATTGATAATTATTTCGATATTGACATATCATCGTCAGAATGACAGAAGTTACATTTTATGTGATACCTACTTGATGTTCAATATTTTGGCTAGACCAAATAGTAAGTGACTTATCTTGTGATTGACTTAATATATATGAATAGAAAAAAAGAAGAAGATATGATTTTACAAATATTAAAGCTTAAGTATTATTAGCCCTAAGGGGATATCCTGGATATCTTTTTCCCATTTAAGATCAGTATAACTGTGCAAATAGTGAGATAGAATTTTTAAATAAAGGCTTAAAATACAGCATACCACCAAAATTCACAAATAGCATTAAAGAAATTTTAGCTACAGAGTCAGAAATAACTTTAAAATCTCAGTCAAATAATTTTCTTTATGAAAAATTACAAATTGCTATTTTGATTAAAAATATGAAGCCTCCAAAGGTTAAACGTCAAACAAAAAATGATATTTCAGCATTAAATTCAATTAAACAAAAAGTAGAAGATTATAACCTCACAATAACAAAATCTGACAAAGGAGATGCCACCGTCATTTTAAAATCCGAAGAATATAAATCTAAAGTTAATAATTTTATAGAATCTTGTGATGTAAAAATGTTAAGGGCTGACCCAACAAAAAAGTTTTCTAATAATGTTAGAGAGATTGTCAATAGTTCAAATTATGTTTTCAATGATTATGAGAAAAAATACATGATTGATAAAAATCCTCAGTCTCCACAATTATATGGAACTGTTAAATTACATAAAGTATCGAAACCAATTAGACCTGTAGTTTCTTACGTTAATACTCCTAATAATAAGTTAGCTTAAAAACTGAACAATATACTTAATAGCTATGGAGGTATATCTAAATACTCAATTGAAAATTCAATAGAACTAATCAAAAAATTAAAAACATACAAATTACAACATAACTCTAAACTTATTTCATTTGATGTTACCAATATGTTCTCTAAAATTCCTCCAGAAGAGTGCATAACACTTGTTAAAAAATTACTAGAGGATAAAAATATCAATCCAGGAATAATATCAGATATACTTAATTTGTTTGATGTATGTATTAATCAGAATTATTTTACTTTTGATAATAAGGTATATATTCAAAATGAAGGTTCACCAATGGGAAGCCCCATATCACTAATTTTAGCAAACATTTTTATGGACAGTTTAGAAAGAAAAATCTTTGAATGTAACATTTCAAAAAATATATTATTTTGGTATAGGTATGTAGATGACATATTAGATTGTTTTGTAGGTAATGAACGACAATTAGATATATTGTTCAATCATACTAATAATTTACATCCAAAAATTAAATTTACATTAGAAGTTGAAGAAAATAACTCAATCAATTTTCTTGATATTAAAATTCAAAGAGTCAATAATATACTTGATTTTTCAATTTACAGAAAACCAACACATACTGATGTGACTACCATATAATTCCAATCATCCCATGTCACATAAATTAGCAGCATATAATTCAATGATACATAGAGCATTTTTTGTTCCTATGAACAAATATAATTTTGAGAGAGAAATTAATATAATTAAACAAATAGCCACATCCAACGGTTATCCATTACATATAATAAATAAATTAATTAATAAAAAACAAGAAAAAGTGGCATTACAATTAATATTTCCTGAAAAAACTAGGAAAATACAAAATTACAAAACCATCACATATGCTGGTAATATTTCTAATAATATTTCAAAGATAATATCTTGTTCAACAAATACAGCCATTTCTTTTAAAACAGAAAACAATGTCAGTAAAAAATTGTTAAATGTAAAAACAAAAATATTTCCATTAAAAAAGTCTGGAATATATAAACTTAATGTCCAAAATTTAATGCTGTCTATATTGGTCAAACAATTCGAAATTAGATACGAGCATACAGATTAAAACAGCCAGATAAATCACATTACGCAAAACACCTTCTTGACACAAAACATTCATTAACACCTAACACAGAACTAGAAGTACTGCATATTTGTGATAAGAAACAAGAACTAGATTTCCTTGAAGATCTAGAAATAAGAAGACACTTAAGAGACCCACAATATGAAGTTGTCAATGAACAGATAAATCTAGGGAGCTCTCCACTAATAAATTGTCTTCTTAAGTAACTATTGTAAAGATCAGCAGATATAGTTTCCCTTTGTTTCCTATATCATTTCACAGTTTTACTGATCTTAAATGGGAAAAAGATATCCAGGATATCCCCATAGGGCTAATAATACCTAACCTTTAATATTTGTAAAATCATATCTTCTTCTTTTTTTTTTCTATTCATATATATTAAGTCAATCACAAGATAAGTCACTTACTATTTGGTCTAGCCAAAATATTGAACATCAAGTAGGTATCACATAAAATATCCTTTATAATTTTCATAATTTTTTCATTAAATAGTGGAATTAATTAGAAACAGTTAGTTTCATTTATAACATTTTTGAGTATAAGAATATAGATGATACAATTGACTGACCAAATTTACTATGGATGTTCAATTTTAAAGTAATATAGTTAATGCGATCAATTGTAGAGTCGATCTATTTTTTGTTCTGTACCATAGTAAACTAAGTCACATTTTATCATTGTTTTGAATATCTCCTGCTCTATAATAGGATTTTTTCCGTAAAACAGTATATGTAATAAATGAATAAATTTCCATTCAAATCAGTCAAGGGAGGGTTGACAGCTCCTTTCTATAATTGCCAATACATTTCTTCTGTCAAGATTGGAAATTAGACCTACAAAACCCTCCAAACTGTTATGTGGTTGTTGTGTATTAACCTCGTAAGAAAGACGAATAGAGGGAATTGTAATGATTTACAGAACCGGAAAAAGCTACATTCGAACAAGAAACAGTTACCCATTCAAAAGGAACCGAAGTTCGTCCACCGCTCGCTCACTGATTGTTTTACGGCTCCCAAATTTACCCTCATTAAGCTGTCAACACAAAATGTATGAGAAATGGTCGCGAAGTGCGAATATCGGGTTACAATGTGCGAATATTATAATTCAAGTAACCCATAAATAACATTAATACCTGCAAGAAAAGTTTCAATAAATCTGGTGCAGATTAAATTAATCTGTTAACTTTTCCGTCTAATTTTTTAATCTATATGGTGAATTACGCAAGTATGCATGAATACCACCGCAAAGTGTAAATATATGAGTAAAAAATTAGAGGTAGATGAAAATATAGAACATGAAGAAAAAATAAGATTTTTTATGTATTTAAGAAAATCTCACTTTTTTAAAAATAAATTGACCTAATAATGCTGCTCCTGAGAATTTTTTATGCAGGTTCAATAGTTGAGTGATACAAGAAAATCTAAGTGAAAAGTTGAAGGTGATTAAAATTAAACACAAATTAGGAAGCAAACAACTTAATTGGTACACCACATCGGTACTGATTGATCCCAGTCCAGGTTTTCAAGTCCTTGGCACCTCAGCCATCTGGCACTTTTGCGCTGAAGAGTTGTACTTATCAAACCTAACATCCTTTTCACAAAATCCTTCTCTCTAGTGCGCCCAAGTCTTCATGTCAATGGTATGCATGAACTTTCTTAGGATGCAATGACCGGTGAGTAATCCTGCTACTTCTTCAATTTGACCCCTACTGAGGTTTAATATTACGTTGATCAGCGACACTATGATTTTTTGAACAGTATTTCACTGAATTTCTCTCTAAGCACGTAGCTCTAATACGACGTTTAGTTTGAGTTCAACGAGATATACCATACACCTTTGTGATACAGTTTTTGATATATTGAATACTGGTTCAGGACCAGATACTTCATTTCAGACTCTTTCTTTGCTAGACAGACTACTGAAACATTGCTTACAATTCCTCTGTGCCCCGCGAAACACTTGAGTACAAAGATGTCGTCTGTATCCCGTTTCGATGTTCATTTGCATTCAAGTGTCGATAGCGTGGATTTCTTCTTGGAATATGGATACCAATTTCCCCAGCTCCAGTTCCTTTGACAGTATTGGATCTGTTCCAGTGTATCTGAATGGTTGGTTGTCGTTAATTTGGACCAGCATGTTATCACTTCTTTTTTTGTAATTACTAACTACAATTGTTGGTCCATATTTTTTTTAAAATTTTACAGGAGAATTGTGTCTGGATTTTCTGCAAAATACATCAAGTTCTAATTTGACTCAGCTATTTGTTACGAGCGAAATGCCTGACCTTTATAGATGCGCGGATCGATGACGTATGTTTCTCCTTTATTTGATTACACTCTATCTACTCATTTATATAGTGCATGTGAGCGTAAACCTCTCCTCCTATGATTTAGTTCGTTTTATAGCTGACATATGAATATATCCTAGGGGATGTCAAACAAAAACCATTGTCACAATCTTACTTTTTGTATTCAGATATTAAAAAGTTAATCGGAAAGTTTATTTTAATTTGTTCTAAGAATTCCGTTTATCTGACATGCATAATTATTAGCAAATTAAACTTTTATCTACGACCACCATTAAAATTAAGCATTTACAAACTCATATAAATACGTGAAATTACATTTTATACATAGGTACGTCTAAAGCTAAAGCGTGCCAAAAAGAACAATGCTTTTTAAATGGAAGTTTCATTTATAACACCCAAGAGAGTGCGAAAATGTACAATGCTTTTTAAATGGGATAATCATTATATATTTTTATTTGTATATTTATTAAATTATCTTAGATAATTTTGTGTTTTGTTTTCTGTCAAAGGTTCTGTAATTGTAATATAATTTTGTACTGTCATTAAGAAGTGTGAAACGCGAATGGTCAATAATTGTCAGAATCTGTCAAAAATGATCAAAAATGGTCAAAAATTGTCAAAAATGTTAAAAATTGTTAAAATTTTTGAATGTTGTCAAAAATGTTCAATAATTATCAGAAACTGTCAAAAATGGACAATAATTGTTAAAATTTTGAAAAACGGTCAAAAATTGTTAAAATTTTGAAAAAATAGTCAATAATTATAAAAAACTGTCAAAAATGGTCAATAATTGTTAAAAATTCTCAAATTTTTTGAAAAATGGTCAAAATTTTTGGAAATTTTTCAAAAATGGTCAATAATTGTCAGAACCTGTCATAAATGCTCAAAAATGGTCAATAATTGTTAAAATTTGGAAAAATGGTCAAAATTTTTAAAAAATTGTCAAAAATGATCAATAACTGTCAAAACTGTCAAAATTGGTCAATAATTGTCAAAAATGGTCAATAATTGTTGAAATGGTCAAAATTTTTGAAAAATTGTCAAAAATGATCGATAATTGTCAAAACTGTCAAAATTGGTCAATAATTGTTAAAATTTGGAAAAATGGTCAAATATTGTCAAAATTTTTGAAAAATTGTCAAAACTGTAAAAATTTGGAAAAATGGTCTAAAATAGTCAAAATTTTTGAAACATTTTCAAAAATGATCAATAATTGTCAAAAATGGTCAATAATTGTTTAAATTTGAAAAAATGGTCAAAATTGTTGAAAAATGGTAAAAATTTTGCAAAAATGGTCAATAATTATAAAAAGCTGTCAAAAATGGTCAATCATTGTTAAACATTGTCAAAATTTTTGAAAAATTGTCAAAAATGGTCAATAATTGTCAGAACCTGTCAAAAATTGTCAATAATTGTAAAAATTTGGAAAAATGGTCATTAATTGTTAAAATTTGGAAAAATGCTCTAAAATGGTCAAAAATTTTGAAAAATTGTCAAAAATGATCAATAATTGTCAAAACTGGTCAAATTGGTCAATAATTGTCAAAATTTTTGAAAAATGGTCAAAATTTTCGAAAAATGGTAATTTTATTGTGCATAAGAAGCAAGCTTCTTCTGTCAGCGGTCCGACGACCGCTCACCTTTTTTGGATTGGTGTAACACTAAAAAAATTAAAAATTAGGCGGAAAATGTTCTTATTACATATTTCTCGGAAAAGTCAATGGAAATCATCAACGTTATGGTCCCATTATTCAATGCTAGAAACTACCATAAATTTAAATTTAAACAGTTTCATAAACTTATTACCTTCATAAAACGACAATCAGAGAGCCAAAAACCAAAAAAATCCAAAATTTTCACAAGGGAACAGATTTTGGATTTCATAAATGGAGCACCAGACAATGAATTTCTTATGATGAAGGTAGGCAATAATTCAAACACAATTATTAAAAAGAGAGGTTATGTAATATATAATTAAGGGAAATTATTTTTAATGTGGTCGTAGATAAAACATTGTCTGCTACTCATGCGTGAATTACTTTTGCGCACTTGTTGCTAGCTACGCTCGAGCTTTTCATTTTCGCAACTCGTGCGCAAAAGTATCACTTCACGCACTTGTATCATAAATAACTATTTAGGGGATAATTTTATTTTACAGCATTGTTATGGACTATATGAGTAAGCTCCTTTCGTAAATTTGTGCGAATTATTATTAGTTAAACATTAACACAAGAGTTTAGGAAATTTCCTAAATCACAAAACGTTACATCTTGAGATCCGAATAACAGACACAATAATTAACCCGTAGGTTATGTATCGCCCTGGCAGGCATTTAATGGCCTTTACGAGCCTTCCGAATGGATTTATCTCACGGTCAAGCAGACATTAAAATTTACGAGATGAATACAGTTCCCAAATAGCCACCACCTACCTACACCAACAAATTATGAGTATGTAAGATCAAAGAAAATATCTCTTTCTAAGTAAAAATTCCGAAACATGAAATCAAAATGATAACATAAATAATCACAGTTCTTTCAATTTTGTGCCAAAAAATGAAATATATTTGAAAAAGTGTGAATACACCTTCATCCACACTCAAAGTAGCTAGAATTAAATTTTTTTTCAAATAGAGTCAATTTCTCACCGAAATTGCAATCCTAATTCACATTTCGCCCTGTAGATTATTGAAAAATGGAAACAGTAACGTTTTAATGGTCATTTGAAATACCCCTTAGGAGTTTCAGTTTCTCATGACTCACCCTGTAGCGGAGAATGGGGTAATACCGATCAAGGCGAATTCAGGCGAACTCTTGTATTCACGTGAAGAATGATCTACTGTTCGCCTGGCGGAGGTTATTGAAAGCTCATGTATATTATTGCGCCAGTCTGCCTTGTGTCGTTGGTGAGTTATGGTCATTTCTGTCCGCCATTTCGATCCGATGTAATATTTTGACGAATTTATTCTAAGGTAAGAGCCATTTTGAATCATGTTTTCGATTCGTATTCATTCATTTAAATATAGTTTGAGCTCCAATTCTGATGTATCTTAACTAAATGTTTCGAGTTACTTTCTTGCTGTCAATTTTTTTGTGCGGGTGGATTTTCTAGAAATGGCGATCGAAACAAGTGGGGTTATACCGATGATAACGGCATCACCCCACACAGGGTGGTATGCTAAATTTTCATTACAGATGCCAAGAAATAGAAAAAGAACAACAACTAAGGGAAATTGGACAGAAGAGACATTAGTCAATGCCTTAGCATATATAGAAAATGGAAACTCAATTCGCTCTGCAAGTAAACAGTTCAATATCCCATTCACCACTTTATTCGATAGAAAAATAAAGGGTATCAAAACAGGGCCAAAATTGGATAGAAAAAGTACTTTTTGCAAAGATGATGGCCACAAGAATAAAATTCATGGCCGATTTATTTTATGGTTTACCACCACAGGAGATGAGACGAATTTGCAGATTCGAATGGCATTCGGCACTATTTCTACAGAATACGAAAACTTGCAGGAAAAGATTGGTTTTATGTTTTCTTGAAGAGAAATCCAACAGTGAGTGTTAGAAAACCAGAAGCGAACAGCTTCAATCGTGTCACAGGATTCAATAGGCAGAAAGTGAAATTATTCCATAACAATTTGGAATTTTTGATGTCCAAATTCAAATTTGAACCTAGTAACATCTACAATGTAGATGAAATGGGCATATCGACCGTTCAAGATCCAGGAACTGTTGTCACACCAAAAGGAAAAAAACGTGTTGGATCTGTTACTAGTTGGGAACGGGGAAAAACAGTAATAGTTATATGCGCGATGAGCGCTGTAGGAACTTATATTCCTCCGATGTTCATTTTTCCAAGGAAGAGGATGACACCTCTTCTTTTAAAAAATGGTCCTCTTCGTGCAATATATCACTGCTCCCACAATGGAGGGTCAAATGAATTTCTTTTTGTGGAGTGGCTCAGACATTTCATCAAACATTCGAGAGCTAGCTCAGAAAATCGTGTGTTTTTGATATTAGACAACCATGGGAGTCACATAACTTTGGAAGCTTATAACTTATGCAGAGAACGGCATCTCAATGTTGTATCTTCCCCCTCACGGGAACCATTAGATGTCACACCCTACGGACTTTTGAAAGCTGCATTCCGCCGAGAATGTGATCTCTTTATGAAGAGTCATGCTTTACTGAGAATCACTCCATATGACCTGGCGTGTCTGTTCAATAAGGCTTATTCCAGAGTTGCAACAATATCCATTGCTGTTTTTGGATTCCAATCAACTGGGATATATCCTATAAACGCGAATGTTTTCACGGATGAGGATTTCTTAGCTCCAGATACTTTCAATGAAAACAGTAATATTGATATGCCGTTGTAGAAAATATGTCAACACCGAAACATGCTCCTAAAGATGTTCAGCTCAAATCGATTCATGCCCCTAATGTTTCGCAACTGACAATAATTCTAATTTCAGTCGAGCTGAAATATTATTGATCGAGTTAGGACCTTCTTGTCCTAAGATTGACACAAAAGTTCTGAATTCCCATCCTGACTCTGCATCATCTGAAAGTCCGCTACCGTGTAGCTCAACTTCTTCAGCAGGTTCGAGGAATTCAACCAAAGGAAAAACATTAGATGAACTCATTCCAATTCCACGTATTTATGTCAAGCAGAAAACTGGAGGTAGAGCTAAACAGCACTCAGAAATACTCACAAAGACCCCTTTGAAGCAAGTTTTAGAAGAGAGAGCAGAAAAGAGAAGGCAAATCAGCTTGAATGTTAGAAACAAAAAAAAATAAACCACCGAAAGGCAAAAAAAAACAGCTAAAAGTACGGTGAAGAAAAAGGTATTTGATAGTGACTCAGAAAATGATTACATCGATGATAAAACCTTATGCGATGACGACGAATTGGACGACATGGAAGATGGTGGAATGGAAAATGATGTTGTTTGATTTGCGAAGAATTCGGAAGGAGTGGAGAAATGTTGTATAGATGCACCGATTGTGCTCGTTGGGTCCATCAATTATGTAGCGGGTGGGATTCATCTGAAGGCTATTTGTGTGATATATGCCTGAAAAAATAACCAATGAAAAGTTTTCAACTCTTCAATCATTTCAAAGAAGAAGATACTAATTTATTTTAATATCTATAATGTTTTTTTTTTAAGTTTTCATATTGTTTCATAATTTGTTCGTTAATAAATGCATTCATTTATTGCTTGTCATAATGAATACCTTTGAAACATGTAACGTTAATTTCGTTCACTTTACTTTCCTTCAGTTAATTAATAATAAATTATCGTATGGGCGGCGAATAGCCAGTCCTTTCTCACACCCAACACCGAGAAATGTTTCAAGGCTAAATATATTTGCTGTCGACGAGAGTCGAAATCAACGTTTCTATACGGGCCGATCGGGTCCGTCTGTCGTGAAAATAGTCACTTCTATTTTGAGATTCCCACTTCGACCTCGTATCTCTTCTTCTGCCACTTATTAATTAAATATGAATTAAGAATTCACTATTGAAATGTAAATTCCTTTCCTGGTCAAGGCGTCTGAGCTTGACATGAACATGAGACGTAAGTCTGTTATCTTTCATATGATTTCCTGTATTTAAAGAATGGTGGAGAGGGTTCATTCTTCTTTCCTGTGAACATGTGCCATAAGCTAGTATTATTCAGGGTGGCGCCCACTCACCTTTCTTAACTCATAATTTACCTTTATCTAATTTCAGTACCTTAAATAAATTTCAAGTAGGATCACCCGAAAACCGGTAAGACTACTCTCTGAATTTGTACTAGTTTGGTCTCAGAATCTATACCTGAGGTGCTCTCTAAACTGAGTAGCCGTTGCAAACATCATATCATTACATCGTGATTGCCATTACCCCAAAAGGTGATCGGTATTAGCCGCAGCGTGAGGAAATACCGATCAGAGATATTTTTTTGTATTCATCCTCATAATTCTCACAATCTCTCAATGAAGGAGCTGCAGTTGGTATGTTCCGAAATATACATGTACATCTTTCGACTCAAATATATAACACCTAATTTTTCTAATTTGTTTTCGGACTATGAACATACCAAGTTAGGTGATCGCCATTCCCCCATTCTCCCCTATACAAATAGATATTCTCGGTACTAAAATTATTGAATTAAGGAGTTCTATAAAAAAGCCATAACTTTTCAAGTGATTATCTAGATCTTGATACAAATATGTATAATAATTATTATATTCGTATTTTACAATGCCATTAATATTATTTAACGACAAGTAAACCAGTAAAAACTCTTTCTTAAAAGGAAATTCCAAACTATTCCGTAAGTTGGCGTTCTAGCACCTTCCCGAAAAGAAGTTTTTTGTCACGCGGAGCAGCTGCCACGCTTTATAAACTCTCCAATAAACAATTGAATATGTTTCATGCAACATTAACTTTACTGCTACAGCAAATTTAATTGTTTGGATTGTATAACTAAATTAACAGTACCACGTGTCCTAACTGCGAGACATATTAATGCAAATAAAAATGTTTTAAAACATCTACAGTTACACAAACAATAGAAAAGTACATTAAAGGCTCCATTGGTTAGTTAAAGTTTCAGTAATCCCAAGAGCAAAAATAATCGTTCCTTCGACAGTAAACAATTCACTTACGGGCTTGAAGAAAGTATATCAGTGTGGCAAACCACTGTTGGCTCATACTATAACGACGCATACGCAAGGCCTTGACGCTCTGACGTCATAGAGTGGTTGGAATTGTTGGGTTGAGACGGGAATACGGGAACGTCGACACACAACATGGAA
Organism: Lochmaea crataegi; assembly: GCA_947563755.1. NCBI lineage: Eukaryota > Metazoa > Arthropoda > Insecta > Coleoptera > Chrysomelidae > Lochmaea > Lochmaea crataegi. The sequence continues at coordinate 18,005,409 of OX387426.1, forward strand.
CGACGCGACCCTGGACCATCGTCGCTGAAAACAAGGATACTATTCTCGTAGTTATTTGAACTACACACATAAATGTTACGAAAATTGAGCAGTCTAATGTTATTTATTAGTAATTAATGAATATAATTTGTGTTTAGAATATTAGAATACTTTTGAGAAGCTTATATGAGATGGAAAAGTTTTTTCTGGATAAATTTGGAAGAATGATGTCAGCAAAAGCGTGACGATTTCTGTATTTAAGAAGTTAATTTGAAAATAATGTACAAAATTGAACATTCCAAAAATTACAATGATTTTCTTTCCTACTAAAATGTCAGTTTACTTCATGAGGTAAGTAGTAATTTATGTGCCAATGAAAAATCTCATAGGGACATAATTAATATTACTACTTAATTAATTATGTAAAATATACTGAGCGGTTCATTTAAAATGATTAAAATTTAATGTCAACGGAATCCCTTGATCATTAACGAAGATAACAAGATTTTATTTATGAAAAATCTGACTACACCACACTACTGCATTGTTTCGAAATTCCTTTCCAGTGAGAAAGTTTTGGAACTGTTTTAGTTGGTCCATACTTCACTATAATAGATCAAGCAGGCAATGGAGTTGACAGTTCATTAATTTATATCGTAATATTTTCAGTTAGATAGTACTAAATATGTATATTTATGTTCGGTTCATTTGAAACAATTTACAATTATCATTAAAAAACTTTTTTTGTATCTCTGAAGCTTCAAAACAACACTTACATTGTCTTTTGGATACCAGCAGAGCCATATACTTGTTTGTATGATAATACAATTAGATACTGTAATGTTTTTTGTTATTTATTTAAATAGTTTTTACTTGTGGGATAAATTATACACACTATGGCTAATTACTATCTATTGATTTATTTATCAAACTTAATTTGTATACACACTTTACTTAATGTCTACTAATTTAATTACTCTCGGTATATTAGTTCTAATTTATTTTTACCACTTGAATATTACACTATTTATCTTCACTATTTCATTCACTGTCCGATTACTAAGAACTTCGGAAAACTGTCTGTGAACTAACTCTTTGTCTTCGTTTCACCCATTGAGAACTAACTCAAAAACCCGCGTATATATATAGTGCTTCTCAACTCTCGAAAATTCCAGTACCTTCCGCGCTCGTCCTATGCACAAACAAAGCGTCTTCTCGAGAATGTTCTCGAAAGCGCATTCACCAAAATTTATAATCGAGAGACAGGGCCGGCTTTGAGTTGGTGACCTCGCAACAATACTTATGATCGAACATAAGCATGATGTCTTCTGTGAAACTGGGTTAGTTTGGGTCCTGATCAATTTATTTTAATAACACATTTCTTAATGTATAAAAATGCAAAAAATGATGCTTTAAAAAATTTTTGGTTAGTCGAAACTAATCGATTATATCCTAAATCTCACTAGTTGAAACGGGCAATAATTCAATTTAAGCATTATCTGAGGGACGATATAAACTGCGCATCACTCCCGAGATAAATATCTCGCGATTCTTATTCTCAGAGCCGCCAGTATTCGCGAGGCAGCCTAGCGGTTACTCGGCGCGAATCTCCTTCCACGCGCACTTGATACCGACAGGACGTTGACTCGTTGCGTCGATTTTCGCGAGTCAGTTACGCGCTGTCTAAACGCGCTTAAAGAGTGGGATAGTTGCTTCGAAGTTAAAGAGTTATTGTTGTTGCGTAAAAAGGCAAAATAATCCTAATTTTTCTATGAAAATGGCCAATTATTCTTATGAAGAATATGCTGAAATGCATTTAATTTATGTTGAGGTGCAATGTAACTCTCGTGCAGCCGAACGTAGATACGCGGAACGATTTCCTAACTGACCACACCCCAATCGATCAACATCAACACCAACACCACCAACAACATTTACGGCTCTCCACCAACTCTAAGAGAAACCGTCTCAGTAGTACTTGAATTGGTAGGCCTTGACGTACTAAGGCTACTATACGCCCGGTGCTAACTAGATGGTAGTCAGCCCCTAACACTAAAGATTTAAGAATCAATAAGTTTAATTTAAACACAGTTAAGTGTTCATAAAGACATTGGTAGATTGAAGTTAGAAGAAAATAGATTACAGGTATTTGGAATGTTGAAATGTCCGCATGGTTACGTAGAAATTAGATAAGGTAAGTAACGTGAGTTACGTATGAAACAGCTAATTTCTATATAACCCTTTGGACATTTCAACGTTCCATGCATGTATGATAAGAAAAGGAAGAAAGGAATTATTGGAAGAGTGGGGATGGAGAAGGACGAAGGCCGAGGCAGAGAGTATGAGGAAGAAAGTAAGATAGGTGACTTGGATATCAGCTTGCTGTGTGGTATGGGTAAATTGATGGATAATAAAGGATAGGATTGAGGAGGAAGCTGGTAGGAAGGGGGGATTTAGGGTAAACCAGCACGTATTTGCGAAGTAGAAATTATGCATCTCGGCGCTGGGCAGGGAACGGCTAGGGAGGGCAACTGGAGGAACAAGAAATTGGCCTTACTCGCGTTCTTCGACGTCGACAACACGTTCAACAGTGTTAGCAAACGTGCGGTGTTGAGCGTGTTGCTGAGGCTTGCAGAGGGTGAGGGGTTGGCTAACCTGGTAGAGGACTACCTGACGGGGCGTGTGATAGTAGACTCTAGAGGGAGGAGGTATGAGACGGAGGAAGGAGTTCCCCAAGGCTCGGTTCTTGGACCGACGGTCTGGAAGTGTGTGTTTGATGAGGTTTGTGGGATAGTACGTGCAGAGGGATGTGAGATTATGTGAGTATGCAGACGTCTGGTATGTACGGCAAAGGGAGAAACGGAGATAGAAAGAAAGGCGGAGTGGATGTGTAGGAAGATTGTGGAGAAGAGCGGTGCGGACTGGAAGTGGCGGAAGATAAGACGATGGGGTTGCTAGTGAAGGGACGGAGCAAGACGAGGGAAGTGGGGGTGATGGTGAAGGGAAGGAGAATGCGTATGGAGGAGTTTGTTAAATACCTAGGAGTGTGGCTGGATAGTCAATTATCCTTCAGAATGCACATGTTAAAGGCGGCAGAAAAGGGGAAAGTGAGGACAGCGTGGCTGGGGAGATTAATGTGTAATGTGAAAGAGCCGGGAGAGTGGAAGAGGAGGGTAATTGGTGGGACGGTAGAGCAGAGTATGCTGTACGGTGCGAAGGTGTGGGGTGAAAGAACGGGGGTGCATGCGAGAGCTAGGCCTCTCCTGCAGGTGCAGAGAGGGATACTGCTGAGGGTGGTGCAGGGGTACAGGACAGTGGGTGGAGAGGCAGCACCGGTGCTGGCAAGGTGCTATCCATTGGACGTGATGGCTAGAAGGGTGCGACCAGAGACGAAGTACAGGAATGGATGAAGGAGGAAATGAAGAGAAGTTGGGAGGAGTATGAGGGCGCGCTAAAAGGAGCGATTGGGAGTAGGAGAGATTGGATGAACTGGAAATTCGGGGACGTGAACTACTTCTTGACTCAGGTGCTCACTGGACATTGGTCGAGAGTAGGGTACCTCCACAAGATTGGGAAAAGAGAGACTGGAGTGTGCGAGAGGTGTGAAGTGGAGGATGATGTGGGGCATGTGCTTAGATGCTGGAGGAACGAGGAAGTGCTGAAGAAGTTGGTGAGGAAACTAGAGGAGGCGGTGTATTGGGAGAATATGGTGGAGTTATTGTTGAGGGGGGAGGAGGAATGGATGGAGGTGAGTGATGTAGTGGAGAGCATGATTAGGGGGAGAGAAGGACCCGATATGGCATAAGAGGTGGGAGTGATAGATAGGGAGAAGACGATGGTGTGAGCGGAGAGTGTGCGAGGAACCGCCGCCGTCTCGAAGTATGATAGGATAGTGGGTAACGGCAAGTTTGAGGTGGGTTTGGTTGGTATGCATCCCCTTGGGAATGCGTCCAACACTGTTTGGGTCCTGGACCCATTCGAACATGAGTTTCCCATCTCGACCCGAAAAATATATAAAAAAATGGTATAATATACCTAATTGATATCTTCAGTCTACTATGTTCTGCTGGGGTTAATACTCCAAAATATTTCATTGCCCACCAAATAATATTTTTAGTAAATTTGTAAAATATATTATCTTACTAGAATATTTCCAAGTTACACTGATTTTGAATTTTGGCACTCCTCCTTTATGGCACCCATTTGGTACCCTACTGCTGGTAGGTACTCGGATGTTAGAGATGTACGAAAATAATATTTTGAACGAAATAGAACAGACTCCAGAGTTTAGTACTAGAAGACTCGCGGCGAAATATCATGCAATTTCTAAATCCTCCGTATATAAACAAACCTCTATCCGTTTGACTACCAAAAAGTTCATGCGATGCTAGATAGTGACTTCCCTGCTCGAGTAGATTTTATAAATTGGTTACTGGACAAAAATAAAGCACATCCCAATTTGTTCTGGAAAATTGTATTTTGCGATGAAGCTACGTTTACTCGAAACGGAATTTTTAATTTACCTAATGCACATCATTATGCCAACAGCAAATATTTGGCAATGGATCGGCAATCAACTACAGGGACCAGGAGAGTTATGTGGCCGTTTATCAGGACGAAATAATTTACCTGATTTAATGGACGACGTCCCCCAAATAACACGGCAAAATTTTAGTCGAGTAGTTCGTCTACTCAAAATCATTCATTTATACTGTTCCAAAACAAAATTGTATTCAGCTGTGGGAAAAAATAGAGGGTGCATGTAATGAAATTCAAAATGGTCCCAGAATTTTGAGAGTTAGACAATTCTTACAGAAACTCTTATAAATGAAACTAACTGTTTCTAATTAATTCCACTATTTAATGAATAAATTATGAAGACTCTAAGATACTTATTGATAATTATTTCGATATTGACATATCATCGTCTGAATAACAGAAGCCTTGACGAATTTATATTGTGGGTCTCTTAAGTGTCTTCTGATTTCTAATTCTTCAAGGAAATCTAGTTCTATGTCATCTTAATTTGAAATAAGACAAAATAAACACTTGCGAGCATACAGATTAAAACAGCAGATAAATCCCATTACGAAAAACATATACTTGACACCAAACATTCATTAACACCTAACACAGAACTAGAAGTAGGTACTGCATATTTGTGATAAGAAACAAGAACTAGATTTCCTTGAAGAATTAGGAATTAGAAGACACTTGAGAGACCCACAAATTGAAGTCGTCAATGAACACAGATAAATCTAGGGAGCTCTCCGCTGTTAAGCTGTCTTCTTAAGTGATAATTCTAAAGATCAGCAGAAATAGTTTTCCTTGGTGTCCTATATGATTACACAGTTATACTGATCTTAAATGGGAAAAAAGAAATCCAGGATATACCCATAGGGCTAATAATACCTAAGCTTGAATATCTTCTTCTTTTTTCTATTCATATTTATATATATATATATATATATATATATATATATATATATATATATATATATATATATATATATATAAAGTCAATCACAAGATGGGTAACTCACTATTTGGTCTAGCCAAAATATTAGGCATCACATAAAATGTACCTTCTGTCATTCTGATGATGATATGCAAATATCGAAATAATTATAAACAATATTTTAGAATTTTCATTAGCTTTTTCATTAAATAGTGGAATTAATTAGAAACTGTTACTTTAATTTAAAAAAGTAATATTCTTGATCGAGTTCTTGATGTTCGTAATCTTCACTTTTTCAGAAAACGAAATATTAAAGTAGTTTTTCATTTAAATCAGTTTTCCTGGAATAACTTTTGAGTTGGCAACGAAATTTTAGAGGAATAGCTGGTAGTTACATCCAAGATTCAGTTACTTATGTATAATTAATTTCACACTTTCTGAATACAGCTCCTAGGGATGGGATTTCCCATAATACCTTTAAATGTAACATTGTACAAATCCCATCAGAACTATAAGTTTCTAGCAACAGATTACAAAGTCTCTGTGGAAATGGGACATTTTCGTACTTGGTCGGAATAAAATGTTTGTACGAATAGATAGAAGAGAATGTAGTCGTTTCCAATTAGTATCAAACTTTCTTATATGAACCAATATCGTAATACTCCATTGGGAGTTATTCCTATTCCCTTGGGATCTACGTCGACGGAACCTTCATCGTACGAATAGCCTATTTATTTAGTCACTTAAGCTAAAATAAGTGGTCAACGTCGAAATGGAATCAGCGAATTTCTGCTTAAACTTTCCTATTGGCATTCTAAATGTTGACTCAAAAGTCACCTTATAAGGACACCGGTGTGCGTCTTTGGATATTAAAGGTCAAGCATCAGCTTTTTGGAAATGTCTCGCTTCATTTGCCTCAAATCGTTGCGCCAAACAAGTTTTTATACGTTCAACCGTTTTTGAAATTACATTTTGCATACAAGGTTGAGGCCAAACGAGCGTAATATTGTGCGATGTTAACTGCATTTTTTGAGCCTCGTAATTTAGAAAAATCCGATTTGTTCCACAAAACGGCGCAAAATGAGTTAGTTGTCTGTCGACTAGACTTTCAATAAACAATAAATTACGCTAGTCAAAAAACGCAGCTTACAACTCACAATATTACTCTCGTTTGGCCTCAGTCTAAAAATTGAAGTCAATAAAAAAAATTTCTTTGTTTGTTCGTGTTTTATGTAATAATAATAATAATAATAACGTTTATTCAGATTCAGTTCACAAAACAAAACTTAAAACTAATACATAAACTGAATAAACAGTAAAACCACAGAAGCATCAGATGTTGCTTGTATGTAGTAAAAAGAATATGATTCATGAATGTAAACAAAAAATTTTTTTTTAAGTTAATATATAAAATTTATAAAATTTGAATCGTAGAGAGATAATATAAAATACCAGAAAAATAAATATAAATATAGCAGTAATTATATAAAAAACATTCAAACAAAATACAAATATATACATAAGAGGAAGTAGTTAAAATATTCAATATATAAAATCACTTGAATATAAAATTATTTTTTTACACTAGATTAAGGATAAATATTTTGAAAATAATAATAACTCCATTCGCAGCATGCATAACGAGTACTTCTTTCATTCTGGATACTTAATTAAATTACAATTATAAAATATGAGTACTGATAATATATAAATAAGAGATATAAAATTGATTTGGAAATTATTGAAAATTAATGTTATACATAATTTAAAAAAAAACGATTGTACATATACATTTCGGAATTGAAAGTGAACAATACAGAAGAGGTACCTCTTTTCTCATCTATTCAAATAAACGTAAAAGTTCAAGTCTTTGACTTTGGAGGATATGTTGTTTCAACTCTTTTTTGAAGCGATTGATATTTGTTATGGATTTTATAGTTTCAGGAATATGGTTGTAAAGCTTAGGAGCAAAGTAAATATATGATCTTTGAGCAACGACCCTGACCATTAAGGGTGTAGTATACTGATCTCTTTGGCGAGTGTTGTACTGATGTAAAGGAAGCAATGCTGTATGTTTATGTGAATGATATTTAATGCTAGAGCATAAGAAATACAGCTGCCTTATGACCAACATACGAGTTTCGATGTATAATTTATCAGAAGGATACATACTATTTTTAGAGAAAATTAACTTAAGAAAACGCCTTTGCATTATTTCAATTTGATGAATATGAGTATTCAATGCTCCTCCCCACACTGCTATTCCATAACGGATATGACTCTCCACAAGTGAGTAGTATAATGTTTTGAGAAATTTCTGAGGTATGAGTTCTTTGAGTTTCCTAAATTTGAATAAAATGGTCCTCAATCTATTGACAGTATATTTAATATGAAGATCCCATTTCAAATGTGTATCTAGAATTATTCCTAAGTATTTTATTTTATTTTCAGGAAAAATGTGGAAGGGTATATCTGTTTTTATTGTTAGTTGATCGAATGGGGGTGTTCCAGCTGCATTACAACAAAATGGTATGTAATGCGTTTTTTCAATATTCACCGTTAGTAACTTCTTATCCAACCAACATTTAATGAGGGATAATTCACTTTCAACTTTAATTTTTAGGGAATTCCAGTTATCTGCTTTATAAAAGATGGCAGTGTAATCTGCAAATCCGACTATGTTTCCGTTGCCTAATGCAAAAAGTCCATTAATATATATATATATATATATTGAATAATGTCGGTCCCAGCACGGATCCTTGAGGTACCCCACAGTCGATCGCTTTGTAACTGCTCAATATATCATCAATTCTAACTGCTTGGCTCCTTCCTGTTAAATAGCTTTCAAATAATTTCAAAGTGTTACCCCGTATTCCGATATCCTCCAAAGACTGAAGAAGAAGATGATGACTGACGGTGTCAAAGGCTTTCGAAAGGTCTATGAACACACACAGACAGGTTTTCTTTTATTTAAAGCATCAGTTACCTTTGAGGTCAAAGTGAGTACAGCATCTTGGGTTGAAATTTTTTCTCTAAATCCGAATTGATTGTTGGAGATTAATTTGTATTTATTAAGAAAAGAAGCGAGCCGTTTTTTGATGATCTTTTCAAACATTTTCGAGAGATGAGTAAGTAAGGAGATAGGACGGTGTGCTGCCATACCAGCAAAATTTAGGTATTTACGTATCAACAAATCGTCCAAATCACTCTCCACATTTTGCCGAAATATGACATTGCCAAGTGTGATGTGGACTTTTAGTTTTTGCCAAATGGCATGCCAGGTCCAGATAAAAGAAAGCCAAGTGGCAAAGTTAAGTGGGAATGTGCCAAAGTGGACATGCAGTTGGCTTTCCACGGTCACAGCAATAAACAAGGCGTTGCCGTGCTTGACTGAATAGGAAGGAATGAGAATTTGATATTTGGAGGTTATGTACAACTTTACACATCCTATAAAAATTGTCATCAAAATGAAAGTATTGCCATATAACAAAATCAACGATGACATCATATCTCTAAATTGAGACACCCTGTATACATTATTATTGTAAATGTAAAACCGCAATTGGAAATACTAATCGACGGGTCCGAGAATGTTTAAAAAAAAATTATTATTTGAACTATTGACTATATTCTCTGTATATTAAATTGTCTATTTATTAGGATGGCTTTTTTGAATTTTTTTCTTATAATAAAATAGCTTTTCATATTACGAGTACATAATACAGAACTTCATTAGTCGCAGATATTGTATATTTTACAGTGATTTCAATATTTTAAAAACGAAGCGTCAACAGCGCTTTACTGCTGGGATTTTGCGGGCTGCTGCGCGACGAACGATGGTACAAAAATTCTCTGGAATTACCATACATAATCATTCAGATTTCAGATTGCATTATTAAGGTACAATTCCATTCAAAAGATATGTGTTGTTGTTTGTGAATATTATTTTCCTAAATAAATGTTGAAAATTTCGAGATTATTATTTATTTGTTTGTGTTTTGGACCCTACTGTTGTTGCTGTTCTTGAAGCAAACATTGCAGTATAATTTGCAGATGAAACCAGAGCTACTTGTTCTAGTTCGGGTAGAGCTTTCTTATGCCAATAGGAACTCCATTTATGAACACGCTATACAGGCTGTTTCACGACGAGCTTACATCATCTATATATTGGAGACTACTGCACTTTCTTAACTTTTGCTTAACTTTTTTTGAACTTGAACTTTCCATCATTTTTTTAAAAGCCTTGTATACAAAAAAGAAGTTTTAGACATGTCACCAATTACCTTGATGTTCCTACTAATCAACCCTACAAGATGTTTTTCATTTGTTATTGGGGATGTTCTGAGGGATGTTCATACAGAATTTTCAATATGAAGGTCTGCACCTGTCAATTTTTTATTGAAAAAATTAATATCTCGATAGGTATAAATTTTAGGTAAAGGGTACTTTACACAAAGTGACATTATATTTCAATGTAAAATAACAAAGTTGTCGTTCACTTTCGGTATAAGGGGCTATCCATAAATTACGTCACACGAATTTTAGTACTTTTAACCCCTCCCCCCGTCCTTGTCACAGGTTGTCACATTTGTAGAACCCCCTAACCCCCTCCCGATGTGACGTCACACATTTTCAATTTTATGTATGTATTCAAAAATAATCAAAAGAAGAAAGTTATTTTTATTTTTTTCTTGTTTTGATTAAATAATCTTTAATAAAATCAACATACAGTCAAATATTTTAGATAACAGAGAAAAAAAACGTCTAGTTAGGAAACAAACAACGACTAATTATGGTAATTGAAGATACAAAACTTTCAATATTTTAAATTTTAACATGTGACGTCACAAAGCTATTGACCCCCCCCCTCTTCCCTTTGTCACAAAAGGTCACATTTCGGTGATACCCTCCCTCCTTTAACATAATTTATGGATGGCCTCTAACCGGAAGTGACATGTATATGTCGATATATTTTCCATAAATTCGCCATAACTTGTTCTCCATCTATGCCAATTTTCATAGAAATCGTGTAGTAGTTTCCAATATATAGATAGAGTGAGCTCGTCGTGAAATAGCCTGTATATTTTGTACTTTATAATTGAGTAGCTTCAGTATTTTTTTAATCTATGTTAATTTGTTCCAGATTACATTGCCAGGTATGGCCGGATGACTGAGGACCATTCAAGGAATAAATTCTGGCAAATTTTGTCAGCTGTAGAATACTGCCACAACCGTAATATAGTACATAGAGATTTAAAGGTAATGGAAATTATCCTGTTTAAAATTTTTTTTTGTAAATATGGAAAATTTGTAATTCCGTGCACTCGCAATGACTAACCACCGGTTTTTTTTCAACATTCCTCACATTATCAACCCTTACTTTATTTAATATAAATTTTTTTTGAGATTGAGTTTTGAGAAGTAAGAACATTTATTGTCTATTTTCCTAGAAACAATAGATCGGAAAAAAATACAATATTATGATTTTATTCTTTATTAAATAACAACCTACGTATTAAGAGTGAAGATGGAAAATACAAGGATAAAATACCATTCATAAGTAATATACAGGGTGATTGATTAGTGTGATAGAGGTCAGTATGTCTGTTATTATGAAAGATACAAAAAAAAAGTTAGGCAGCTTTGAGCTTCCTATTTCACAATTAGTTACAATGTTACAGGGTGGTCCATAGCACGATGCCAGATCGAAGTAACGTTTTTTTTTTTGGAACATCATATATTTTACTTTAAAACTAAAATCTGCTTCACTTCCCCATTACAAGAATATAAGGTTATAATCTGTTATATAGGATATTTTAAGTTATTTTAAGTTATAACCAAAACCGCAAAAGTTCAACGCCCTGTACAATGGGATAGGAGTGAAAGAATAATAATTTATTGAAGCCAAAGATTTTTAATGATCATCAAAATTTACACAAATGATTTTGCAAATATTTATTAAATCAAGGTGTTCCATTTAAAAGACCCTAACTTTGATCTGGAACTAAAGTATAAAACACCCTGTAACATTGTAGCTAAATTCGAAAAATGAAGCTTGAAGCTGCCTACAATCTTTATACTTAACATTTTTTGGTATATTTCATGTTAATAGACCTACTGAGCTTTATCACACTAATCAATCATCCTGTATAAACTGCTTAGAGCGTCATAATTATAAAATTGTTTTATTTCGACCCAGTGTATTTAAATAACAATAATTTTATCGTTATATTACGATATTTGTTTAATAAAACATTTTAATCTGTTACGTTATGACTTTCTGTTAAAAAATATAAATTTAATTTTCCTATCACTTATGATTTGAAAATATTATCTTTTAAGATGGATTAATTGCAAAAACACCCTATTTTTTAATTATCAATTGCTAAAAAAATTGATCGTTTGCGTCAATGACATTTTATATTACAATGCTCCAAAGTGTGAAAAATATTAAATTAGTAATACTATTATTATAATACGAAACAATCTATAGGTATTGTTTTTATTTACACATAAACCTATCCAGCAAATAAAAGGTCCCAGAAGCGATTATATCTGCCTAGCCGGTCCATGAATTTTCCGTGAAGGGTATGGTTTGACTAGTAATTGAACATCCAGAAATTTCACACACCTAATCGCCATTTGGGGGGGGGCGGTATTCCCGGCCCCAATGTTCCAAAAATTGGTTTCCCGCCAATATCTTCTAAAATATGGCATGTACAGAATTTTTATGAAGAGGAAAAATGAAGATCAGGTCATTATCTACAAAAATGGTCATCATAATTTTTGCCGAAAACTCTATAGTTTTCGAGATAATGGCCCTCAAGCGGGATCCTTATGCTGAGCTCCCGCTTTGGAGTCGAAAGAGCGGGTTCTTTGCACTTAGTCATGACCGGGCGAACAAATTATTCGATATCTCGGGTGAAAATGCATATTTTTTCACGATTCAAAATTCAGATGAAAGGGGAAATCCACAGCTATCATATCCGATGATTCAAGGCCCATTTTTATATTTCCACCATATTTATAAAATGGGCAAAGATTTGGTAATAACTTTTTTTCGAGTGTCGGGAAATTACTCATACTTTTCTCAATAATGGACATTTACTCTCGATTTTTTATTATTACGGTTCCTTTAAAGGTCTTTATTGATCTCAGAAATTTTTAGTGGCCATTTTTCTTGCCCCTTGATTTTTCAGTTGGTGTTTTTATTTTCAAATTTTTGCTGTTTTTTGAGGTTGGGAATATTTTGCGAACAATCACTGTCTAAAAGTTTGTACATTATCGGATTGTATTCCAAGATATGTCATTCAAAAGCTGGGAATTTCTGCTTTTCGGTTGTGCCCTCATTTTTTTTCTCGAGTTTAGTGGTTTTTCAGAAATCCATGAAACCTCAAAATTATGGATTTTTCAACATCGGTTTTTACGAAAAATATTAATGTTGCGAAAAAAATCATGAGGACCATTTTTGCAGATAATGAACTACTCTTCATTTTCCCCTATATAAAAATTCTCTAAATGCAATATTCTAGGAGATATTGGCGGAAAACCAATTTTTGTAACTTTGGGGCCGGGAATACCCCCCAAAATGGCGATGAGGTGTGAAATTTCTGGATGTTCGATTAATAGTCAAACCCTACCCTTCACGGAAAATTCATGGACCGGCAAGATTTTTGTACTCATTTTCATCCTTCATTTACTGGTCTACTAGTCATGATAAATAATGCGAACTACAAATAAAATCAATGTAGGTGATTTTTATACCTTTCTAATGTCTCCTACTGTGTTTTATTTTGACGAGAATAACAGATAATCCAAATGTAGGAATCGTTGCAATTCTTGTTACAAAGTACAACAGCTTCTCTTTATCATTTGCACCTACAGTTTCCTGTATAAGTTTTCAGGCAGTTACCTCCTAAAAAAAACATTGTTAATGCAGCTTTCGGTGGGCCTTTGCCTCTGCTTTAACAAACATAAAAGTTTTACTTTCAACAGCTTTCTTTCTGAGGAAAATCACAGTTAAAGTCGTTTACACATCGGTAATAAATACTCGTTAAAGCACATAATTACATAGACCCTACTAATCGCACTGAAAACCTTCACCGGCTCCCTTTAACTTTTCTTTATAGCCAGAAAAGTTAGTTCTTTGGCGGTGTTATCCCGCTATTTTGCGTCCGTAACTAATCGAATCTATTCTAAAGTTCTCATAATATTCCAGTTTCAAGAAAACGAGAAATGCTCCGTGTAATTTGGGTTTAGATCGCATTAAAAATATTTTAAGCACAAATAGTCGAGGCAATGAAGCACTCAACCTCGGAATTGTTTGCACTAAGACGGATCGGAATGAGGTTTTTTGCATTCGCCTCCAAATTTTTTTTATAAAAAATGTTAATACGGAGATTGCATTGCTGCAGCCAAAAATGCATTTTTTGAGTCGGCTTTTGGAATATTTAATAACTTTGTAAATAAGAGTCAGAACTGGCCCTGGGGGTTTTCGAATTCTCTGATCACTATTATGATGTTCAAATTGACCCACAGCCGACCTGGAGCGATTTTTGAGGTGCTTAATCCAAATTTCTCCCCGAAAACGTACCTCCGGACTCCTGGCGCACCGGAACCTCGGCCTGAACGTCGTCTCCGAGGCAGGGCCGGATATACGTATGGGCATAAAGGGCTCCAGCCCAGGACCCCCGGGTTCCAGGGGCCCCGAATAATAAAATAATGAACCAGTAAAAAAATAGAAAAGAATTTGCAGCACAAAAGTTTAGAATAGTTATTTGTGTATTTAGAGCGTAAAGTAACAGATTGCCGCTTGAGAAAGAATGTTGCCGCGCGGCGCGGAGCGGAGCGCGGCGATCTTTCGAAAGCGGCAATTTTCCTTTACGCTCGAAAAACACACATAAGTTTTTTTATAGTCGCCCTTTTAATAATTAAAACAGTTTTTTACATTTTATTTTCGCTATTCATCATGATTAAACTTTAAAAGATCTACTGACTAGGGATGTTAAAATATAATCTATTTTTATATAAATCGATTAAGATTTCGATTTTTAGTTATAGATTTTCATAGTAATATTAATCGGTTTTTATTAAATTTTAATAAATTTTTGTCAAAAACTGTCAAAAACTGTCAATAATTGTCAAAAATGGTCACAAATTTTCAAAATAATCAAAAATGGTCAATTGTCAAAAATTAAAAATTTTTTTTTTCAAAAATTGTCAAAAATGGTCAAATATCAAAAAATTTTAGAAAATTTTGAAAAATGGTCAAAAATTGTTAAAAATAGTCAATAATTGTCAAAAACTATCAAAAATGGTCAAAAACTGGCAAAAATGGACAATTATTGTCAAAAATGGTCAAAAACTGTCAAAAATGGACAATTATTGTCAAAATTGTTTAATAACTGTAAAAAATTTTGAAAATGTCAAAAACTATTAAAAATGGTCAATAATTTTGAAAAATGGTCAACATTTTTGAAAAATAGTTAAAATTTTCAAATTGTCAAAAATGGACAATTATTGTTAAAAATTGTCAAAATTTTGAAAAATAGTTGACAATTGTCATAAAATAGTTTTTGAAATATGGTAAAAAATGGTCAATAATTGTCAAAAATGGTCAAAAATTTGGGAAATGGTCTAAAATTTTGAAAAATTGTCAAAAATGGTCAAAAATGATTAAAAATTGTCAATTATTTTTAAAAACTGTCAAAAATTGTTAAAATTTTGAAAATGGTCGATAATTGTCAAAAACTATCAAAAATGGTCAATAATTTTGAAAAACGGTCAAAATTTTTGAAAAATGGTCAGAAATTTTGAAAAATTGTCAAAAATGGTCAATAATTATCAAAAATGGTCAATAATTTTGAAAAAGGGTCTACAATTTTGAAAAATTGTCAAAAATGGTCAAAAGCTATCAAAAATGGTTAAAAATTGTCAATTATTTTTAAAAACTGTTAAAAATGGACAATTATTGTCAAAAATTGTCAAAAATGGTTAAAAATTGTCATCATTTTGAAAAATGGTCAAAAATTTGGAAAAATGGTCACTAATTTTGAAAAACAGTCAAGATGGTCAATAATTGTCAAAAATGGTCAATGATTGTTAAAATTTTGAAAAATGGTCAATAATTGTTAACATTTTGAAAAATGGTCAATAATTGTTGAAATTTTGAAAAATGGTCAATAATTGTTAACATTTTGAAAAATGTTCAATAATTGTCAAAATTTTGGGAAATGGTCAATAATCGTCAAAAGTTTTTGACAAAAATTCTCCATTTTTAACAGTTTTTTCCCGCATAATCCTTCTTTTAGGAAAATGGGAAATATTTTAATTATTTCGTGGGTACCCCGGATATCTTTAGCACAGGGCCCCCAGGATATCGTTAGCCCAGGGCCCCCAAAGGTCGAGGTCCGGCCCTGCTACGAGGGTTTTCCAGGCACGGTTGGAAAAAACAAACCGAAAATCGTTATGGAGATTTTTGGGGGCGCTGAATCCAAATTTCACCCCCAAAAACGTACCTCCGGACCCCTGGTGCACCGGAACGTCGGCCTGAGCGTCATCTCCGAGAATTTTCCTCACACAATCGAAGAAGACGAACCCAAAATCGCTATGGGGGTTTTCTAAATCGACACTCCCAACACCTATTGCATCTGAACATTGATGACATTCCCACGAATGTCAATCAACCCGATGTCTTAGAGACTGACGTCAATACTGCAATAGCTGTGTGGAATTGGTGATTCTAGTTAAATTATGTGAGAAGGAAAGAAATCGAATGAATAGAAAGTCAATATTTATGTAATTGGCGTTTAAAAATTTGTATTGAACTCAAATCAAATACAATCCAACAGTAACTTTACCTTGCCTCATTAATTAATAACTTTAATTTTTAAATACGTAATTAAATATCAAATTCTTCATCAAGTGACACATCGCTAGTCTGTTCATTTTCTTCGTCATCAACTGACCTATTCATAAGTAGATTATCTTCCTCATCTAAGGCCGCAATAACGTTTTCAACTGAACATCTTCCAGTATTGTTACAGAGTTACACATAAATGAATGTGTCAAATTATGAGACGATTTTTTGTTAATTTTTTGCAATCGTGCCTGGAAAACCCTCGGAGACGACGTTCAGGCTGAGATTCCGGTGCACCAGGTGCCCGGAGGTACGTTTTCGGGGTGAAATTTGGATTCAGCGCCCCAAAAATCCCTCATAACGATTTTCGGTTTTTCTTTCCCGACCGTGTCTGGAAAACCCTCGGAGACGACGTTCGGGCTGAGGTTTCGGTGCACCAGGTGACCGGGGGTACGTTTTCGGGGAGAAATTTTGATTCGGCGCCCCAAAGAAAAGCCCCACAATAATTTTCGGGTTGTTTTTGGCAATCTTGTCAGGAAAACTCTCGGAGATAACGTTCACGTCCAGGTTCCGGTGCACCAGGTGTCCGGGGGGCGTTCGCCGATGCCATATTTGAATTCAGCGACCCAAAAAACCGCCGATCGCCGAGTTTCTCTTCTTCCCCGCGTGAATTGTGGGGGCGTTCCTGATCTGATCATAATCGTGATCAGCGACATCGAAAACCCATGGGAACCCGATTTGGGCCAGTTCTGACTCTTATTTATGAAGTTATTAAATCTTCCAAAAGCCGTCTCAAAAAATGCAATTTCCGGTTTGTATGGGATACAAAGTAAATAAATTTTTGGAATCGAATGCAAAAAATCGCATTACGATCGGACTTGGTGCAAAAAATTCCGAACTTTTGGCTTTTTTAGTGCTTCATTACCTCAACTAAAAGCACATTTTCTTTCGAGGGAGTCTGCAACAAATTTTAATTGTTGTATTTTGTCAGGCATAATTTCACAAAACTCTAGTCTGAGATCGGGATCGTCTTTTGTGAGATAATAAACCATTTATAATTTCTACTTAACTTGCAGCCATGTCACATAAGGCCGAATTAGATTTACTTTGTGTTAAAATTACTGTTGCTTTTGTAGCAATATCCACTTGTTGGTTTTTCATAATCCCTTTCCTCTGATTTTAATTTACATGATATTGATGGTTCCTATCGTACACGACCTCTGATTTATATTTCCAGATAACGTCTGATCAACCCAATCGATTGCATGGGTAATTGGATGTCACCATAAACTCAAAAAATCATTAAAAATATACAGCTCGTCCATAAAATAACGCATAAGTTTCTTATTACAGAAAAAATCAAAAATCAGGTCTATTTTTGATTTTAATTTACTATTTTTTAAAGAGGTATTTTAGCAGGTAAGCTTTAAATAAAAAGTATTTTAAAATTGGGAGATATAAGGTACACAGGGGTTTTCGAGATCGCTAAATCCGAATCAAAAGTCAAAATTTTAAAAAACAAAAATGGCGGATCAATTACAAACGGAAATTATCAAATAAGTGACATAATTAGACACAAAAATAATTTAAATTGGAAAATATGAGTCACAGAGGTGTTCGAGGACGCTGAATCCGAATCGAAGGTCAAAATTTCAAAAAACAAAATGGCAGATCAAATTCAGTCGAAAAGTATAAAAAAAAACATAATTGGACACAAACAATAATTAAAATTGGAAAATATTAGGTACACAGGGGTTTTGCGAAGACGCTGAATCCGAAACAAGAGTCGATATTTTACAAAAATGGCAGATATACAATTAATTGAATAACTTTGCCAGTTTCATTTGCGTAAAATTACGATTTCCATATAAAACTGGCTAGCGGGTCTGGGGGCGCAGTCCGGCGCAGTTTTTTAATTACGCAGATTTTTGATTGTTTTTTTCGCAAAATTATTTTTTTCTACAGTCGCGCTTAAAATGACTAATTACTATATTCAAATGAAATCGTAAAGTCGACAAATGCCGAGGATTGTTACTTTACGCTCTAGCGCAAAAAAAGGAATCTTTTTCGCTCGCTTATTTAATCAAACCACGCCCCACGAATTAACTCAATTGGTGAATAATTAACAATTTATCAGACTAAAAATTCAATAAAATTATATGAAAATTGTCAAAAATTTTAAAATATGGTCAACTTTCAAAAATGGTTAAAAATTGTCAAAAACTGTCAAAAATGGACAATTATTGTCAAAATTGGTCAATAATTGTCAAAAATTGTTAAAATTTTGAAAAATGGTCGATTATTGTCAAAAACTATCAAAAATGGTCAAAAACTGTCAAAAATTGACAATTATTGTTAAAAATTGTCAAAATTTTGAAAAATAGCTGATAATTGTTAAAGTTTTTGAAATATGGTCAAAAATGGTCAACAATTGGTCGAAAACTTGGAAAAATGGTCCATAATTGTCAAAAATTGTCAATAATTATCAAGAATGGTCAATAATTTTGAAAAATGGTCTAAGATTTTGAAAAATTGTCAAAAATGTTCAGAAACTATCAAAAATGGTTAAAAATTGTCAATTATTGTTAAAAATGGACAATTATTGTCAAAAACTGTCAAAAATGGTTAAAAATTGTCATCATTTTGAAAAATGGTCAAAAATTATCAAAAATTTGGAAAAATGGTCACTAATTTGAAAAACAGTCAAAATGGTCAATAATTGTCAAAAATGGTCAATTTTGGAAATTTTGTATTATTTTAAAAAGTACATGCTTTTCATATTCCGATAATAAACCTAAGATTAAAAATCAAATAAAATTATATGAAAATTGTCAAAAATTTTGAAATATGGTCAAAAATGGTCAATAATTGTCAAAAACTGTTAAAAATGGACAATTTTTGTTAAAAATGGTCAATAATTGTCGAAAACTGTCAAAAATTGTTAAAATTTTGGAAAATGGTCGATAATTGTCCAAATTAAAAAAAAATTGAAAAATGCCCAAAAATTATCAAAAATGGTCAATAATTGTCAAAAATGGTCAGTACCTAATTGTCAAAAATTGTTAAAATTCTGGAAAATTTTTGAAAAATTGTTAAACTTGTCAAAAATGGTCAATAATTGTCAAAAACTATCAAAGATGTTCAAAAATTGTCTAAAATGGTCAAAAATTTGGAAAAATGGTCCATAATTGTCAATAATTATCAAAAATGGTCAATAATTTTGAAAAATGGTCTGAAATTTCAAAAAATTGTCAAAATGGTCAAAAACTATCAAAAATGGTTAAAAATTGTCAATTATTGTTAAAAACTGTTAAAAATGGACAATTATTGTCAAAAATGGTTAAAAATTGTCATCATTTTGAAAAATGGTCAATAATCGTCAAAAGTTGTCAAAATTTTGAAAAATAGTCAATAAATAATACGAGCCGTTTCCGAAAATCGATTTAAACACGTAATTTATAAAATCGATTTACTAAAAATCGATTAATATTACTATAAAAATCGATAACTAAAAATCGATTATAAGAAAATAATAATCGATTTATATAAAAATCGATTATTTTTTAACATCAATGTATAGTAAAATTAATACCTATTTAGAGGTACCAGCCGTTTTAGTAACTTAACGTATGCGGATTCTTGAACCATCTGACATTAACATGAATTCAAAATTTGACGTAACTTCAAAAACGTGACATCTAATAAATTAGTTACGACGTTCATTTTTGTTGGTAATTTTTTGTTTCAACCGATTTATTAATAATAAATAAGGATGGTCTTATTCTAAATGGGTATAAAATTTACTATATGTATTCTTTTTCCAGAATTTTTTCTAAAAAGCACGCTCCTCAGTATAATTAAATTCAATGATTGAGGATTTCTTGTAATTTAATTGACGTGTTTATTCCAGACATTTACATCATACTGTATTCATGCAAATTTATCAATATCGTATTTTATTCTATTTCCGTCAAATTAAATCTGTTTCCGTATGCGTCACTGTAAATAATATGTTTTTGTAGCACAAGCTATAGATAACACACCTATTCGTTTTTTCGTACGTAATTACGTTAATTAACAAACAACGGGAATCACTGAAAAATCTGGATTAACGGATACGGATTTAGGAATGAATTACAACAAAACTTAATGTCATCCATAAATAACAAAAAAATAATGAAATCAGATTGATTTCATTAAGAAATATAAAACAATACAGGCAAATGAAAACAGCTGGGGATTCTGGAACCGTTGGGTTGGCAATATTCGATACCGAACACAAGTTACACTACCACTATACCAACACTGACACTTTACACTATCCAACGCGCGTTTCGATAACCAAATGCAACTTTTCTGAAGAACCAGAATGGTTGAGCTAAAAGAGAAACTTGATTTCGCACTTGATGTTCTTGCCTTATTTTATATTCAAAAAGTGTAATTGCAACTTTTGGTTGAAATTGTAAACAACGCTGCTATTAACTTAAACACTCTTAAAGTGACTTTTCCTACAGATACATACCTATTATATTACGAAAATGGGTTTAAAGGAAATCAAGTATTAAACACCTTGAAACTTTGCTCACATTACTCATCCTTAAGAATTATTGGCTATGATAAGAAATCTCTGGGACTCCATGGAAGTAAGAATTGTTATTCATGCTAATGTCTAAATTATACAGAAAAAAAGAGAAAAAGATGATGACTGTTTGAGATTTGATTAAAAAAAAATAAGAATGATGTGCAAAAAAAGGAAATTCAAGAGCTGGAAATAATTGCTAATTGAACTCGAGTTATCAAAATTCATATTTCAAAGGTAGCAAAGTACGGACTAGCAGCCACAGTATTCAATAATCAAAACCGACGAAAATTCCCTGATCAAAATTGTTTACAACCATCAACGAGTTTTTGACCGCAATCTCTCGTCATTTCCAGTAGCTTATAGATTCGTAATCAATGAATCGACAAAAATTGTGTGAATACCCCTTTTTTAATTGGTATTTGAACGAAAAACTAATGAATAAGTTACTAATAATGTTTCTTGGGTTTAAAGACCATGGTCTATTAGAGTTGAACCCAGACGTTTTGGCTGCAACTACTGCAGCTATTGTCCATGGAAGCGGGAGGAAGACCAGAGTAATCTTCCCGCCTAAATTGAATTTTGATAAGACACTGACGTGATAATGACTTCTAAATTTGTTGGGATTAGATCTCTCCTACTGGATATCCAGACACCATGACAAATTTTCTTGTCGTTTAATCTTTCTTCTTTTCTATTAAAGTTGTTTTTGTGCTTATGTATTTCTATGGCTTCACGATGTAATCTTTACTTATAGGGGTTATCTGTGGATATTACCTCAGATCTGTTGGAACGAATTTTATGCTCTCCATTTCGTAGAGCATGTTTTGCTATGGCTAATTGGTCGGTGTGTTCTAAACGGCAGTTCCTCTTATGTCGGAGAGACACCAGCTGAAGATAATGGATTTCTTGGGTTTTGGCTGTTCTGAGAGGTTTCATAGCATAGCTACGTTAATAGACAGCGTGGTAATTCTTTTGAGAAAATGTATGTACGATTTTTTATATAACACCTACTGAAAGAGGTTAGCGAAACAATTTTGGAATGCAATAATCAACCTCTATATAGCATTGATTCTATGTGTTCTTGTCAAAATTCACGGAGTACCTACTGAGCCAGAATAGGAGAACAATTAGGATCCTGGTTGGGCTCCTGACATGGCATTGCAGACTTAACAAACACATGAATAACATCGGAATGGCAGATACAACTATATGCAGGTTTTGCCAAGAAGATGAGTGATACTGCGTAGGCCTGACTGGGCTGAGGTTTTCGACGATAGGGGAGGAATAACCACAACCCTCCCACTATATGGACGACCTGAGGTTTGGCATTCGAAGTCTAGTAATAAGGACGGGTTTAGACAATAAACTCTAAAATAACAGGAGGACAAACAGTAGTGGAGAGGCTCTTAGAAGCAAATAAGCCGCATATTTATCTTATCTTCCATTCCGTTTCAATTTCACTTTTTCCACCAGTCAATGTATTCCTATGTGTAGAGATAAATGCGTATTTTATTGTAATTATTATTAATTAATTCACTAAGATAATTTACTACATGAAATTAATTGAATCATAATGGAAGATTTTTCAAGTTTAGCAAATAAAAAGAATCTGTAATCACACAGAATACAACTTTATTGAGAATCATTTTACAAAAAATGTTCATTCGTAACACATACATAAGCGTTAACAACACGATTATCGTTTTTTCGTTTCAAAGCAAACCGCATAAAGTTAAAATTAAAAAAAGGTACTTCCCTTATTCTTCGATTCTTTTATCTGTTTTCTAAAGATGGCGAGAGCACTCTAGCACTACTTCTCGAGAGCATCAGCCACTTTTATTTCGAGCTTTTACGTTGACGAGAACATGGTAGAGACGCGGCAAAGGGAATGATAAGTATAACATGTTTTTCTCAATCGTGAATACATTTTCTTGGAGTTTCTATTTGAATAATGTTAAAAGTGAAATAAAACGTTACAAACATAGAAAAAAACTAATGAAAGTTATGTCCGGTTTTATGTGATGCTTGTCTAACAACATGCTCATCATCCATCATGTAATTTGCTTCGGCCATTTTTGAACTTTTCTATTGAGAGTGGTGGCTCATCCGACTCCACTATTATGACTTTCAAGTAGAACTAATTTGTATTTTATGTATATTGGGGTGACATACACTGTGACCTAAAAGATCTCTTGTGCCCCCTCACTTCTGCTTTGTTCCTGAGGAAAGTCTCAAAGACTAGTAGCTCCTTCAGACCTATTTCCCGGAGGAATTTAAGAATGTCTGCAGGCTTTGGTTTAGGTAAGTGTCCCTCTTCTATCCAGTTGTCTCCTAGTTGTTGTGCCCTAGGATTCTGAATTGCTGTGCAATCCGCAAGTATGTGGATGGAAATTTCTTCTTCCTTGCCACAGAATCTACATTCTTCTTCCTCCACTATTTTGAGCTTTTTCAGGTTCCCATTCAGGAGACAATGTCCCGTTAGGACACCAGTTAAAACTCTTATTGCAGTTTTACTCCTACTTAGGCACCCATTTGTTCTCAACAGGTTGTCACCCAGAAGTATTACTACAAGGAACATACATAAGATATTTGGCAATATTTTTTGTAAAAAAAATACTTTAACTAAATGAATAATAAAGTCTACTTACCAAAAAGTCCAGCACTAGTTTAGAGACATTCTTCGAAGGTTGTATTAAATCCTTTGAATGAACCAATCCCGCTAAATTATGCCAGTCTAAAACTCTTCTTGCCGTTCATGTATTTGGTGTTTGTTTGGCAGGTTGATATTTCTGTCCTAGATCTGCGACCGTATACTCCTGCACCAGAGCCCAAGGGTATTTTTGAGCTATACGTGTACCAATATCTATCTGCTAGTAGTAGTTCCTCCTAACGAAGGACCCAGTCATCTCTATTCGGAATTAAATCGGTATAATGCTAAGGTCCGACACAGCTACTTTTACTGCGCAGTTTTTTTGGTGTGGCTGCAAAAGTTTCTCATTGTGTTCACACACAGGCCAAAAATAGCATTCCGCAAGATGTTTTTTTACTGCAGCTACCTGGCACAACTGCAACTCTAAAAAAAAGGTTGCGTTTATATTCACACTGGATACGCTGTTTTTGCATCATGCAACTAGAAATAAACTACGTGCTACTGTTTTATTTTTTATATCTTGACATGTTTAGTGGTGTTTGCATCGTGTCCTTCGTCACTTATTAATGTATTGTTAAATTGAATATAAATATTGCGTGATTTAATAAATATAAATATTGATACAGACAGATCCTTACTATCTACAGGTACTGTGTTATTGACCGTCCTGTTAAATAGACAAAAAAGACGCAGGTGTTGGAAGAAAAGAAAAATTTGGGTAAAAGACTGGATACAAACAAGAAAAAATTGTGGTGTAATTGATAATTTACTAAGAGAATTAGGTGAAAGTGATCAACTGTCATATAAAAACTTTTTACGAATAGCACCTGAATACTTTCAGTATTTACTAGACAAAGATTAATGTCTTCGAACTCCTACCAGTTTGAACTATTTTTAAACAAAACCTCACTAAATAATGAATTTAATTGTTTATTTGTAATAAATTGATAGTATTATTAAAACAATAAAATAAACAATTACATTCTTTATTTAATTATGGCTGATTTCGGGATGAATGCAACTTGGCTGTCGCGTTAAAAGTTTCAGCTATACAAATATTTTTTGCAGCTTCTTCAACTCCTAACAATTCTGTTCACATGTCGCTACTTTTTGTGCTGCCCGCAGCGAAGAAATGCTGCGCGCAACCCACCTGCACTTACTACTTTTGAGGCAGCGAAGTAGAAGTAGCTGTCTCTGACCATACCAAAGAAAGGTCGTGGTTTACTATTGGAGGCATGTTAGTGTACCATACCATCTGAAAGATTCAATACTGGAGTATGTTCTGACAAATTTAAATCTCTCTTGGAACAAGTGGAGGCTAATCGTTTAGCATTGATTATATCCTTTGCCTTAAATTCGAAAGTTCTTTCAGTTAATTTTTCTTAATCCAATTTTCAATATACTTGCCTAATAATGAATGAAAAGAAGAAGATAAAATACTAGTAGGTACATATAAGGGCATTTCGTAAAACGATCTAATCTTGATGTAAAACTTCAAAGTTTCTTAAAGCACTCCAATTTTCTCTTGAAAATATTTCTGCGAGCTATCTGCCGCATAGTTTTGAAATTCCGTTTTAAACTCATGTAAGAATTTTCTCACAATTAAAAATTCGCAGTAGAAGAAATAAATCGTTTTGAAATTCAAACTAAAAGTTTTGTATTGTTAAGTTTTTTGAATTTGTGCAATCTGTTCACCATGATAATAGATAGATCGAAGATAATAGTATTGGCTTTCAAAGTTTTGAAAAATATTTTTCAAAAAACAATGACCATTCAACTAAGAAGCAACAACTACTTCTCTTGCAAACAATGATTATTATTATACAACGAAAAATAATTTTATTTCCCATAAAATAACGAGAAAAATTATGAATATACCACAAGGAATGTATCTATGTATATTGTGGGGTGACATTCACTGAGACCTGAAAGATCTGTTGTGCCCCCTTACTTCTACTTAGTTCCTGAGGAAAGTCTCAGAGACTAGTTTCTCCTTTAGTCGTATTTCCCGGAGGAATTTTAGAATATCTACAGGCTTTAACTTAGGTAAATGTCCCTCTTCTAGGTGTTGTGCCCTAGGATTCTGAATTGCTGCGCAACCCGCAAGTATGTGGATGGAGATTTCTTCTTCCACATACTACATTTACATCTACATTTTTCTTCCTCCACTATTTTGAGCTTTTTCAGGCTCCCATTCAGGAGACAATGTCCCGTTAGGACACCTGTTAAAACTATTAGTGCAGTTTCACTCCTTCTTAGGCTCTCATTTGTTACAATAGGTTGTAGTCACCCAGAAGTATCTTTGATGATCTAATCCCAACTAGATCTTTTCAATGGTCAGATCTCTTTTTTTGACTTTGCCAATTTCTTCCAATATTACATTGAAGTTGATACCGCAAAAGGGTTCCGGACACCAAAGGTTGTTTAAGTCCCCCTCTAGTTCATCTGCTATTTCATTTCCTTCAATTCCAGTGTGTGCAAACCACAGTAAGTTGACGATATTGTTCCCACCTAGTTCATTGAGTTTTCCTAGACATTCCCATACCACTTTAGAACTGATTACACAAGAGCTCAGTGCTTTAATTGCTGCTTGACTATCCGTCATGATGATAATCATTTGCCTTCTATATCCTTTACCAATATTGAACTGGGCTATAATTAATTTAAAATAAATGTGGAAAAGAGTTTTAAAAAAGGTACATAAAATTGAGATACGATAGTAGGATGTTGAATGCCGAGCGAAACCCTTCATGCGGTTATGCGACAAAAGAAGGTTATTTTTTTTCAACAAATTGAAGAAGTAGCATGGGGTAGCACTTGGACATAACTTTGCGAATATATCCTTCTTACACCATAAACAATCATGGCGTCCGAACACACTTTAGACCACTTTTTATCGACATTGTTTCGCATACATTTAATAATACTTTTGTTCTTAACGGAACAAAATGGTAAAAATGAACATTTATTAAAAATATCTGAATTAATACATACCTTTTTTTTTGTTACAGGCTGAAAATCTTCTTTTAGACTCCAATAATAATATAAAAATAGCAGATTTTGGTTTTTCTAATTATTATACCGTAGGTGGTCAATTATCAACGTGGTGTGGTTCGCCTCCTTACGCCGCTCCTGAAGTCTTCGAGGGAAAAAAGTATGTAGGACCAGAAATTGATATATGGGTAAGTATGTTACTTGAAAAATATATTTTGTCTGAGTTTATGTTGCCTGTTAGCTTCTTTGTAAACTTTACGTGGTCAAACTTCATTATTATCGTCTTTGACAGCTCACATTATATTTTAAATTAGTTAAATTGAGCATGCGAACTAACTGATATAATGACAGTCGATATTTTTTTGATTAGATTTATACTTTTGTTAGTTAAAATATGTTTTAGTAAAAATCTTTATTACAAACAGTTGTGGCTTTTCAAAATGACTAGATATCATGCAGTAGTTGATTGTGGTTGTAATAATGGGATTAAATAATTTCCATAATTATTTCCCAATACTGTGAGGGAACAGTTGATGCTTTGGCCCCAGAAAGAAGGGACCATCAATTTACAAGTAGTAGATAATCACCTTGTAATGTTGGGGATTTGGTGTGAATAAGCCTCTTTAATTGGTGGTATTCCTGGTCACTCGGAGGGTCATCTTACTTTAATAAAACTACGACTTCTGGCACTGGGATAACTTCTATTCATTGACATACTTTACTTTATAACTACTTGAGATTACTAAATCTATATAAGTATCTATCCATATAGCATACTTATAGTTTAACTAAATAGCATAATGACTACAACTAAATTAGAATGAATATTGATTACATTATGAATATATCTGAATGTCAACTCTATATTTTATATTACGGTTCAAGTTTCAATTGAAACAACGTCGGAAAAAAGGAAGTAAATCGAAACCAAATGGGCAAACACGATCAAAATAAACTATTAAAAACCACGTGTTGCAAAGAACCGTTTGTTTATTTTCAGGGCGACTGTCAAAATAATTTGTGACGTCACGTGGACTTTCCCTAAACCATAAAATTATAATCATATAAGGATATATCCTTATACAATGGTAATAGTAAAATATTGTAAATCTTATCTGTAAGCTGTAGGGTTCGAGGTACAATTACTACTTAAATAAATTTATTTCATATATTATGCTTTGTAATATTAGTTTGATTAAATAAAGTCTAAAATAAATCAACTAAATTAGCTTTGCAAACATTCAAAATGGCTACCTTTGATAATGGATGAGTTCGGTATGAAACTTTCTGTGGTCAGCAATGGATTCCAAAGTTCCTTAATTGAATTGATACTATAATCTTCTTTTTTGTTTTCCCATTACCTAAAACTATCCAAATTCTCTTAAATCCGTAAATAGCAATATTCACTAAAACCTTTTACACAGTTGCACAGCGCCGATCTATAGAAACTCGTTAAGAAAGAGAATGAGTATGGAACTTTATAGATGTTTATAAATTAGGTAGTTCATATTACTTTCAACGTCAACCAATTGGATTATTGGCAAATTAATAGACAAAATGTTCAAATAACGGTACAATACAATAAAATATATACTGAATATAATATTTACGGATGATGTGGGATTGGATGGTGTAAAAAAGAAGACGTGATAACTTCGATCGTAGTGTAATGACAATCATTTGTTGGTAACTGGACGACTGATGCACACTGTATGAAAACTGTTCGGACACACTCTGCGCATGAGTTATCTAGTTTCCAACAGTTTGTGATTGCACTACGAACGAACCTAATGCACTTCACTCATTTAACGATTCACTCATACTGATCATATGGAGAATGAGCTTTTTGAGACTAGATAATGATTAATTATATTGGTGTGTGTCTAACTATTTGGCTAAGTTTATTGTGATGATTGAAATACCATATTAACGGCAGTTTCTGAGTTACATACTTTTTTTGGGGGGTTGCCATCAATGCCCACTTGAAATGGCACCTAAAAAGTTCCGTGGTATTACTTTTGGCATACAATGTATATAAGTGTTATTAAATTCAAAATTGGTTATGAAAATGTAATGGCCATTGAATTACAACGGCCAATATACTCCTATTGCTCCTTAAAGGTCTTTATATTGCACCGTTACATTTTTGATGCATAAAATCTATTAGTGCTTTTTACTTTATCCTTTTATTCTTACTACCGTAATAAGATATCCTCAACTGCAACGATTCATCAATATTATTTAATTCTTTTAAGCATCGTACAAGCTAAAGATATTTGTCATTATTTTGTTACACCATAAGTCTCTTAATAGCCCTCACTAAGAAAAAAAAACAGCCTCAAAACCATTAAACTTAATGGAAGCAAGGTTGACTGGAGACACTAGACAGTAAACTCCTCTGGAACAAACACGAAAAGGATATTATATACAAAGCAAAAATGGCTCCAATGGTGTGCAGGAGTCTGGCAGGGAAAAATTGGGGTTGTAGCCCAAGGATCATGAGCTGCATATACACAGTCATAGTGAGACCAACCATCACTTATTGAACCATTGCGTGGAGTAGTATTACTAGCCTATTCACGACGAGATACAACTTCTTGAGAATTCAAAGACTAGTCATTGCTCCTGTACAGCCCAACGGCGGTTATAAAAGCTACTACATATGAAGAGCGATGCAGAAAGGACATGAAATCATAAATGGGACATGCCACTGGATGGAATGAAAGAAGGAATGGGATCCCAACACCATTACTAGACTTTGAAAGAATGAATCAAACACTCCGACAGCTTGGGATAAACCCCAAATATCTTTCAAGTGAGAATTCACGCCATAGAAAAGTTTGCCTATTTCAATATTGAAAAAAGATAGAAGGCAAAGGATTATCATCATGTCGGATAGTCAAGCAGCCATTAAAGCACTGAGTTCTTGCGTCTTCAAAACGTCTCTTTTCGGCTCTTATAAATAGGTAAATTTGCTTTAATTAGCTATCCCTTATCTCTTATTGTTTACATTTTACCAATACAATGCCAATAAAAAGCTGGATACCCTCTATAGTCACTGTAAAAAGAAGAGGTTATATTGCGCATCACTCCCTCGAGGAAATCTCGCGAACCGTTTACTCGGCGCGAACCTCCTTTGTCGACGAATAAGCCTCGCGAGTATCCATTCGCGTCACATGTCGCGAGGATTGATGCGCAGTCTAAACGCACCTTAATATTATTGCGTAACAAATTATAACAAAATATTTCTTTTTTGCAGAGTCTGGGTGTAGTTCTATACGTTTTAGTTTGTGGAGCTCTACCATTTGATGGTTGTTCATTACAAGCCCTTCGAGACAGGGTTCTTTCCGGTAGATTTAGAATACCATATTTTATGAGTTCAGGTGAGTTTTTTTTACAGGTTATTATAATATTTATGAACATTATTACGTAATTTCGGTTGTTTTTATACTGTTTTTATTAACGAATTCAATAATATCACATTAATAAGTATTTCATTTCCTAAATGGCTTTTTAATTACATAATCCATTACTGGTGATTGAATATATTTATTTGTTCATTAATTTTTAAGCGTATAATCAACTTGAGATAAAAAAATTAACTTCTTTCCGTAATAAAGTGTTAAGAAATAATGCAGAGTTTCTTAGATTTTATCTTGGTATATTCAGCTCCCGCGAATAAATTCATATAAGAAAATAATAAATGGTTTGAACGCTTCGAATATTTGTCTATTTTTATTGTAAAAAAAGTGTTGTTCGAGGAAAACTTTATCTGAAATATTTTTAGTAGTGCCAAGAAATTCCTTCTACAAGTGCACGCGATGATTAAATATCATTAATATTTTTTCTGAACCAACCATAATAATAAATTTATAATAATGTATTCTTGTGTTTTTGGCATACTTGTTTTTACACCATAACTTCCGAGAACGTTCGAAATAATTACTTACACAGTAGAACTTATCTACAAAAGGAACTTGTTTAATTTCAAATAAATTACATAATGCTGTCCATTATCACAAATAAATCAAAGATACTGAGTGTTCAATTAAATCAAGTTAAATCTTATCGGACGAGAATTTTTTTTCAGTCTCTTTTGCTTTTTGTGTCCTATAGGCGAGAATGTTAGTAATGATTATACAATACAAAGGTGAAAAGCACAATGTGCATTGGTTAATTTGCGATTTATTGAAGTGGAAACTTCTTCAGCCGCATTATGTGATTTTAGGTAGGGGCAAGATTTAATCTTAAAAGGTTTCAATTTATTACCAAAATTTTCATTTTTTTAATGGATCAATTTATTTGTAAAAATTTTCAAATCATGGATATAACATAAAATTTTTTAAGTGGGTTAATTAGTAACAATTTCCATTTAGCTCAGGCGTACGATAAAAATTTTAAAAGAGGTAAAATCAGCTCGAATCAATTTCTCTGCTGAAAAATTTAATCATCCTTGCATAAAAAGGCTCTAAAAGAGACTTTATAGGTCCGAAACCGTTCTGTGGAATCACAAAAGATTACGTAAGAGGGTGAATCCGGAACAGGCTAGACAAAGAATATCAATTAAAATGGAAGTTTACAGAAGGACACTTTCATACAAACAGTTTACTGAACAAGGTAGAGAAGGAACTCTTAACTAGGTTATTGGAACTCCGAAGGTGGAGGGCTCTTTCGCCAAAATATGAAAATGGCCGAAAACAGCTTTTTGACAACATGCCGATTTGCAAAATTAACGTGTAATTCGGGGGGATTATTAATACGTCATTGGGGGAATACTTCCCGAATTGACTGTCAGCTTGTCAAACTGACGTTATTAATTTATAAATTCTTAGCTTGTCATCAATAACCATCCCGTAACTGAAAAAAAAAGAAGAATTATCGCAGGGCTCTTTCGCTTTCTACAATGCGATTATCGCCTGTAATTTTGCGATAACTGCACTCCATTTACATGGGATTTTTGACAGGAGGGAAATATTCGTAATAGCATTCATAATGGATTAATTTTAAATGTATATTTTAACATACTGATTTAAATGACGAATAATCATTGATCAAAAATACATTTCTATATTCACGAACCAGACTGTCTGATTCTTTTAATGAATGGCCTTCTGAGATTAAAACACAATTTTTCAGTAGGTAATCGAAAATACTAGGTAGGTATTTACGTCAGTCGACGATAATTATCCACCAAGTTTTTTTGAATATACGTCATAAAAAAAGCAAATGTTTGATTAGTACCTAGAATACAATCTAAATAATCTGTTTGCACTTCAGCTTCACAATATTGATTGTAATCCACAAAATTAAAACGTGACACTTAAAATGAAGTGTATTATCATCGGCGTTGATGTTTATTGCATCTCATTTCATTTTCTTTTCAGTCAAGTCTTAAGTAACCAAATAGACATTGTGTCTTATCTGACAAAATTTCAGATGAAAATATAAATATGTTTATATACGATGTCATTAAAACCCATAAACCAAAGTAATTTAAAAGGCAATCATAGTTAAACGCTGAATTGTAAATACACCTTTATCATATACTGAGTCTCCCTGGATTTCGTACCAAAAACTGATGATACAGAGACTAAAAATAATTTTAGTACCGCATATAAAATTTCTCCTTACGCCCTTCGTTAACTAACTATAGGGCAGTAAAGTTGGGAATTAAAAATGGTTTTTATTTATAATTATTAAATGGCTTATTGGAAATTAGTAAAATTTTAACCGTTTATAAACACCATAAGCATAAACGAGTCTACACTACACCTGTGAACTCAGGTTCGGACTAAGTTCAATGGTTGATGCGGAGGATTTTTTGTTAAATTATTACTTTTTTCAGTTATAAAGGCAGCAATCGACTTTTTTAAACATTAAAAAAGTCCTTCTTGGTTTAAGAGATACGTACGATTTTATGTCGCACTGCACACCTATTAGCGCATATTGAACATTTGTTGTAATTTTTTAAAACCGGCCTGGAATGTAGTTACTCATTTTTCAGGGTTTTGATTAATGTTCGTTTTCATGAAAGTTTATTATACATAAGCAATGTATAGTGAAAACCAAATAAAGTTGCGTTTACATCACCAAGGTCGTATTTCTATCGCATGTGTGGCTACATTTCTATCGAAAAGTACATATACTTAAATTTTTTAATTAATCGTTTCTAAAGATAACCCAATCAATAAAAAAACTTTTGTACCAAAATAATGTATAAGCAATATAGCTTTATTGGGTTTAGACGTCCCTCGATGTAAAAATTTGTGTTAAAATTTTTATAAAGAAGCCTCCAATTATTGACGGTAAAATAGTCACTGCCAGAAATAATGTCATGTTGCCGCGTTGTTTGTGACTTTTCTACTCGTGTAGTGTCATCGATTTTGAGGTTATAGTTACGTGCTTTATAAAATTTTCTTGTGACAAATATTTATAATCAAAACTGTTTTTTTCAAAACAACGAAGCATTTTCTTCTGTGATTGTTAAAATGCCCAAACAGCTGAATAGCCGATGCAAAGAACTTGTGGCTTCATTAGTAAATTATTTTGAACAAGAAAGAAATAATAATGGCCCTTTGTTGCCCTTAAATGCTGTACAAGAGGTAGGTAATACGTGAATAATATATCCTTACTTTACTCTACGAAAATTTCTATTATTTTAGCGTGTAGCTGCTGCTTTAAAAATCAGTGTAAGAACAGTAAGCAAAATTTGTCAAACAAAGAAAAAAGGTGAAGAGTTTGAGTCACCAAAGAAAAAACGTTGCGCTCATAAACGAGTAACAAATACAGAAACTTTAAATACAAGCTCTATTCGTGATACCATTTACAACATGTACCAGAGAAGTAAGTATAATTACGACAATTGTATATTTAACATATTTTTATTTCTGTATGCTTTCAGAACAGCACATAACGATTCAATCATTGTGGTCCCAACTAAAAGAAAAAGAATTATTTAATGGTAGTACCACTTCTTTGAATAGATTGCTCAAAGAACTTGGGTTTAAGTGGATGAAGGATAATCCACGACGAGGACTTATGGAATTACCTAATGTTGTTTTGAAAAGAGTAGAATTCTTAAGATATTATAAAGAAGCGAAGGACGAAGGTATATACCAATTTGTGTTCATCGATGAAACCTGGATATTTCAAAATGGCATCATAGGTCATTCATGGCAAAATGAAAATATCAAGAGTGTTAAGACCACTAAAACGGATGGCAAAAGGTTTGTTGTATTGCAAAACATAAGTGGTTACTTAAACATTATTTAAATAATATTATTACAGATATATTATACTCCATGCTGGAAATGAAAACGGATTTATTGAAGGTGCTGAAGCAATATTTTGTTCAAAAACCAAACTTAATGATTATCATGGGGAAATGAACCAGGCAAATTTCTTGAAATGGTTTGAATATCAGTTGCTGCAAAATTTAGAGAATCCTTCTCTAATTATACTTGATAATGCACCTTATCACAGCATGTTATTGCATAAAACTCCAAATACAGGATGGTCAAAATGTGCTATTCAGGACTGGTTGACAGAAAAAAGCATTCCCTATTCTCACATGATGTTCAAAACAGAACTGTTGCAAATCGTTTCTCAATAAATATACAGATATATTCTTACTTATTGCCATTTATTTTAAACATTTTTTTGTTTTTTTTTTAGAAATAAGCCACCAATCAAGTATATAGTGGACGATATGGCAGAACAGTATGGACACAAAGTTTTACGTCTTCCTCCTTACCATTGCATATTCAACTCTATCGAATTAATTTGGGGCATAGCAAAAAATTACTACAATAGGCATACTGGTAGGGATGGTAACAGTGCGAATAACTGCCTGAACATGTGGCACGAGGCACTGCACATGATAACTCCTGATATGTGGAAATATTCTATACAACATACTGAAAAAGAGATATTTAAATGGTATGAGAGGGAAAGAATATTTGATCGTCCAGAAATTATTCCGATAGTTATAAATTTTAATAGTGAAGAGAGTGACACTGATGTTGAATCAGATGAAGAAATTGAACAAGAATTTGAATCTGCCTAGTTTCATTTCACAATATGTTGATTTGTTTAATGTTAAAGACGTCAAAAAATAATAGTTCAATACTATTAAACGCTTTACAAAATTAGAAAAATTAATTTCCAAAGAGCAGACCGTCCACTAAGAAGCAACAACTACTTCTCGGGCTATATGCCCCGACAGACATTGAATTACACTTCTAAAGTAAACGGGGTTGGTATATCTGTTAAGATAGAACCAACCATTCCGGTTTGCGATCAGAAGGAATAACATCACTTGTGGACCGGTTTCGGCGTTTTTGCGCCTCATCAGCACAAGGTAGATGCCACTCGTCCAAGAGCTCTGAGAGCATAATCCTGGACTAAAGACTACGTCGATACCACACTAATACATTAGCCTTAGTAAAGGAAATGTTAAGCAGAGTCGGGCACGGTTAGTACTTGGATGGGTGACCACTGGCGAAACACCGTCGTAAAGCCCGTACAGCCTGCAGCGAAACACTTTAGACTACTAGGGTGAGTAGCATATCACAGCTCGAAGGCATCATACCAATGAGCACGAAGTATAATGTAGATAAGCCGTCTCTCGGATGAGACGTAAAACCGAGGTTCCGAGTCCATGGATGTTGGACTCAATAAAGATCCATACCACTGGTTGGAACACTAGTGGATTCGGCAAAATTTCCGGTTAGGGGTAGTGTGCTCCCGGCGTCGGTGATTAGCCTCAGTTGCAGAAATAGGCCGACGTTAAATAACAGTATTAAAAAAATTATTATAACAAATCCATTATTATCGAAGTGGTTTGAATTTTTTTATTATTATTTAGACTTAGTTTTAATACTTGAAAGTGATTTAGTGATATCACTATATAGATAAAGTGAATTCAGGATAAAAAATTCAAAAAAAAATAGATATTTATTTCTCATATTAACAAAAATATGTAAAAAGTGGTCTTGAAAAAAATTCCACTATATTTAGTGTAGGAAAGTATACAAATATGCAAAATGAATTATCGGCATAACGAATAAGCCTATTTAATAAAACCCATTTTTTCAATTTTCACCTCAGTAGCTAAAAACATTTTACCTATAAATAACGTACAAAAAAATTCAAACCGATACCTTCAATAATAACTGAAATATTGGAGTTTGAATTAACAGTTGCCATTAAAAGAGTTGACTGTGACGTCACACCACGGTACTGCAGAGTACGTTACGTTGCCGTGGCCGATGATGGTTGAGTTCGAGAGTTCGTTCATATACTCATTCCTTGCGATAAGTTTATTCAGTATAGTTGTGTTTTACAATGTGCTCTTTAGAAAAAGAATTTGTTAAAGCTGATTCTAGCAATCTACCTAATTTAGATTTATTTATGGTAATGGACTATTTTAACAAAAATAAAGATATTATTAGCAGTGAAAAAAGAGGTATAAAATTGCAAAGGCAAATTCATTATTAGATACTAAATCGATATGAAATTAAGTTTATTTTGTTTTTTAAGTATAATGAAGAAGCAAAGAAACGTAAGATTAACAACAATATTATGAGATAATATTATGTGCCAAAAAAGTATGATTGTTTATCTATACACTATCTCGTGGTTTGTTTTAAAAAATCAGCATTATCACCATAAGCGAAGGATTTCATTCACTACTGAAAAAATAAAATGGAAAAAATTTAATTCTTGACGTAGAGGCTAACACTAGAAATCAAAGTGAAAGTAAAATATGGCAAGAAATGAGATTTTAGGAGCTAAAACTTTTCAAACTTCTGCAATGTCTAGGGGATAAAAGTTAGAGGATGTTTTGAAAGTATTATCTCAATAGACAATAATGCATTTTGTTAAAACAGGAATTTTCCTATCTTCAGAACTGCCATTCATAGGAGCATCACCAGTCGCAATAAATGCAACCGCTGTCGTAGAAATAAAAAGTCCAACCACTGAAAAAACATTATTGAGTTATATTGATGCAGATGGTAATATTAAGCTTAAATATGGGTATCAAATGCAAATTCAGATGTTGACTCAAAGACAGAAAGCTATTTTTGTAGTCGCTTTGCCCAATTTTGAAACTAGTAAAAATATAGGTAATAATTAAATATTGTGATTACGACAAAGAACTTATAGAATTAATTGTAAATGATTGAACAATTTTGGTGTCAAAGTGTTTTCAAGAAATTATTATAGGACAGTTAAAATATTTGCTTCTCTAATTAACTGAGTGAACGGCTAAATTATGGAATATTATCATTATTTCGAGAACCGTCGAGTTTTAAGGGAAATTCCGAAACAGGTCGATTTTTGTTGTAAAATACCCAAGTTATAACTTACTTGGAGTAGGGATGACGTCACCGGTGTAGTGACGTAATCGTTATTTTTTTTTTGAATAGAAATCGGTATAATGTGACACCTCATTTGAACGAGAGTTAAAAATCGATAAAATTTGAAAAGAAATCACGTGACTATGAACGCGCCACGATTGCTCACCATAGTTGTGACGTCATAATGTTAAAGCTATACTGCTGTGGGTTCTCATTTAGGTTATCTACTGGCATATTCTATTTAGTTTTTATTGTTTTCTGGTAAATAACAGATGATAGTTTGACTTTAATTAGTAGTAAGTTCTTAAAATTATCTAAAATGCCATCGTATTGTAGTGTTTATAAGTGTGCAAAAGTCTGTCTGACAACCAACTGACTTAAACCACATGCCAAAACACACAAACTTTAACTCCAGCTGATCGGAGGACCCAGGCCAATATGGCCGACCTGTCAAGGTCAGGTGTTCTGGAATGGTCTATAATATTGAAAATTTACTGCTATAATTCCGATTAGCTATGTGTAATTATAAGGATTTATAAAGGCAAAGTCTGATAATACTCCTGATGTCGAAATATTCTGAATTACATTGTAAATAGATTATTGTATAATATCAATAAATTTCCTATTTTTAATGCAGAAGGACTAGTACTATGTAATGTTATGTACAACTTAATATTTTTGGATATTTTTATCATTTTGGATGTGTTTATCATTTATTGTAAACTTGTCCATATCTTTGTTTTGTGTTATGTCCTAATAAGGTAATAAATATAAAGACATTTAATTGTATTGGATGTTGAATAAATGAGGCTTTTACTTGATGAAGATCCATACTAAATGATGAAATAAAACAATTTAATTTGTTTAAATCTCCATTTTATTTTGAACTGATGTTCAATTTAAAATTAGTGACGCGTTTCGCTACACAGTAGCTTTATCAAACTAGTAATACTACTTTTAAATTGAATATCAGTTTAAAATAAAATGGAGATTTAAACAAATTAAATTGTTTCATTTCATCGTTTTGTATTGGATGTATTTATAATTTTGAAAATATACAGAAACAAATTAATATTATTACATTCTAACAAATAAAGACGTATCAAACTATAAAAATATACACAAATTTAATCTATATTTATAAATTAAAAGTCAAAAACAAATAGTCCAAAAAAATACTGCCATCAATTTTTATTCAAGAGCTTCTAATCCCTTGGGTACTCTTCTAAGTACTATTTCAGTGAGGACCTTATCAAAGTAAAAACTTTCAAGATTTGGTAACATATTCTCTCTCCAAAAACGTTCATCTCTGAGAATAACTTCAACATGTAGATCTTCTTTACCATTAACATAAATGATAAAGAAGCACATATCTTTTCTCGCAATATTCAGTTGCCCTGAATAAAAAACAAGTAAGTGTAAGTTCCTAACTAAATACATTTTACTCGATATTATCACTCGGTATTGTATCGAATGATACAAACTGGCCTGGAAATGAGCCGACACGTGAATATTTGTCCGGTATACGGGTATACAGGTACTTATTCAAGATGATAATAGTAATCAACCATCGACCACTTATTTGGTCAACTAAATCACCAGTTTCGAGGATATCTGATCCAAATTTTGTCAACAAATTGATTAAACCTCATCCTCTCCTCGTCTGGTGGTTTTAAGAGGACATTCAAGTTGATTATTTTACCGTAGCGGCTAATAACGGAGCCTTAAAGTGATCTTAGCAGCAGTATCTTGAACCTTTTTCTGATACAAATTCACTCCTATGGCCTTGAGTATAGATAATCAAGGTTTTGGGTAATTATTTATTTATTGGGCTACTTTCGAATTATGATTAAATTATATTTCTTTTAACGGGCCCATTACCATTTGTTGGGTTACGAACTGTCGCGTTACGTTATGTCATGGATCCGATTTTGTAAAGGTTATTTTTCATCTAGTTGTTGTTTCATTATTATAAATGTACTATTTCATACAGTATGTTACCTTCAGCTTCAGGGCCAAGAAAGGTTTTATCCAATGATAAATATAAATTTCGTTGATTCTAAGAAGTCGTTGTTTTTGTTTCCAATGTTAATAGCGTCAATGACTGTATACACAATTTTAATTCATCATTCACCAATCTGCACTATTTAAAAAAGTCAAATTTGAAAAAATGTGATTTTAATATCGTATAAAATGGGATCTTTGAACTATAGATCCACTTAAGATAACCAAATTTGCAAAAAAATATACAGATTATTCTATCATTTGCTTTATTATATATATATATTATTTACTTTATTAACGAGATATAATAAACTTCTTACGAAGATTAATCAATGAAGGAAAAATAATAGAAAGACGAAATTTGCACACAGGAATTACAAAAATAGAGTCAATGGTTTAATATAAGTTTCGATCAACTTTTCAGAGTAACTGCAATTAAGGAGAGAATTACTATAATAGACGGGAAGCTGGAAAATCGTGGCATAAACTTTATAAGATCAGTGCTAACATACGGAGCTGTTATCTGTGATTTAACAGTAAACACTAATAAATGGCTTCGGGATATGTTCCAGATTTCAAAACTACCACTGGATAAAGCCATTGATTTGAACACTGCTGCGCTGAAACCTAAAAAATTGAAGTTACTATCGGTGAGCATTAGAATGTCGGTAAACATGAATATGGACTTCACAGTAGAGAAGACCGCCTACTTTTCTCTACGTGAGTTTTAAGTATGGAACACCTCAATTCTCTTGGAAACAGCTTTTACGATTCTCATAAATTTTGGCTTAAGAGGGTTTTATAATAGGACCAATCGAATAGTAGTATTCACATTGTTGTCAGATTTCACAAATGTGGTATTAGTTTGAAGGATATTAGTTCGATTTCCTAATAAAATTGATTGAATGATATCATCGATGCTAATTTTATTGGCTGTTTGAAAAATGAGACAATAAAATTCAAAGTAAACTATTTTCAAAATATCCTCCAGCTGCCAACTCAAATCCCATTACAAGCTTATTTACTAGAACTCATGAAAGTTGAATAATTTTGCTGCACTATTCCGTCCCTGGTGCAAAGTGTAGCAAATCAACGTGTGAAACGTTAATTGTACACAAAAAATATCTGTTTGACGTCACCTTGCGCTATCTATTTATTGATTACTGGTTAAAAAAAGCATAATCGTTACTATTAATAATTTTTCTTTTAATAACTCACTCAGAGTTAAAAAAGATAACTGCGTCATTCGGAAAGTTACAATGATTTGCGCTAATTTTTGTTTGATGTAAAAAATTTATACCGTCTCATTAAATATAAGTAGAACACCTTTTTGACGCATTTTGGTTTTTGGAATATGACGAATTTACCTTTTAAATTCATAAATAATCTTTTTAATAATAATTTAATGAAAGTGCTTGTTATAACTTTTGTTTTATGACCTTTTCTACTGAAATGAATTATTACAGTTTCCTGTAAAATTGTCGTATTTAGTAAAGCGTTATACCAATAGATATCGAAGAATAAAAATATATTATTCTAACGCTAACAACAATGTTTTGAAACATATTTTTCAAAAACAGTGACCGTTCAACGAAGAAGAAACAACTACTTCCCGGGCTACATGCCCCGACAGACATTGAATTATACTTCTAAGTCAAACGGGGTTGGTAAATCTACAAGATTTAAACCAACCATTCTGGTTTGGAACT
This sequence comes from Lochmaea crataegi, assembly GCA_947563755.1. Taxonomy (NCBI): domain Eukaryota; kingdom Metazoa; phylum Arthropoda; class Insecta; order Coleoptera; family Chrysomelidae; genus Lochmaea; species Lochmaea crataegi. Next base: position 18,046,004 of record OX387426.1, read on the forward strand.
AGAAGGGACAACATAACTTGTAGACCGGTTTCGGCGTATTGCGCCTCATCAGTACAAGGTATATGTTATCGTCCGAGAGTTAATTTGTGAATTTTGGTTAGTGACTTGGAGGTGAAGGTGTCGCTACTTTCGCAACTAACACATTTCCGTCAACGGAAGGTATGTATAGTTGGCGATTGTAGAGATAAATTCAGTTCGGGATTACCTCTCGGACGATAACATATACCTTGTACTGATGAGGCGCAATACGCCGAAACCGGTCTACAAGTTATGTTGTTCCTTCTAGTTGCAAACCAGAATGGTTGGTTTAAATATTGTAGATTTACCAACCCCGTTTGACTTAGAAGTATAATTCAATGTCTGTCGGTGCATGTAGCCCGGAAAGTAGTTGTTTCTTCTTCGTTGAACGGTCACTGTTTTTGAAAAATATTTTTCAAAACATTGTTGTAAGCGTTAGAATAATATATTTTTATTCTTCGAAACCTTTTCCACTATTGCACATATTACATTTCTTGTACCAATCTTCTACGTCCCTTCGACAGTTGACCCAATAATATCCTTCCCGAACTCGTGCCAGTGTTCTCTTAGTACCAAAATGTCCACCTGGGTGGCTTCTATGAAGCTCTTCTAACACACTTCTGGTGTGTTATCTTGGCAGTACCAATTGGTGAACTATACGTACTTCATCGGGGCTTTCCCATCTTCGATGCAATAGGCCATCATGAAGATACAGTCAACCCCACTGAGCCCTGTACCCTTTCAAGCTTCCACTATATCTGGCTACCTCTTGCCAAGTAGGTCTGACTCCATTTTTAAGCCATTCTTTCATAATTTTCAAGTCATTGTCTTTCTTTTGACTTTTTCTAAGGATTTCAAGGGGACTCTGATTATCATCACTTCCTGGCTTGATTGCGTCTTTACTTCTCCTCTTCTTCTTCCTTTCTGCGTCTTTCTCTCTCCTCTTCCATTTTCAAAAACCATGCTGGGGGTCTGGAGGTATCCATGTCTTTGTCGTATACGGTGAATCTAGTATTTACCATAAACAGATACTTTTTATATCCCACCGCTGTCAGGTCCGATTTAACAATACATTCAACAGCAGCAGTCGTGTTTCCGGTATATCTTCATTCATCAGTGCAGCATTCTCCGGCTTCCAATCTCTAAAGTGAACATAGGATACGAGTTCTGCGAGGCAAGCTTACGACATTTTTCTTATAATTACGATATGGTGTTGGGAAATTCCTCATGACAAATTTATAAACATGCGATACTACAAATCAGTGACGTAGAACTTTTGTAACCGCATGCACCATTTATAGTACTAAACTCGCTTTGGGGTCGATGGCAGTTAACGAGGCTTAACTAATCCAGGTTCATAATCTTAAACGAGTTTTAGTTCTGTGGGTTGCACCGATAATAATTTACCTTTTCCAAGTACGTCATCGTGACGAATTTCTGTCACCGGACAACCTTCACACTAAATTATAATATAACCTTAAACCGAATAATACAACACGATAAAACTCATAATAATTGCTTTTTTACACTTTTAAATTATTCTAGTATCCAATTAATACCTACACACTAGTAAACAAAGAACCAGGCTACTGAAACTGGGTAAGAACCTTTGGAGACAGTTACCGACCTGGTGACTGGACACTATACCCTGAGGAAACATCTGTACAAAATGGGCAGAGTTAGTGAACCTATGTGCAGAAAATGTGAACTCGATGATGAAACACCTACTCACATACTCTGCTTCTGCGAGGACTTACAAGAACTTAGACGGAAGCACTTTGGAGAGGTATCAATATAACCATCACAACTACTGAAAATCCCTCCAGTCAAACTAGTGGCCTTTATAGACACGATGCTTCTGGAATGGAAGTAGATAACATGGGAAATGGTACAAAGATTCAGTTCAAGTGCCTGGGCTGATGAGCACAGCCCAAATGTATGAATGAATGAAATGACCTCATTTGGAAGATATTTCAATTATCTTGACGCCAATTATGTTTTTTAGTGGTTTTAGTGACACATCGTGAAGTAAATGAATGCGTAACATTATAATCTCAATAACCCTCGTATTTATTTTATTATTTTATGAAACGATTTTTAACAACAAAATAAGTTAATCTAAAATCACTTAACGTAATAAATGTTCAGTGTTCTCCCATAACTTATTAGAAGTAAAAAAGCCTATCAGAGAATTCTCTTCTAACATTATCTAGCATTAGTTGTTGACAAGCGTTGCGAAGTAACAAGGAATGACCAGAACTTATTCTGTACTACTAGATACCTAGTGTAATTTTAGTTATTGTTTTGTTCTTTTTTGTTGTGATTGTCATTAAAATAACTACCAACTATGCATACTAATACGAACTTTTTACAAACTTAGTAAATAAATGATTTATTTTGATGTAATACGAGGGTTATTGGTATTGTAGTTACTTCACGATAAGCCATTAAAATCAATAAAATAATCCTAAATGGTTATTATTGAGGTAAAGATAATTAAAATATCTTCCAAATGAAGTATTTTGTGACCTTAGTTTCCATTTCAAATTTTAAAGATAGTAACGCCCTCTATCACACAATTGAAGTCAGGTACATGTCACTATTAGTACCGATAGTTTAATTTCTTCTAGTTCGATCTAGTTTTCATTTCATTATTAAATCTCATTGCTTTCAGAAGTTATGAGGGGGAGGCACAATTTACGACCGCACTGTATATTTAAAAGAATATACAAATAACGCATAACAAAGTTCATAAGTATTAAGGGTCAACTCGCGAAATACCTCTCCAAGAGAGGTAAAAATTTCTAGTCCAGAGTATTTACACAGTGTAATAGGCCTTCACTAAGATACTAGGGGTCAACTCGCAAACAAACCACCACTCCTTTCAACTCGGCGATTGTAAATTGCAGCGGCGGTCAGAGTTTCTATAATCCTTACATGTAAATTGCAGCGAATGGTCATGTATGGGTTCGTAGTAACTATGTAAATTGCAGCGCACGGCCAACAAAGAGCGTTAATCTTACCTGTAAATTGCAGCGGCAAAATTTATGAAAACCTACTGAGTTAAACTTGAAACAAACCGTAGATTATTTATACCCAGTACCACTAATAATAAATAATTTTTTCTATGCCCCACTATTTAGAATTTCTGTCTTGATTAAAACAGATCATTGATTAATTTATCGAGAAGGGCAAGGAAAATCATTGATGAAGCCATTTTTTTAACACTGTATAGCTTCTTCAATGATTTTCCTGGCCCTTCTCGATAAAAACTAGTTTAGTGAAATTCTTAAAAGAATTTAATCGCTGCAATTTACAAGTCGGAATAAAATCTCAAATTTGACCATCGCTGCAATTTACAGATTCTATTATCAACTCTTATCAGGTATACGGATTAAGGATTACCAAGCGCTGCAATTTACATCTGCCCTTTCAACTAGCGAAGTACGAAGGGTCAACTGGCGACGTACCTCAAATTAATGTATTGTTAGTAAGATCATTGTATACAACAGCTACTTCTGGATTTCACAAAAAAAATTGTACTCACTTATTCTGCACACCCTCAGGATACCTAAACACAACTCCGTTTTTGGCGCATTTTTTTCAACACTGTACACCTTCTTCAAGTATTTTCCTTGTCCTTCTCGATGAATTAACCAATGATCTGTTTTAAAACGTCATATTATAATTGCGATGTTGTCATATTTCTTATACTTTTCTCTGTTGTAAACTTTTGTGTTTTGATTTGAGGTGAGAAATACCAGGAGTTTTTATTGTTAATTTTGGTTTACGGTTAGGTTAGGTTAAATCAAAATACAAGAGTATACAACAACAAAGCATCATTTCATTTGAGATTAATTTTGTTACTCTTGTTTACCATCCCTGCACCCCTATTCACTCCCTTATCCCGTAAGTGCGCTTATCGGGACTTGTTGGAAATGCATTTTACAGTGATTTCAAGTAGTTTTCTGGAAAAATTGGCGAAAAATACGAAAAGTAGTTGTTGTATACAATTACCGTTAGTAATCTCAGATATCAAAGTAATAATAATAAGTACGATAAACAAATCGGTTTTCAACTTTATTATTATTCAACTCTGTTCTACTTAATAATGATATATTTTTTATTAAGAAACCGGAAACCAACGTTACTCGAACTGGTATGAAAGAGACGTTATAAACAATTTTGGTCTTTATTTCTTATGTGATCTACAGCATAATGTAATATAATCAACCCCCGAATTATTTGAGAGGTCCCAGACGAACTGTTAACAAAATCTTATCGGCACGAATATTGGTTTGTTTATTTTATCGCCCTTAATGTCCATATTTCATATTCCTTCGACTAATTATTCGTTATAGCAGAAATTTTATAAAATAAGTTTGTACATGTAAACACTTCAGCGAAAAAATTATCCTCTGCTTGTTTTGCCATTAAATCTGTGTCTGAAAAGCTTGATTCTTCTACTGCTTTAACAACTTACTACCACCAACTAACGACAAGTAGATTCACTTGCGTCGGAACGTTTGAAATTTATGGTACATCGGCGCCGTACTCCCCGTTATCGCCGTGCAACCCCTGTACTTCCCACTTTCTCGATTTAAACTCGCCAGAACTCAGCAGACGATAGGCGGGGTAAGGAAATTTTCGGTAACCACTGAATCGACGAAGTGAATTTACTTGTCGTTAGTTACTGTACGGTGTTACTACTCTTTGTTCGAATCGCTCCTTCGCTATGGTTTGCCTTTTTGGGGGTCTTCTAGTTTGCACCTCTTCGAATCTATCTTCAAATTACAAAAAAGAGCTATTCGTTACCTTTATGATTTAAGCAAAGAATACACAACAACAAGAAGTGAAGCCCGGCGAAAATCCTTTGATGTTGGGGGGGCAAAAATAAATAACCTTGAAGGCGACAGCTAACTTTGGCATACACTGAGAACCATAATAAATGCTTACCTACAGCTTTACTCGAATCACTCTGAGAAAAAGTATTTTTGCATAAAGTTGTGTTTTATCAAATGTATTATGTACTTATTTTTCCATCAGTAACTATTTCTGCACTTTTCGTGACAATATAGACGTGAAATAGATAATTTAAGAAAATAATTTCATCCTACAAGCAAACTCTCATCTAATTTGGGTCTGTAAAGACCATAAGCAAGAGGCCTAAATGTGATCGCAAGACATATGACGACTAATTTAAAACATGGCGTCTGTGAACCCGTTTTTATCCGTTTTGTTTCATGGTAGTTGGGTATTCTTCGATTTAAGTAATAGGACGCATTGTGAATTCTATTTAAAAAATACAAAATTTTAACTCTTTCCGCTCATTTTGGAATCCGTGTGTTTGGTTCGAAAACACTTCCACAATTTAACTGAGAGACCAATTCATAGTTACCCTACTAGAAGAAAAAATTTCTATATTTATGTAACAATGCCCACCTCTGATCTGGTAAAAAATTCCATCACCTTCAATGCCAAAAAGTTATTCAATCAGCTACCTTTAGAATTAAAAGTGGCAAATACATTTAATAAGTTCCGAAAATTGACAGGGGCATTTTCTGTTTGAAAGACCTTATTATTCAGTGGCAGAATTCTACAATCTGTCTTAGACTTTTGAGTTACATTGGCATAATTCAATATTTAGTATGGTGTACGATAATATAATATTGTATTAAGTATAATATAAAATTTGCGTTTTGTATTATTAGTATAGTATAGTCAGTATTTTTATTTCGTTTCATGACAATCTCTCTCTCTTTGATAGTGAATACAGTGGCAAACTACAAAGACATAATAGAAAATTAAAAAAAAACAGATGGAGTCTCTAGCGGAGAAGATAATGTTTTTCTAAATACTTTTGACAATTTGTGTAAACATTGTTGGAGTCTTTGATGGCTTTGGTCTTTTCGGATTCAACCAATTTATTCAAAAGCAGTTTCGTCTGGTAGAAGAAACAATCTTCAGCATTTGAGTCATCCTTGAGCTAAAGAAGCATAATGACTCATGTATTTCTTTTATGGCATTATAATTTCCCTCTGTCGCTCTGCACTATCTAGTAATCCCCAAAGAGTGTGACTGAGCCTGTCTCGCGCGGGACAATTAGTTTTTTGCTAAGAGTTGGGACATCCCGCCAAAATCGGGACGTCTGGCAACGCTTGGACCAAAAATGAAATCCTCGTTAAAGTAATTTTCAAGTTATTATAAAATAAACCATTTCTGTTATGTGACAAAATTTGAAATTTTATAAATCGTCAGTAATTTCAATTTAAAATATACGGTAAAAACCCATTACCTGCTTTCATTTCTAAAATTAAAGCCTAAAAGTTGACCCACTCGAAAATATCCACAATATTCGCATGTCGCCTTATTATAATCTGATATTAGCTCTGTGTGACGCAAAAGAGATATTTTCAGAACTGAACATATTTACATAAACCCGTAAATAACCTTTTATTTGGAAAATGTAGATAACGCGTCAAGAATTTATTTTCCAGATTCATTTTTGTTTTCGTTAGCGAAAAATTATGCGTGGATTGTGAGTTTTCATTCATTCTTCAAAAATAATAAATATGGAGAAAACATTAATAATCTAATAAAAATATTATTTTTCACCTTATTGTAATTACATAGTATGCAGTATGGAGTAATTACTTATAATACTAGAAGAGTTAATCCATCTCTTAAATGTAGTAGTTTAATGAAAACACCACAAATTAGAAATTTATTGTAAAGTACGACCAGAGATCTAAGAAGGTCATAAATCACCCAGCACTTGAGTTATCAGCAGGCGGTCGAGGTGTACCTGCCTTAGCCATTAAATTTTGATTTATGGGTAGATATAATATTATTGAAGAATAGTTCAAGAGTTGTCAGATGATTATTTCGTTAGACGTGAAGAGTTTGTAGATATAATGATGGAAAAATGTTACAATCAAAACGATCAAAATTTTTAAAGTAATGTTATGTTTTGCGATGGGGCCACTTTTCTAAATAATGGAAACGTAAATCGGCATAATTGTAGATACTGGCTACGTAACAATCCTCGTTGGGTGCGTTAATCCCACACCCAATATCCACAAAAACTGAATGTATGGGCTGGAATAATAGGCGACAAAAAAAATTGGTCCCTATTTCATTGACGGGAACTTAAATGTTCCGGCGTATTTAGATTTATTGGAAAATAGTATTATACCTAAGTTGTCTCGGTTATTTCCAAATTCAAGTAAGTATGTTCAATTACATTACATTATTTCAATATTCCAAACTTTCAGACAATAACAATATCCCAAACGACAATATTTGGCTGCAACAAGATGGTTCTCCACCTCACTATGCGCGTGTGGTGAGCAATGCCTAAATAATGTGTTTCCCAGAAGATGGATTGAAAAGCCTGGTTTTATTGAATGGCCCCCGCGATCACCCGACATGAATCCTTTAGACTATTTTCTGTGAGGTCACTTAAAAACATCGTTTATAAAACCAAACGTGCCAATATTCAGGAATTAAAAGATAGGATCACCTCAGAGATAAGAAGAATTGAGCAGTCAGAGATGTTGCAAAACTACTGTAATACAGTCTTAAAAATCGCATGGCTTTTTGTATAGAAGTAAACGTACAACATGTTGAGCATCTGCTGTAATCGCTTTTACTGTATGTTTTCTAAAATTCCTAATTTTTCTACTTCTTAAACGTGGACATACCTCTAACATGAAACCAACAATTAAATATTTAGATATCGAATAATAAATATATTATTCTAACGCTTTACAACAAAGTTTTGAAAAATATTTTTCAAAAACAGTAACCGTTCAACTAAGAAGAAACAACTACTTCCCGGGCTATATGCCCCGTTATACATTGAATTACACTTCTAAGACAAACGGGGTCGGTATGATCTACAAGATTTAACCAACCATTCTGGTTTGCAATTAGAAGGGATATCATAACTTGCAGACCGGTTTCAGCGTATTTGCGCCTCATACGTACAAGGTATATGTTCTCCGCCGAGAGCTCTAAGAGCCTAATCCCGGACTGAATTTGACACTAAAATCACAATCAATACATGTCTTCCAGTAACGGAAATGCTAAAGTTGAGATAGAATAATCGAGGAGTTTTTTTAAGAATCCATTTCTGCAGAACGATATCTAAATTTGTTACTCTCATTTTTTTGATGACCTTTTAATACATGAAGGGCAACAAGTATAGAATACCAGCAGGACGGCGCAACATGTCAGTACGTTGGAAGTAAGCAACATCTGGAAAATTAATCTATATATTTTTGGTCAGTAATATCGCCCGATTTAACACCTTCAGATTATTCTTTTTTGGGTTACTTGGAAGAGAAAGTTTACCAACAAAAACAGTTTTCCAACGTCCAATATTTAGAAAGAATTCGGGAAATAATTATTACGGAAAATGATTCTGACTATAATAACTCCCAACCCAACATGATTAGAAATGTCTAAAGAGATTTTTATCGTAGAACATAAACTTGTATGGAAAGAGGAGGGGGGTATGGGATACGGGAATTGATGGGAAAGTGGATACGTACTATTTTTTTATAATTATTCTCAAGAACTTAATATTTTACCTAATAACAAAAGACTTGCAAGAACTGCAAAATTAATAATAAAGTTTCCCATATGCTGCGAACTCAAGTGGTCACTCTGTATAGTTGTGAGTAAAATTAATTTGCATCGTTTCACAACTTGTCGGCGAGTAAAGAAATCTATAAGTAAAAGCAGAGCCGGTTTCATCCGGTGAGCCTTCTTCCTCACTCGATGTGTCATCCAGCTCACTGACAAATGAATTAACAGGAAAACGTTATACCACAAATCGAGGCTCACTTCAGAACAAATATCTCTAATAAGTTTAATCACACTTTCAGATAGAGTTGGCGAAACATTTTTTTTTTCTTATTCCCTGTTTGATGTTAGACCAAATTAACTCTATGGGATTAAACACACAATAGTAAGGGGGTAAACCAACCACTTCATGACCATGCTGCTTGGCAAATTCATCCACTACATATTTGGGTTTTAAATTGTGCTCTCGTAATCATTTCTTCAGTTTGCCTGGAATGGTAAGGAGCATTATCCAGAACTATTACAGAACCTTCCGGGATGTTTGGAATTAACTGTTCCTCGAACCATTTCTCAAATAACGCAGCATTCATATCTTGATGGTAATCCGCTGAACAGCTTGAAATATTTTTGGCAGATAATAATAAACCGTTTTTAACAAATATCAAAGAATAAAAATATATTATTCTACGCTTTACAACTAGTTTTGAAAAATATTTTTCAAAAACAGTGAGCGTTCAACGAAGAGGCGTAGAATAATATATTTTTATTCTTTGATATCTGTTGGTAACGCGCTTTACTAAATACGACAATTTTACAGGAAACTGTAATAATTCTATATGTTTCAAGCTAACGAGCTTGTTGTCAAATTTCGAATTTTGGTTTGTGAGTTAGAGGAGAGATGTCGCTATTTTCGCAACTAAAACATTTCCGTAACTGGAAGATATGTACAGTTGTTGATTATAGTCACATTTCAGTCCGGGATTAACTCCCGGACGATGACATATACCTTGTACTGATGAGGCGCAATACGCCGAAACCGGTCTACAAGTTATGTTGTCCCTTCTAGTTGTAAACCAGAATGGTTGGTTTAAATCGTGTAGATTTACCAACCCCGTTTGACTTAGAAGTATAATTCAATGTCTGTCGGGGCATGTAGCCCGAGAAGTAGTTGTTTCTTCTTCGTTGAACGGTCACTGTTTTTGAAAAATATTTTTCAAAACTAGATGTAACGCGTAGAATAATATATTTTTATTCTTTGATATCTGTTGGTAACGCGCTTTACTAAATACGACAATTTTACAGGAAACTGTAATAATTCTAACCGTTTTTAACGAAACCATGTTCATTACCCGCGTGGACAATAATAACTCGTTTTCCTCTATCCGAAGGGGCATTTAATGAACACTTTGAAGTCCCATCATGCCAACCTTGTTTGATAACATCATGGTATCATACCACGTTTCATCGAGATCTATTATATTTTTCTGTAATCGTCGACAATGCGTAATTGTTTCTAAATAAGAATGTCGAAGCTCTATTATTCTCGAGGATTCCATAATTTTTTGACGGCTATTTAATTTTCTAAAGCGAAACTCACAAGAGTGCAAGATCTTTTTAACAGTATCATCTGCTTTGTAAGGAAAACCAGGAATTTCCTTTAATTTTTCTTTAATCATCTTAAATGTAGGAACGATATTACTGGCGTAAAACTCATATATTTTTCTTCTAAGATTTTCCATTATTGCGGAATCCACACGCACTAGCGATTTCTGTACTTCCGATAAGTAATAGTTGTTTTGCCGATAATTGTAATAATGGATCTTTTTGAAACTTTTGTCAATTTGTGTATTCTTTCAGCAACTCCATGTTTTGACCCATTTTGTATCACTTTTTGCGTAGATGGCGACAAAAACATACAAAATTTCTTTTTGTCTATTGTCTCAAATCCCTCCTCTTCACTTTCAGAACCTTAAGTAAAACATTTCAACAATATAATATTCTTGTTTCGTACATACAACAATCAATCAACTTACTATATTTACTGCAGCTCACATCATTACTAGCAGATGGCACTATTTCAGGCTTTAAAATACAATATATTATCAACCAGTCAACCTAATTTTGTTGCATTTGTTGAATACATTTTTTCAGTATAAAAGGAGAAATATTTCCTGTCCATATTTACAAAATACATACCTATAACAATATCTTCCTCTTCGAATGGTCGCCAAAAAGCCATAATTTTAATAATTACCAACAAAATAGTCTTAATTCAATAAAATAGTTCTAATCACCCAAAATCTTAATCACAGCAGCAGCTAACAGATATAAAATTTTCTGTTCAGAACATAATGTCTCGTAAATACCCTGAGCGTCCGTGTGGACTCGCAGTTGAAGTAAATTTTGCATAGGCCAATCGGAAGCTACATTGCGCCAATGGCAATTAATTGTTCGGTTGAGGGTAGGTCTAGACTCGAAATGATTTATGGCTTTTTTTGGGTGCTTTTTAATCATCACAGAGACCTTGTCGTACACTGATATTTTAACCTGAAACAATGCAAATTAATTTTACTCACAACTATACCAACTTAAAATTTACCCTGTATGTAAGGGGATTAGCGACTGATTGATTGTGATTACACTTAATTGACTAATTACTCTAATCAAGCTTAATTAGGACAGTTAACGAGAATAAAATGTGTTAAATACAATAAAAATTTTTTCATCAATAAACATGAAAAAATAATTAACAAATTATCAATTAGAATAAGTATTTGCAACATGCGCCAAATAAAATTCCCAATAAAACGTTGTTTACAGGCGACGTTATAATAAGACTTTTTAATTAAAAACGCTAACGAGAATTTTTCTGCAACTTCAACAACGTCAATTTGTAACTATTTTATTTGTGAAGTACGTCATTCGAGACACAAGCTTATTACCTCCTCATGAATATAAATATAATCTATGCATCGGACAAGTAGTGTAGTTATATTTAACATTAGTTATTTACTAAACCATTGAATGTAAAAAACTACGAATATGGAAAACTTGCAAGAAGAAGAATCCTAGACATATTTTCTATGTTGATTTTTTCTTATACATTTCTTTGAAAAATGGAGACTATTTAGTGTGTTCATCAATATAAATTTCATCGCCCTCGAAGTAATCTCTCTCAGATATACCTAATACACGGCCATATGGAAGTGCGTGGCACAGAAAAGTCTAGAAAGCAGTTCATTAGAGGACATTCGCCAACATTTATGGCAAACTTATTAAGCAAAGATGGAAAAACTGTCAAAGCCGTAGTAGGTATGTTAACAGGGCACAGTAAGCTTAGCAGGCATGCAAAGCTAATAGGGTTGTCATACGAAGCCAGCAGATTCTGTCATTTAGAGCAGGAAACTGCAGAGCACATCCTATGCCAGTGCGACTGCCTGGCGAATATGTGGTTTCTTGTACCAGGCGATGAGAAGCCACTGGCAAGGAATTACATGGCAGGCTCAGGCTCGAGGATGATTGGCTATTTAAAAAGAATCGGGAAGATTCAGAGGACGACAATAGCTCTGAAAAGGTCGCAGTGGAATAGGCCGATCAGCTACCTCATCAAATCTAACCTAATACACTTGTGCCAGCGCTTTTTCAATCACCGCTATGCACTTTTGGGTATTGCCTTGCTTTTTGATGCTGCTTTTCTACCGATGCTGTCCTTATCTCCTCAATTCTGGCATATTTCCATCTTTCAAAGGTCTTTTAAGTTTTGGGAACAGGAAAAAGCCGCAAACAGCCAGTTCAGACAATACTCTGACTGGAGCATAATAACGGTGTTGTTTATGGACAAAAAATTACGAACCAGCAGGTGCAATATTGTGATGTAAAAGCCATCAATTGTATCTCCACAAATCTGGATGATTTTTTTAGTCGCTTCCATTGGGATGATTGGGCTTTTTTTTCAACATCATAACCATATTTCCTAAGCGACGCTTCCGTATCGGTTTTTTTTGTCGAAATTTTGCAATTTCGCGAAAGAACTTGCAAAAAAATTGCATGTCCTGAACCAACTGATATACCTTCATCCTCAGCAACTTCTTTAATAGTGATTCTTCATATCTTCATAAATAGTGATTCTTCATCAAAATTTTCCTCGCCCATTCAACGTCATGCGTACATTGCTTATCAACGCACGGAGCCGTTCAAGGGGTCTCATCGGCGTAAAAGTACGTGTGAAAATTATTCCGAAAAAAAGAATAAATCCATTCCATGATAATCATTTTTTGCCCTTTTCTCAAAGTATGCATAGCAGCACGTGTATTAATTTAATATATTTTTTCATGACCGCGGCCGTACGATCGTTTAGTGCATAGAAATGCAAATTTTATTATTATTGTTTTCACATGAAAGGCCATAAAGGCATAAAAGGTTAGTAAAATATGAGTGTAATTATAATTTGTACTCGTCCATAAAAAATTCGATGTTAAATAAAACACACTCTTGTGTTACGGTTTTCTCATTGCAACCTTCTGCTGCCATGTGTTATTATTACAAAAAAATTGTACAATAATACCCATGTAATGCTCTCAATCGGAAAAATATTGAAATATACTTAGGTCAGCATGGTAACGATAAAAAAGTCAAAAAACGTTGAAGTGGAATTAGATTAGATTTTAAGAAGGGACTAATTGGCCTATTCCAGTGATTCTTTTTCAGATCTACCGTGATCCTCTGAATCTAGATAAAATTTTCCAGCCCGACTCGTTTTATGTAGCCAATCAGCCTCAATACTGAATATTTTATGTTGTTTCTTGCCGTTGCTTCTCATTTCCCAGTAGAAGAAACCGCACATTCTCTAGGCAGTCGTACTGGATGGGATGTTTTCTGTAGTATCCTCCTTTGGGCGACAGCTTCTAACAACCCCATTGGCTTTGCTTGCCTATTTAGCTTACAGTGCCCTGTTAGCATACCTACTACTATCTTTGACGGCCACATTTATTGTCGTTCTGAATGGCATTAATGCGCCTTTTCAGGCTATTTCATCAGTCTTTTCTTAATTCTAATGACCCTCGTGCACTTTTACCTTGCAACGGACTCTGAGTGCGTTTAAGGCACGTACGCAATCCCATACTAGCTTAGAATTGACCTCTATGGAATCAAGTGCCTTCAGTGCAGATTGACTTTCTGTATGTTCTTTCCTGTCTTTTACTTTCTTTCAACGCTGGGAGGAATCCCCGCTCTAGAATCCCGGTTCCTACACCTACCTCTGCCTTGAAGCCCAGTGGCGGCGCAAGACCTAAACTTAATGTGGGCAAGGTACATTTCGCGAGGCCCTCTGATGGTGCAAGAAGAAGGGAATATAAAATGAAAAATAACTTAGAATTAAACAGTTTTTTATTCATTAAGAAACAAACCAAAAATTTTACTTATACGTCTTTGGAACATTAAACAAAAATGGAAAAAAAATAAAGAAAAAATTTAAAAAACAGAAATTTTCTACTTTTGGTTTTACTGAACTCCTCAATGATTGGTTCGTAATTTATCTTAGATGCTATATCTGCTTCAATAGATAAAACTGCCAAAGCTGAAAGTCTTTCTTGACCCATAGTATTTCTTAAATAATTTTTAATTAGTTTCAATTTTGAAAAGCTCTTTTCAGCGGAAGCATTACTTACAGGTATTATTAACAAAATTCTAATGACAATGTAAATGTTTTGGTAAATTTATTTCAAATGGTTCTCTATGATATATTGGAGCAGATGTTTCACGTCTTAAATAGAGTTGAGTAAATTTGGGATCATGTTTTGTAACTCCTCATACAACTGGTTTGGAAGTCACCGCTCTCAGTGCTCTCCCCTACTTGCAGGACTGTGTGTAAATCTTATTCGCTCTTTTGGAATTTTTTTAACTTGTTTAAGTCATAGAGAAAACCAAAATTTTCAAAATGTTGATTTAAAGACATAAATCTCGATTCCATGTTACTTATCACAGAATCAATCATGGTATTAAAAAAATATGTTTCATACCGGCTTTTAGCAGACATTATAAGTTGATCGCTGCTTTCATAATCAAACATCCTTTCCTTTTTGTCTACTCTTTTATTTTTAAAATCTTTTGGCAAATCATAACTGCTTTTCTCAATAAACTCACGAGCCACAGACAAGCATTTTTCGAATCCAGTTTTTCGATATTCTTTAATCCAGTCACAAAATGTACGGAGTTATTCTAAAATGGACTTCTACAGATTGCCATAATTTGCTCATGGTATTGACACGCGTTAATAACTCATACCATATATGTAATGATATGATAAATTCCAAACTGAACATTTCGTCTAAAACGGAATCGCAACCACTGAGTGTGTCCGATTGGCGTTTTAAGTTTTCTATGCATTCAACAACATCAACAAATTGCAATAATACGGCCTTCACCGCCTGGATTCTGCTTTCCCACCTTGTGTCTGATAAAGGCTTCCTAGTAAGCTTTAATTTATCTTCAGTGGTGGATTTACACATTTGCCGCCCCTAGGCTATTCAAATTTCGCTGCCCCTACCGACCTCTACAATTTGATACCCTAACTGGCAATCATGTTAATAATAAATTTTTAAATGTCGATCACATTCCATCATAGCAGGTATGAAAGTTTCACAATACGATTTACATAGAGCTATATGCGAACATCTAAATACAAGTTAGCATAAACGTTTAGCAAATTCTGTTTCCGCAGGAACGAAGATCTTTTCAATGGTCCAGATTCCGGTTTATCAAAATTGGTAAATGTCGTAATGGATACGAGCACAGTTCCTGCATTTATAATGATGGAATTAAAGCATGGGAGTATAGCAAAGACATATTTATGAAGTCAACCGTGTCTAGTGATGAGCAAAGCAAGAACCTAGACCAATACGAAGACAGTCTTGGTAACGGTCTCGCTCTTGAATGTCCGGTCTTGTTCTTGCTAAAATTCTTGTAGTCTTGGTCTTGCATATTCAGTCTTGGACTTGCTCAAATACTTGTAATCTTGGTCTTGGACTTGCTTAAATACTTGTAATCTTGGTCTTGCGTACTCAGTATTAGTCTTGGTCCTGCTCAAATAGTTTGTTACTTACTACTTACGTTGTTTTGGAACATTTTCGAGTCTTTTGATAGGTATAAATTATAAATGATCAACAATTCATATCAAGAAATCTTAAACACACCAAATGTTTTGTTGCGTCGGAAACATATATTCAAGTTAAAAAAAAAATTCTCATATATCCTATTTAAAACGAAATTTGTAATTTTTAGTTTAGTTTTGCACTTTGGTCTTGGCCTTTCATTCTCTGACTTGGTTTTGGTCTTGTTCTAGGTCTTGCTAGTGTATGTATGATCTTGGTCTTGGTATTGCAAAATCGCAAGACCAAGACGGATTTTGCTCATCACTAGTCCGTGCCCCACGCTTCCCTTCATATTGAATTGTTTGTGTGGACCTAACAACATTTCGGTATATAAATATGAGTTTTCATTTATTTTTGTGAGACATAAAAATGTTGGTTCCAAATTTGGCTCCAGCCTACTCAGCCTAGTGGTAAATCCGCCACTGTTTATCTTAGATTATTTTCCAGCGTTTGCTAGAACTTGAAAATAGCAAAAAAATCTTCTGAATAAAACCAAAAAGCTATGCCCCGTCTCTGACCGGGGACTCCCCCAAACCCCGCGGTAGCAGCTTAACTCCAACTTATGTTGACAGAGATGAGATGAGATTTTTTAATTAATTAATTTTATAACATAATATAAGTAGTTTATCAGAAAAATCTATTATTTGATTCACATTCATTTCGTGCGCCTAATAGTGGAATATCTTTCAAGTTGAAAATTAATTCTAATGTATTTTTTATAAGAAAAACCTTATGGCGTGTACTTTTGGATTTTCCATACTTTTTCAAATTTATTTTCGGCTGTGAGGTACGAGGCCCTTTGCACCACGAGGCCGTGGGTGGTGGCCCACACCGCCCACGCCTTACGCCGCCTCTGTTGAAGCCGTCCATTCACCAGGTGGCCTCAGACTATATGGGTACACCTTTCTTCCAGTCTTCCTATCCTGTGGCCGTTACACCATTAACCCAAATGCATAGTGTATCATATCTGATTTATTTGTGGATATTATCGACATCTATTATCAGTTTTGAAAACTTTAACATGTTTCGTTTGTGTAACGGTGTGTATTCGACCTAAAAATAAACCCTTAACCACATTTCATCATGTTTGCCGCTATTGATGGTCAGAGACAGAGAGAGCGTATACGTGTCTTTGCCGGTAGTGTAAACAACATTTTTTTCTTAGACGTTTTCAGTACTTCCTTCGTATTTATTAGCAAATAAAATTGTTCTTGGCTTCTGGTCACGTAAGTACATGATATGTTTTAAATTGTTGTTTTTTCAGAGTTGTTTTGAATTAGTTGTATTCTTTTTTACGTATCACATTTGATACAACATGTATTTAGGCAATAATTTTTTTTTTACAGATAATGAGTCGTTGGTGGAGCAATTTCCAAAACAAAAAACTTTTGAGTGGTGAGGACTTGTAGGAATTAGCTAATATTCCACTAGAGAGATTGAAGATGAGTTGGAGTCAAACTATTCCGGATATGAAGATGATTTCTTAGACCCAACAGTGTGTGAAAATGATCTTGAAAGTGCGTCGGATGATGACGAAGATGCAGTTTCTGAGGACCCCCTAGAAATTCCCAATGAAAATGCGTCACAGCCGGTTATTACTGTTCCAAATAATATGCTATCAAGCAGTTCATCTTTGTCATCACTAAAATCAAAAGTAAAAATTGCTGACAATATAAAAAAACATGACCTGGAAAAGGGGTACCTTAAAGTTCCCCCAAGCAGACAAAGAATTTCTTGGTGTTCAAGACCTCCAACACGAAATTTTACAGCTAGATACCCCTTATCAGTTCTTCAAATGTTTTATGGATGACGCTATATTAGAAAATATTGCTGAAGAATCTTCTCTATTCAGTGCTCAACGCAATCCAAATAAACCAGAGCATATAAAAAAGAAGATATTCAAATATTCCTAGGGATATGCATTTTTACATCAATTTCTTACTGTACAAATATTAGAGACTACCGGACTGATAAAACTGGAAGCGATTTTGTAAAGCAGGTAATGTTCTTAAACAATTTTGAAAAATTACGAGCGAATATTCATTTCAATAATAACGAAACACAAACCCTGTTGGCCACTTAGGATTTGATAAGCTCCATAAAATCCGGCCACTAATAAATAGTCTTCAGAAAAAAATTATATCTGACCCACTTGAAAAAAGCTTGTCTGTGGACGAACAGATTTGTGCAACCAAAGTGAGGCACCATTTCAAGCAATATATGCCAAAAAAACCGCACGAATGGGGATTATTTTTTTTATATGGAGTTTCTAGGTATGCTTACTCATTTGAAGTGTTCACAGGACAAGAAAATAGCGTAAGCAATAGACCTGTAGATGAACCAGACTTCGGAGCAAGTTCAAATGTCTCGCCATAAACTCTTCTTTGATAATTACTTTACGTCTGTACCTCTAGTAATTTATCTACATAACCAAGGTGTTTTACCGCTAGGGACAGTAAGAGGAAACAGAATTCCCAATTGCAAGCTTCCAAATACAAAGGAATTTAAAAACGAACCTAGGGGCAAATGTGTTGAGTTTGTTGCAAGTTTTGATGGTGTTAAAATCGCGTGCGTATCTTGGGAGGACAACAAAATGGTTAATCTAATGTCTACTGTTTCTGGACAACAACCAGAAACCAATGTTTGAAGATTTGATCGAACAAATAAACAAAATATTGAGATTAAATGTCCAGATATTGTTACAGTATATAACAAACACATGGGAGGGGTTGATTTATGACAGCCATATTGGACGCCACAGAATTAGATTGGGATCTAAAAAATGGTATTTCAGATTGTTCTACCATTTAGTTGATGTAGCGCTAGTAAATGCATGGATCCTACATAAAATGGTTGCTCTAACAAACAATCCCATGAAAAAACCCCTCACCCAAAAAAGTTTTAGAACTGAGATTGCCCAAACACTATGTAGCATTGGAAAACATTCATCAAAAAGAGGCCGACCATCAAGTAGTGGAGTACAGGATGCATTGGAGATAAGAAAAAGGCGAAATCCATCCGCGGTTACACCCAAAAAAGTTTTAGAACTGAGATTGCCCAAACACTATGTAGCATTGGAAAACATTCGTCAAAAAGAGGCCGACCATCAAGTAGTGGAGTACAGTATGTATTGGAGATAAGAACAAGGCGAAATCCATCCGCGGTTATACCACCTGTTGATGTCAGAAAAGATTCTTTCGTCCATTGGCCTGAGTGGTTAGTGAATAGGGGAAGATCTAAAAATCCTTCTTGATAAAGTTTAACTTATGTGTCCTGTTGTGTTTGAATCAAAAATCTAACTGTTTTCATTCTTTCCATGATACATAAATGTAACTTTTATATACTCATCTCAGTGCATATTGTATCATATATGAAACAAGATGTTTTTTGTATTTTTAAAAATAAAAAACTGAAATAGATTTTTTTTATCATTTTTACATCAACCTGTCGTTCTTAAGATAGCTAAAATTTTTTTTCAATTAAAAACAAAAAAACATGCACCTAAGGGTTAAGTCAGCCGCTTTTAGCTCCTCGATAAGTTTTCGATAGTCAACTCTGTGCGTTTGGCTTATGTATTGTTGACTTTGGAGGAGTCTTCTGAGCATTACAGTCTGGCTTCGCCTTGTTCAAAGATGTTTAGTGGTAGTAGATTCAACAGAACCTACTTCACAATTGAGGTGGTTTTTGTTACTCCCTTATAGGTACCCAGGCTATGCTCACTCTATGTCACAAAAGTTTTTGTTGTCACTGTCTATCAATCTCGTTATAAAAACATGTATGATGTCACATGGATTACAATATTTTTTATTCCTCAGAAAAAAACAAAAATATTTTTTTCCTTTTTTAATAACCTGTCATCGTACATCACAAAATACCTACGTCTACTTTTTATATTTCGCCAACTACTTGGGAATTACGCATCTAAACAAACCTTGCTGAACAATGTTAAAATATTGTTGAATGTCGACATCGAGCGGTGAACTTTCGCCCCAGCTAAAATGGCACGACATCCTAACGCGATGACGCACTTGTGACGTCAAATGGGCTAATGTAAACTCTACTCAACTCTACTCTCGGATGATGCCTGACGGGGGTTGGATACAATAACCTTAACGGTCCGATCAACGATGAAAAGTTTCGAGAAGATTGGAATATTTGAAAATGTTCACATTGTCATTGTGAAGGATACAGTATAGGAATAGGGAGAAAACGGATAATATGGAAATTATGAAGGACTCGGAACTCTCTGAGAAGTCATTGGCAATGTATTTTCGGTGTTTTTAAGGTTTCACACACATTTAAAAAGTAAACCCAGATAAAAAAACCCAGGGATTTTTTGGGAGAAAAGCTATTTAAGTTTGGGAAAACAATGGCATAGCTACAACGAATATCTATATACAGGGTCTTTTAAAAAGTTGCTAGAATAAGTAGGACACTGAATAATAAACGGTGATGGTCCGAATTCAAGATACAGGGTGTTTATACACATACACGGTTGAAATTATGGATATGTTTTGGAAGCTGACGCATCCTATGAATTTGTTTGGACTTTGATAGTTACACGCTAGTTGCACGGTCGTACCGAGTAGTTTCAACTTTTCCAAGGTCCAAATTTTGGGTAAACTTAAACATCGTTATTCTTATGCTAGATTTATAAATTAAACAAAGAATCACAAGTAGAAAATTGAAATAAATCTGACTAAAAACAAGAAATATTCAAGTAAGGGTGAGTGTTGAAAATGTCCTCCGTTCTATCGTTTTTTTCATAAAGAATACAATATTCTTCTAATAGGTGGAAAATTACCTATGGGGTCATTGAAGTAATTCATTCTGTCCTGCAACTATTGACCTGAATTTATCTCTAAAACATGATTTTTTCTTAAGATACGACCAAACTGTGTAGTCATTCCAAAGGATTAAAATCGCATGACCGAAGTCGGTACAAAACAAACAGTGTAACTATACACTGTGTTCTTTTTTAAAGGACCCACCCTTAATATTTCAAAAATGGGACATACTAGAAAGAAATGCCGAAACACGTCAACTTTTAACTTGAGGGTGATACTTTTTGGCGCTAATGTGATAAACGTCAGATTCACCCTCTTCCTACTGGAGACACCCCTTACATTTTTTCAAATGGCATTAGGTATCAAGTCACACATCATTTAAAAGGTCTGGTAAATCTCTATTCAATCATTTTGTTTTGCCTTTGATACCAGCCTTGCTTTGTTATTTAATCGTTGTTTAAAATTGGCTCTCTTTCAATTTTGTTTTATGATAGAAAGACTCTTTAAAGAATAAAAAATTTACAAATAGTAACTAGACAACTGGGAACAAGAAAAAACTGCTATTTAATCATGTGTTTAAAGTGGCCATCATCAACATTCAGGCAATAAAAGTTGAAAAACAGCCAATTTTAAACAACGATTAAATAACAATGGAAGACTAGTATCAAACGCAAAACAAAATGAATGAAGAGAGATTTACCAGACCTTTTAAATGAGGTGTGACTTGATACCTAATGCCATTTGAAAAAATGTAAGGGGTGTCTCCAGTAGGGAAGAGGTGAATCTGACGTTTATGACATTAGCGCCAAAAAGTGTCCCCCTCAAGTTAAAAGTTGACGTGTTTCGGCATTTCCTTCTAATATGTTCCATTTTTGAAATATCAAGGGTGGGTCCTTTTCAAATGAACACAGTGTATATTGCCGTCTATAGGAGCAATTCTGTGAGCAACTGTTGAATTTTAACGCATGGTTAAATATTAGACAATCTGCTAACTCCATTCTACTATTCTGTATGCATTTAAATAAACTTTTTATTTTTACACGATACATGTTAAAATTTAAATCCTAATCTTGACTATACAGGGTTGGGATAAAGTATGGAACCAAGTAAATATCTTTTAAACGAAAAGAACGATATTTATGAAAATTTGCAGGTAAGTGCAATGGAACAATATGCATCTGATGTACATTTTTTGTTAATAATATACTTCCGGTTTAACCGGAAATGCCATCAACTTCTTTAATTTAAATGGGACACCCTATATATTTTTACAGATTTTGAAAGAGCTTCTTATTTTGAATTCATACATACTGAGTTTAGTATAAAAAAATTTTTGTAAAAACGAGGAATAACTCACTGTTAGTTGTACAATAGGTGTACATTTCATTATTTTAGAATAATGAGAAACAAAATTACTTCAAATGTTCAAAATGCTCGCCGTTTACTTGCTGAAAATATGCCATCCTATTAACAAATTCTTGAGTCACTCTTTCCAAGACTTCTCCACGTATTAGTTCACATTCATCAATAATTCTTTGTCTCAATTCCTGTAAGTTTGTTGGTCGTCTAACGTAAACACGTGATTTTAGATAACCCCAAAGAAAAAAATCTAACGGGCTAAGAGAGCTCCGGAGAACGAGCAGGCCACTCTATGAATCCTCTACGTCCAATACATCGATTTGGAAAATTCGGATCCAGAAAATCCCTAACCCGTCTATCATAGTGGGGAGGTGCTCCATCTTGTTGAAACCAAACATTTTGTGGTAATTGCCCATTCTGTTGAAGTGCAGGAATAATTTCGTTATTTAGTAGATCCAAATACTTGTCACCATTTAAGTTTCCGTCGATAAAAAATGGGCCTATAAGCCTATTTTCGACAATTTCCATCCAAACATTTAACTTCTGTGGATGCTGGGTATGTGCTTCATAAATCCAATGAGGATTTTCATTTTACCAATACCTTGAGTTATGGCGATTAACTGTTCCATTTTAACAAAAAGTTGCCTCATCGGAAAAAACTATGTTAGAAGCAAAATTATCGTCGACATTACAGATGTCCATTAGCCGTTCGCAAAATTCTAGCCGTCGGTCAAAATCATCGTCTGACAATTCTTGAACCAACTGTACCTTATACGGATGATACTTTTCACTTTTTAATATATTTCCTACAGAGCGTCGACTGATACCATGGTTAGTGCCAAATTTGTGGTGGAAGTTTGAGGTGATTCTTCTAAATCGATTGCAATATTTTGTTTAACAGTTTCGTTCGTTGCAGTCCGCGGTCTTCCAGGTTTTAGCAAATGTTTTACCATCCCAGTTGTATTAAAACGTTGTAATGTTTTAGTTACTGTTGAGCGTGATATAGGATTTCTCTCCGGATGCAAATTGTTCAAATCTCTTTAAATTAAAATATATTTTCTCAATATGTTAAAAGACAACACAACTCGCAACCACTTTTGGAATGATCATTTGACATTTTATGCAATGTGTCAAAAATGTTCAGTAGTTTAGTTCAGATGTAGGAAAAACCTGTGACTAAGTTTAAGTGCGTTACCTCAACTTGTAAAAATCATTCTCGTGTCACTGTCAAGAAAAAATATAATTAGTTCTTTTAATATTATGTCAGTTACAGTTTTGAGAAATTAGGTCCTAGTTTTATTCACGTAAATATATGTAGATTCCCGAAAATACATTCATATAATGGTAAATATATGTATTGAAAAATCTCCACGTTCCATTTTATAGACGCACAGGCTCTTAATCTAAAGTTTTGTGTAACTCGCGACAAGTTCGTGAAACTGATAGTGTTTTGATCCTAAAAACCAGAGAATCTGAACACAAATTATCAAAAATATGACACACTTCTTCATGAGTTCTAACACGATCACCATAACCGATCATCATTAAAATTTCAATACGCTCTTTTTCACTAAATTGAGCCATTCTAAATTGTAAAATTCATTTCCGTCAATTAGAATTTGACACTTGGAGAACAAAAGACGTACTAAACAGTACTCGTTTATTTATTACTATGTGCTATATTCCTCGTTTTTACAAATTTTTTTACACTAAACTCAGTATGTATGAATTCAAAATAACAAGCTCTTTCAAACTCTGTAAAAATATATAGGGTGTCCCATTTAAATTAAAGAAGTTTATGGCATTTCCGGTTAAACCGGAAGTATATTATTAACAAAAAAATATACATCAGATGCATTTTGTTCCATTGCACTTACCTGCAAAGTTTCATAAATATCGTTCTTTTCGTTTAAAAGATATTTACTTGGTTCCATACTTTATCCCAACCCTGTATATAGATTGATTAAAACATTTCTAATAGCGGAAGCTTCATCAAATATAGCGGCGATCCTTTAATTTTTAACCACTTCTTATAGAATTGACCTTTTGTGAGACAAAATAAATTTACGGGGTGTGTCTGCTTCCAAAAACTTATACAGTGTGTAACAAAAAATAGGTCATAAATTAAACCACATATTATGAGGCCAAAAATAACTCGATATAGAACCTATCTTGTCTTAGTACAAATGTGCATACAAAAAACTTCCCTTCGAAGTTACCAAATGCAAATTGATTTTTTCAAATATTTCGAGACATGTTTGACATATTATAATTAAAGTTATTGCTGATGCCAATGTCTAATTGTATCCGTGACATAATTTTTTAGCATAATGAAAAAGGTGCCGTATCTCAATAAAAACTGATATTTCTAAAAAGCACTAAGAAGCAAGATAATGTGTTTAATGAAAGGTGCCACAATATTCGTCAAATAGTAACGTACATAAAAATGGGGGGGGGGGTTATGGGATCACAACTCCCATAAAATTTTAACGGGATGAAATAATTTCTCCGTTTTTGTTTTTGAAGATGCTCTAATCATAAGAAACCTACTTGACAATTTTCATTATAATATGTCAAACAGCAGTGGAAATATTTGAAAAAATCAATTTGCATTTGATAATTTGCAAATGGCTGTAACTTTTTAGTATTTTCGTACTAGGTAAGTTACGTTCAATTGAGTTATTTTTAGCCTCAGAGTTTGATGTCAATTTATTACCTAACTTTTTGATATACCCGGTATATACGATAAATGTTTTTAAAGGACACAAAACGTATAATATACTTCAATAAGCAGGTTTATATCTATCATAGTTCACTTCTTTACCAAACTAGTTGCAAACCTAATTGAGGTATATTTTATTATTACCACGTTTTTTTATTAACTCGCTTTTTGTTGTATGTCCGGATCAAACTTTGTACATGACATTAAACTTATTCTCCGATGAGTTAGAGTCTTAAAATTTTCAACATAATTCAGAATTGGATGACAATAAAAGAAAATATAGACATAATTTTTTTAAAATGTAGAATTATTGCTAAAACGTCACTTTTTTAGTTTTGACATACATCATACGGTCTATATACAATAGCTTGGTTGATAAAAAATATTACGTCTTCGTAGGCCAGTGGTATAGAGGTTTGGCTGCGAAAATTATGAATTGTAGGCGTAAGGTTGGAATCCTGGACACGGTGATAATTTTTTTATTTGTTATTTTGTGACATTTGTATAATATGAATAACCTTCAATATAGTTCCTATTAATCCGTAAACACACCTTCTAGTACCTAAACGTAATAAATAAATTAAATAAAAAATGTTTTTAAAACGAACTAAAAAGTCAAAATAATAATAATAATAAACGTGGGGCGCAAGCGACACAGCTACTTTCTACATTTTTATAGAACTGTCGGATGTGCCCCACGTTTATTATTATTATTATTTTTTATTTTCTAGTTCGTTTTGAAAATGTGGTATATAAAAAAATGTATTTCATTTATTACGTTTTGTGGTCTGACTTTGTGTTTCTTTGAAAACCTTCATTGGGTTTTAACTACATTTTAGAAATGGATGAGTTTCTAGATTTATATTCATACAAAATTTCATTACAACGTTGCCAGTAACAGATATAATCGTAAAAAAATGTGTACAGAATTTTTTTTCCAGGTGGGATGAGAAAAAAGAAATTCAAGATCCTGAAAGGGTTGAATTTGTTGAAAATAACAGAGAGAGAATATTTTTTCATGTTGCGAGAGGCAGATTACACGTAAAGTTTCACTAGTTAAGAAAGTTAAAAGAAGGAGCAGGGATTGGAATTAATTCTAGGTGTCTATAAAAATAATATCCAATTCTGAAACTTACTCATTCAATCAAAATATGTCTGTCTAGCGAACAAAGCTCCTAGTCGGTGAATTAATACGCTTCAAGGGTTCGGAATTGGTTCAGAAGTAGAAATATGTAAAAAGTGGATGATATATTTTGAAAACTTTTCATTTTTCCGTCCATTACAATCTGTCTGGAAACTATTTTTTTGGCAACTTTACTTTCAAAACATAAAATATACAAAGCGATCTATTTTGGTGTAGGCAACCAAACATACATTTATTCTGAAAAGTTATTTATGTAATGCAGACTTCTCTAATGGAATACTTCTAGGTTTTGACTTACACTTACATTTGTTACATTATTCAACAAAACTATAATAATTATTAGTGTTAAGACATCCAAAAAAGAATAGAAAAAAAAACGAAAATAGTGGGAGTTGAACTGACTGCCTTCGTTATATGGTGCTCCTTCGTTCTACCCTCCATACCTCCATAGACAAACATAAACATTCAAATCGACGCCATTTTTACTCCATTTAGATATTACAAAGAAACGTGTTTTATTGATTTGTTATACCTACCACACGGTTGCTAAAAAAAAATGTACGCAACACGCCCGGAAACTGTTTTTTCGGACTCGCAGACTTCCAGGACTCGCCTACGGCTCGTCCTAGAATCTTGTCAACTCGTCCAAAAAAACAGTATTTTCCGGACTTGTTACGTAATATACTATTGTTTAATTTAAGATTTTCGATATTTTTCACTTTTAATCACGTGTAGAGTGCTTTACGTCAAATCATTTATATTTTTCTGTATCTCTCTGACACGTTGACACCGTACATAGTCAATGAATCATTGTCTATGTACGGTGACGTTGATTTACTTGTGATTATATAAATGTTTGAAGGGATTCATTATTGGTTCGGAGTTCATTATTGGTTCGGAGTTCATTATTATTCATAGTAGTTGTGGCTTGCCCATATAAGTTCAATCCAGGATGACACGTTGCGTAGACAAATAATTCACGGGCACTGACTTTTGTCAAATATTGAATGCAAATATTTCTATTATATTCGTACCCAAAATAAGTTATTGTGGTACATTATTTTGTTACCACTCAAGGAAGGTTTTTGTTAGCATTGTTGTATTTTTTTTAAATCCTGACTCCAAACGTGACAGGTGTTTTTCCAAATGAAAAGAGTCATTGATTTTTTTATTGTATTATCTCCTTATTTGTATATATTAACATTTTTTTGCTTCCAGGTCAATAACCTTAACAATTCACCAATATTATTTATAAATACGTTATATACTTTTAATAAAACATTATGACCATCAATATATGCACTATATACTTATATCTTCTGAGAATGAGTGTTATTCCATTCATGCTCGGAGGTTGTATTTAAAAAAAATACTTCATTTATTTTTATCATCATAGTGAGTTCGATTGGAAAATGGCACTTATGCTATGAAGTTGATCTTCAGGTGTAGAAATTTTTGTTATTATGGTAGTTAGATTAGTTTAAATTAGATTTGATGTGGTGGCTAATCGATCTATTCCACTGCGACCTTCTCAGATCTATTGTGGTCCGCTGAATCTAAATAACATTCTCCAGCCCGACTCTTTTTAAGTAGCCAATCAGCCTCGAGGCTAAATCGTTCATGTAATTTCTTGCCGGTGGCTACTCATCCCCTAGTACAAGAAACCGCACATTCGCCAGGCAGTCACACTGGCATAGGATGGGCTCTGCAGTTTCCTTTTCTAGGTCTGCACATGGCTTCGTCTGTCAATCCCATTAGCTTTGCGTGCCTGTTAAGCTTACAGTTAACATACCTACTACGGCTTTGATAGTTTTCCTATCTTTGCTTATTAGGTCTGCCCAAAAGTTGGCGAATGTCCTCTAATGAACTGTTTCGCCTGTCTCTGTACTGGTGAGTTTCCCCACCATTCTAGAGATTTCTGTGCCACCCACTTCCTTGTGACCATATTTATTGTCGACTTTGCGACGCCGCAGAAAGGATTCGGTCCAATGAATGGCATTGATGAGCCTGTTTCATCCGCCAATTCGTTGCCCTTATGACCCTCGCGCCCTGGTACCAGGCTACCATGACCTTGCAATGGTCTCCAAGTGCGTTTATGGCACCTATGCAATCCTATACTAGCTAACAATTGACCTCTATGGAATCAAGTGCCTTCAGTGCAGCATGGCTGTCGATGAAGATGGCAACTGAACGGTATGACCTTTCCTGCCTTTCAATTTCTTCAACGTAGTGGTGAATCGCCGTCACTTCCGCTTGGAAAGTTGTGACGTCCTTAGATAGGCTTATTGGAATAGCTATTTTGTTTTAGCCCTACAATTCCGGCTCCTACACCTTCTTCTTGGAGCCGTCCATATACCAGGTTGCCTCAGCCTGTATGGGTACACCTTTCTTCCAGTCTTCCCTACTTGGTATAGTTATTTGGAACTTCTTATTAAAGCTATATCTCGTGGAATGCTCTATTATAAGACATTCGCTTTTAGCTCCTCTATAAGCTTTCGATAGTCAGCACTGTACGTTTGGCTTATGTCTGGTAGGAGTGGTTTTTATGGCTCCCGTAATACACATTATGGTAGTTAATAAACAAGCTTTCGCTGAAGCCATATACAAGGAAACGTTTAGAGTAGGTACTGCTTCGGAAGAAAAATTTTCATATTAAAAGTTTCCTTAATAGAAATTTGGAAATCATTTACATACTAGTAGATCTACCACTGGAGGGCGTAATTCAATACTAAAAATTATAAAAGCAAAATTTCACAAAATGCCCAATTAACGGGCATTTTAAACACGATAATGAAATTCAACGAAAATGTCAGCGTATTTTTCATTCCACAAGTTTTAGTCTGTTTTTTCAACCTCGTTATAGAAAAACGCCTGTTCCGGTTCTGCTTAATATAACTTTGCAGTCTTGGTCTTGTTGAAATCAATTATTTTCCACTTATGTAGAGGTTATACAGATCTGGCCACTTTTTTACCGACCATGGGACTTAATACATGGCCCGATATAACATGCTCCCATTCATAAGATAAGTCAAGGCACATCGACGCGAACGAAAAGACACGAAGGAAACGAATGGGTACGGCAAACCGCTATGCGCGTATCCATCACGGAAATGTGGAGGTGGGAATTCTTCTATAATCGGTAAAAAAGTAACCAGATCTGTATAGTCAACGCAACTTAACCAGTAACGAGTACGCTAGAGGGTCCTATTCAATTTCTTTTAGAAATATAAATTCAGTTAGATTGACGAATAGCGCATGACAATATATTTTGAGAAACGTGTAGATTTTGAACATTTTCCTTTAAATATTAGATTATTGTGGTTCTACTGAATGAAATTTAAAAATTTTGAACTTAAAAGTTACTCTCTTTATCCTATTGTTAATTTTTATTATTGGTAGGTATATAATTTAAAGGGTGTCCAAGGACTTAATGTCAAAAATCCGGGGGCGGGAAGATGAGGTAAAAATAATGTTAGAAGTTCGAATAAATTTTTGTAATACGAGCCTTTGTTTCGGAGTTATAGGTCTCTAAAGTTTAGAAATAAAAACTCGTGTTTATACATAATTTCTAAACTATAAATTGAAACACTATAAAATTTTAGTGATTGCTTACGTACATCCATGTACTGTGTTTGACGGTATGAATGAATCTACATCACGCACAGAAATCCAGGGGCGGATTGTACCCAGTAGTTAAAAATCCGTAGTTCTTACAGGAACAACCTGTATAAGTAATTACTAAAAACAAAAATTTTTCAATCAATTTACTAATAAAAACTTAGGTACTCTTGTTTGAAGTCGATAGAACGTACGGTTTCGATGAAATTTACATTCTTAGATCGGAATGTGTGGTGAGGATCCCCATTCGCCATATCAAAACACACTAAAACAATTACAAAGCAAAGTGCTCACATCGAACATTTTTAGATTTTCTTTTCTATTTTCTTATTATTTTTGGGTTTTAATAATGTTTTTTGCTGAATAAAACGGCCTAAAATGAAAAAATTACGGATTGTTAACCTCATGGGCACAATCCACCCCTGGATTTCTGTGCGTGATATAGATTCATTTATACCGTCAAACACAGTACATGGATGTACGTAATCAATCACCAAAATTTTAGAATGTTTCAATGTATAGTTTAGAAATTATGTATAAGCATAAGTTTTTATATCTAGGCTAGAGACCTATAACTTCGAAACTCGTATTACAAAAAGACGACACAGTCATAGCGACAAGAATCACTCAAATAGCTATAATACGACTGGTGTACGACGTGGAAGGTCAATGCTGAGAAATCCCAAGAAGAAGAGGAAAATGTCAGAAGACAACGTATAATTGGCAGGAGAATAAATACAATGGAACAACAAGGCGAAGTACCTAGGAGCCATCTTGGACCCAGGATTGACCTTCAGAAAACACGTCGAATACTCAGTCAATAAGACAAGACACACCAGCGGACGACTGAATACGAATATGAAGCTGATCAACATGATTATCCTACCCATCCTCCGTAGCCTGGGGATACACGGCGCCAGATGAAGATCTGAGCACTGCAGAACATCTGCCTAAGTCAAGCAGCCAAGGCTTCGTACTACGTCAGGAACGAACAGCTCTATCGGGAATTGGATCAGAAGAAGATCGTGGAAGTTATGGAAGCCAGAGCCAGAAGGAGATTCGAAGAACTGAATACACTCATGAACATACAACTAAGGCAACTCTCGGACTACACCAGAGAGGACTACAACAGTCTCGCACAACCAAGAAAACAGCTGAAATACAGACAGCCGTGATGATAAGACAACATCATCAACAACAAACATGCAAGTAGACGGAGATCACTTAGCTAGAGATCCTGCCTTTCCCTAAAAACTATCGACAGGAAAGCTAGTAAGGCCAGCTTTAGCAAGTGGAACCACTCTCTAAGGTCATCTTTAGTCGCAGTACGTCGGCTAAGGATTTGTACTTTCTAGATGCAGCGACATACACACATACCCCGCGAGCGACGAATATTAAGAAGACCAACGAGAGAAAAGTGGACATCACTACCTCAAAGAAAAGAGAAGAACGTCAGAAGATCGGACTGTGGCCTCATCGGAAGAGATGAGTGGTGGAGGAATGCTCTTCCCGGGATGTATCGCTCCTAGAGAGGTGCATCCTGGAAGGGGCGGATTTGATAGAGGTGCGTGTGTATTACAAAAATTTATTTGAACTTCTAACATTATTTTCACCTCATCTATCCGCTCCCGAATTTTTGACATTAAGTTCCTGGACACCTTATGTAAACTACAAAAACCTCAAGCTTTATCTGAACATCGGAAAGTTCCAATTTTTATTTTTTCTTAACGATTATTTCCACGTTTTATTACTCATTATTTACATTTATCGTTTGACTCAGCATTTTAGCATTCTTGATGTTTTTTTTTTGTTTCAGACTGCGAATCTCTTATAAGAAAAATGTTAGTATTAGAACCGAATAAAAGGTACAGCATTCAACAAATTAAGAAACATCGATGGATGCAAATGGGCGTACCTCCTATACTACCTCATACAATAAATATTTCGAACGCTCAACCTAATGAACAAATTTTGAGACTAATGCAGAGTTTGGGCATCGACGGCACAAAAACGAGAGAGGTAAGTTCAATAATCTCACTATTATTCGTATAATTAGTAGATTTTTGCTTAGTTCATAGTATTTCAATAATCCAGTTATTAATTGAAAGAAGCCTTCTTATTCAGATTGATTGATACCCGTATGATTTTAATAGATTCTGAAATCAGCCCAAATTTTCAAATTAAATGTCCAGTTTACCATGAAAAACGTAAAAGATGAAGAGCATTTCCAAAGACAAATGCCGATATACTTCCTCAGCTCACTGTATGTCTTTCATACCAGACACTGATTATAACCGATCAATACCTAGTTCTATTAGTTCCATCTCTCTCTACGTTAGTTCCTCACTTTATACAAAGCTGTTAACCATTGTATTAATATAAACTCAATTCAATAAGTTTTTGAGATGTATGATAATTCATAATCACGTATAACACCTAATAACATTCTATCATAATGAATACACCACAAGGAAGATACAGAAGATATTTTATCATTTCTTTTACAGTACCTAGCCGAAACAGATTTCAACAAAAAATGTATGATTAATTATCTTTAAAAAGTGATAACAAATTATCTGCGATTGCATTACACCAAAATTTGGCGGCATAACTAATCACTATCTGAATATTTCAACCGCAAAACGGACTACGTAAACCACAATCAATTTTACTTTTACGCGTTATTTAAAGTTGTCTCAGCAAATTAAGTTTTAATTGACCTCATTATCACATCCTTATCTTTGTTTTCTTGTGAAAAACGATCAAATAAAATACTACAAAAAATTTCTTTATTGAATATCAATGTGGAAACTAAAAATAATACAGGAAAGCAAACTACGATTAAAAATTAGTGAGAGTGCCAGTGTGGAGAGTTGTCCATGTCCAACAAATGAGAAGCAAAAAGTTGGGAATAAATATGATGAAGTGATATGGGCAGCGGCGTAGCGTGGGTTCTCTCCGCCGGGGCCGACCGGAATTTCGCCGCCCCCCCTTAATTTAAATTTTATTCAACAGACCTAATGTACATCGTATACATTATTGAAAGTCACGATAAAATATCACTGCTTTGGAAGGAATATACATTTATGGAACTTACCGTCGCTTGTTAGTTCGCTCGCGTTTAGGAAAACGCAGGCTAGGCAGGCAGTTGTCACAGCAGCACTTCGCGATTTGCAGATAATTTTTTTCTATTTCCTATTGAAAAAATCGTGGTGCTTATCGCCCCCCTTTCGTATGCCGCCCGGTGTCATGTCCCCTGCTGCCCCCTCCACGCTACGCCACTGGATGTGGGTCAGTACTTCAAATAACTTAGTCGGTAGTATGG
The DNA here is from genome assembly GCA_947563755.1 of Lochmaea crataegi. Taxonomy (NCBI): domain Eukaryota; kingdom Metazoa; phylum Arthropoda; class Insecta; order Coleoptera; family Chrysomelidae; genus Lochmaea; species Lochmaea crataegi. Next base: position 18,078,714 of record OX387426.1, read on the forward strand.
CCGACTACCAGTTTAACCGGAATACATACAATTTACCCATCAAATGTCAAAAAATACTCCTTTTTTTAAAATCATAGAACCTTAGGACACAAATAATTCGACTGTTAAAAGTTTAAATAAAATAATTTCATTTCATTTCTGGCAATTCAATGTCTGCTACCTTATTATAAACGTCGGCTTCAGGAGCAAATTGTGTTAGAAATTAGAAAATTTTAATTTTCTGTTTTAACTACACTACTTAACTACATTATTTTATTGGCTCATTAAAAAAAGGTTTCAATTAAAAAACTGTTTTTCGTAATATTGCCTTATGACTTAGTATCTCGGGATGATTTTTTAACAAATATAAAGATATATATATATATATATATATATAATCAGAACCTTAATGTACCCTAAGGTGCTAAGGTGTTTTTAATTATGTACAAATTTAGCCCATTCCCGTTTATTTCCAGCCTTTAACTTCGCCTCCTGCCAATTTAGTCCACGTTCTTTCGGGATTTCATTTACTGCATCATCCCAGGTTTTTCGTGGTCTCCCCCTTGGTCTCCTTCCACATGTTTTTGTTTTCCATATCATTTTTGCTTGTTGATTATTTTTCATGCGTACTAAGTGGCCATACCACCTTAACTGATTCCTTTCTATGCTTCTTCCTAGGGGTTCTACTTCTAACTGTTCTCTTATATAATCATTTCTTGTAATTCCCAATACTGCTCTCAGATACTTCATCTCAACCGCTTGTAATTTTCTTTTTGTCTCTCTTGTAAGAACCCAGCTTTCGCTCCCATAAGTTAAAATAGGTTTAAAAACGGTTTTATAGACTGTCATTTTTGTTCTCTTTGACACTTCTTTCTTGTGAATGAAAGTATTACTTATTGCATAATATAGATTGAGGGCACTTTCAATGCGTCCATTAATCTCAGCGTTATTTTTCCCTTCTTTATGCATTTTCACTCCCAAATATTTAAATGTATCCACTTGCTGTACTGGTTCTTCGTTTAGCTGTATTTCGAGATTTTTGTTTTCTTGCCCTATTACTATTACTTTTGTTTTCTCTACATTTATTTTTAGATTTCTACTTTGAAGAGCTCTTTTCCAGACGTCTAGATTTTTTTGAAGATCTTTTTCGTTTTTAGCATATACCACTGTATAAGTTCCATATTTCTATAACCCACCGTGAATTTCTTCACTTGATCTTTTACCTCTTTTATTATATAGTCCATTATCACATTGAACAGTGTAGGACTTAAGACTACCCCTTACCTTAAACCCTCTTGTTTAGTAAACTCTTCAGATTGTAGGTTTCCGGTTCTTACATAATTCCTCGTATTTTTGTATATACTTTTTAGACCCTCGATTAAACTCTGGTTTACTCCTCTCTTCTTTAGACTAGCCCATATTTGCAGTCTGGGGACACTGTCAAACGCTTTCTCTATATCCAAAAAAGCAACATATATATTGTTTCTACCATTTTTTCCAATTAACTGTCTCACTGTAACATGTAATCCTGAACACCTCTGCCCTTACGAAAAGCACTCTGCGATTCTTCTAGTTGATGTTCTATTGTGTTATTTAGTCTTCTTTCAAGAATCCTTTCAAAAACTTTTAACACTGTACTTAATATCGTAATGCCTCTATAGTTTGAACAGTCTCTATTATCTCCTTTCTTCTTATATAGAGGTGATAATATTCCCAATTCCCATCAATTCGGGATTCTTCTTTCAGTATAGATTTTATTCAGTAAGAGAGTTAATTTTTCTATTCCTTTTCTTCCTAGGTTTTTTAGCATTTCCGATGTATTCCATCGTGACCTGCAGCTTTTCCTCGTAATAGTAAGTTTATTGCTGCTTCAATTTATAGGTTAGTAATTTCTTCAATTTCATTTATTTCATATTGAATGTCTTCATCATATATTTCCTCCGGCTGTTGGGTCGTTATTTCTGGGTTCAGAATCTCCTCAAAATATTCTTTCCATCTTTTCATAATATTTTCTTCTTCTGCTATTATTATTCCATCTTTTGTTTTTATATGTTTAACGCTATATTGTTTTCCTTTTCTGAGTGTTTTGAGAACTCTATAAAACAATTTTTGATTACCTAAACTGTCTTCTTCCAATTTTTCTCCGAAGATTTTTCTTTTGCTTGTTTTACCATATCTTTCACTTTTGTTCGTTGTCTTTTATGTTCTTCATAATTTGCTGTAGTTTTATTTCCTATATGGTTTCTCCATTTTTGTTTTTTAATTTCTTCTTGTTTGTTTTTTATTTTTTGTTACTCTCACTGATCCGCAAGTTTCTTTTGCATCATTAATTAATGTATCCTCAAATGCTTTCCATAGGTCATCAATATTATTGTTATTTATGTCTTTAAAAATAGTAACCATCTCGGTTTCAACTGCCTCTTTATATAATTTTGCAGTCTTACTTTCGTTTAGTTTATATGATCTGATTTTATCTATCGTACTATATTTTTTGTTTCCTTTTTTATTTTCTATTTCATTTTCTGAATCAATTACTAATTTTGAGACTACCAAATAATGGTCAGAATAAATTTCTGCTCCTCTTTTTACTCTTGTGATTTTTATCTCCTTTCGGAATTTTTTATTTATTATTTTACATAGTCTATTATGGATTTTTCGCCTCTACTCGTTACCTCTCTGGTGTATTTGTGGATATCTTTATGTTCAAAAAATGTGTTTGTGATTATTAGATTGTTTGTTATACAGAATTCTATTAACCTTTTTCCGTTGTTATTTCTAGTGACTTCTCCATGCATCCCTATTGTTTCTTCGGTTTCATCATCTTTCTTCCCCACTCTACTATTTGGATCTCCAATTATTATTATTCTCCCCTCAGTACAAATATAAATGAAGGAGAAAAAGCTATAAAATTTGAAGTTAAAATTGAAAATTACAATTTTTTGTCATTTTTAGATATCCTTAGAATATTAGAATGTCATACAAAATAGTTTTATTTCATATTTTATCAAGGATATAATCTACTGTGAATGGATCTTAAAAATTTGACAACAATTTTTTTGCAGTCTTAAACTTCAAAATATTATTGATTGTCTAGTTGTCGAAAAACTTAATTGTTCTTGATAACGGGTTGAATTAAAAAAAAATTGCGGTTTGATTTCCCAAAATAATTAACAAAAAGAATAATGAATAAACCACAGGGAACATACAGAATAAAAATAATTTGATAAAATAATATTTTGGGGTAATTTCAAGATTTTAAAATATTTAAAAAAATATAAATAAAAATGGCCTCTTTTAGACATTATAAATTGTATGTAGTTGAGGCCGTAAAGCCCAAATATGTAAAAATATACAGGTTGTTCCATTAAAAGTCACAATTTCTGGTCAAACCTGACGTCGGACTTGTTAATTTTAGATGTGAAAAAATTCAAAATTGACTCCAATACAATTTGAATAAAATCTACCAGTCCATTTAAAAGTTACAGGGGTGGCTCTTGACTCATTTACTCTCTTAAAAATACCACATTTATCCTCTTGATTCTGAGGAGAGATTTAATGCAGAGTAATCATATAATCTGTAAGGGATTGCATAGATGCTTTAAACGCACTGGGAGATCATAGCCTGGATACCAGCGCACGAGGCTCATCAATGCCATTCATTGGACCTGAACCCTTCTGCGGCGTCGCAAAGTCGACAATAAATATGGCCACAAGGAAGTGGATGGCACAGAAATCTCTAGAATGGTGGGTAATCTCACCAGGACAAAGACAGGCGAAATAGTTTATTAGAGGACATTCGTCAACATTTAAGGCAGACCTTATAAGCAAAGATAGGAAAACTGCCTAAGTCGGGCTGGAGAATGTAATCTATATTCAGAGGATCACAATAGATCTGAATATGGTCGCAGTGGACTAAGCCGATTAGCCACCTTATCAAAAATAATTTAATCATAGAATTTTGGAGTCTGGACAATTTGCATTTCTGTTTAAATTTTCACAAACTGCCTTTGTACAAATAAACTTATAATTGAAACCAAATTGAAAAATCATTACATATTTTTAACAAAAAATTAATCACACTATTATTGATAATTGTTTTTTTTTACAGTCACTTAGATTAGGCAGCTACGACCACCATGCTGCCATCTATTATCTCCTCTTAGACAAGTTAAGAAGCCAGCTAGTAGGTGGTGACAACCAAACAGGAGGTCGTGAAGCTCAAAGAAGAAGACCGTCAAATGTAGCCGAACAAGCGATGAGAAAGATCTGCAGAGCTAGTACCACAGAAGACTGCCGCAGATTACTGCACAACTCTTCCACAGCGCCGACGGCAAGCAATAGCAGAATATGCACCAAACCATCTAGGATCTGTGATTCACCGCCCACGCACGGAATAGACGCTGCTAAATTATTAGCAGCTACAAATAGTGAGGATGCCTTGAAGATTTTGAATCAAGCTAGTACTAAAACTGTCTTTAGCATGTGTAGTGAGGCGACTAAATTGATGTCTACTTTACAGATGTCTGCTATTCCCTCGCCCTCTGTTGACAATTCCATTTTTAAGGAATATACCCATCAAGGACATGGACTTCCCTATTTAAATACGGGGAGTTGTCTACCGTCGTTTGACATTCTTGAAACGAAAGGGTCTATTGGAAGGTTTTCAACAAAGTAAGCGTGAGAAAAGTAATTAAGTTTTTGTTTATTTTATGTAAATAAATAATATTATTTTGATTACACAAAACATATTGTGCTTTGGTATGAAATAAAGTAAGGGTTGCTAATTTCACCCCCGTATAATGTAACAGGAATATTGAAAAAATACCCGTGGTTAGTCCTTTGCGAGTGCACGAAAATTACAGAATTTCAAGTTTCTAGCTTCACTGAAATTTTAGAAAAAAAATAAAAACTCAATTTTAGTAACCTCCTAAGGGTGATATCTCGGAAAGGGGTGGGCTGAGGAAATTTTGTTATAGGAAAGACCCATCTTAATTTCGTACGAGCAATCACCTCCTGAATTTTGTCGCATGAATTTAGAAACACCCTGTATATGTACCTACCATTTGTCATTCATGAGGATAAGCTAGCTTTAGAGTAGTTAAATTCCATGATAATATCATGTAGGAAGGTGATTAAAATTTGCCAGTGTCATTATGGCGTGTAAGTATCCCTTCTAACGCTTCTCGTAATAATACGTTTGTGTAGAAAAAGTAGAGGATTTTGGACGACCCCAATACAGCTGAACGTTTATTATTTGAGCAGTTTCTTAAACTTTCTTAAATTCGGTAGATATAATTCAATGTTAGTTGGGTAGATATTAATTTTCATTCCACTCATTCAGGAGAAATAATTAGGAATAATTCTCTTTTTTTTTCCTTTTTGTTACTACGGGAACTGAGCCCATTTACCAAATCACCTTGAATGGGAAAGAATACAGCAATAATTATATTATGGATATTATCAACTTTATCCTTTACTTTCAGTTACAAAAGTGCAGAAATTCAAACCCAATACTCCAGTTCGACGGATGAAGGCGTAGAGACCGATCTCGAAGACCATGCACCTCGGTTAAGTTACACTTCATCAAATTCCTCAAGCGGCGTCATGACCAATTTCAATACATCGAAGAGTCTCAGCCAAAACTTAAGCTGTGATAGTAATTTTGAAAGTTTAGAGTATCCTTTGTCCGAATCCAGTGAATTAGCTAGTAGTTTACCCAGCTGTACGTCTACAGAAAAGAAGCCCGAACCTGTATTGACATCAGCCAATGCTCTATCGGCACACTATTCTTTAACAACGAGGCCGGTTTTTCATAAGCATAATCCCATATCGCAAATGTCCAGCTTTAAAACGACTAGAGGAATTACTAGATCTCCTGTTGACTTCAGAGAAGGCAGAAGAGCTAGTGATGGGCTTGTTGCTCAGCAGGTAGCGGATAGTAGTAAAGTGGTAGCGTTCAATTCACAAAAGTTTACTGAGAAACGTAAAGCAAAAGGTAAGTAGATACAATGATTTTGACGATCACCGATATAGCACGACAACAATTTTTCTTAACAAATAAAATCATATCTAAGTGCATAAATATCAAATTTTTGGATGTTTCAATTATATTTCTGGAAAACGGAAAACAAATTTACCTAGGTACTATGCAATACAATATATTGATACATTTCATTCAATTATTAAGTTTTGTCAAATTTGTATGTAGCTCCCCCTACTCTACAACGAGAACAAAATATGAACAATCACCTGTCCAGGATGATCCTCGAGTTTCACTTCTGGATAATATGTGGACATATTCACAGAATTATTATTTAAACTTTACCCGGACACTCATACCTTTGCAGCGAACTAATAGGCATTCATGGGTATTACGAAAAATCCGCCTTAAAAAGATTTCAAGCGTTTTTTTTTTGGTAATCAACAATCGATTCATAATTAGCATAAAACACACAATACTTCATTTTGCAGGCAAAAGTAAAGAGGTAAATAAATAACAAGAGTCTTTCAAGAATTAGTCGGTCTAGTGAGTGACGTTATAAAAATTCCAAGGCATATTTTGAACATTAACACCCGTAAACGTCTACATTAGAGTATATCATTAAAAGCAACTATCTCTTTTTAAATAAAATCATACAATTTGGGCACCGAATGAGTTGGTAACATTTCACAGCATAGTTGGCTAGCCTGCGAATGTATATTTAATACACCAACTCTAATTTTTATCGCACTTGTTAGTTTACAGCAAATACTTTGTATCTGTCATTATTAATTTGGAAGTTTTTGGATATCCTGTACATATAACACATATTTAAATGTCATAAACTCTTGCTTACTTATTTACCAGCAAACATTCCTTATATTCCAGGTGTGTTGGATATGCACCTAGTTCAACGCGAGAGTCAAAGACTGCAATCCCAGTACCCAATGCCGGTAAGGGAAGTATCCGAAGAAGTAACGGCAAGACAAAATCAGTACCTTCAGCCCAGACCTAATAAGCGAATTAGTTTACCTGACAACTTCAATTACACAAATCCCGGGGTAGAAACTGTTCAACTTCAAACTGCTATGCAACATAGGTGAGCATATTTTCTTGTTTTTATTTCCATCATGCTTCCATTATCTTTGACCTGTGTGAATGTGTGTGTACATGTAACAGATTCTTCATTGATTAATTAAGATTAAATTGAAACTTTGCAACCAAAATTTAATAAGGTTCTATCTTAACAGATATACCAACCCCGTTTACTTTAGAAGTGTAATTCAATGTCTGTCGGGGCATATAGCCCGAGAAGTAGTTGTTGCTTCTTAGTGGACGGTCTGCTCTTTGGAAATTTATTTTTCTAATTTTGTAAAGCGTTTAATAGTATTGAACTATTATTATTTGACGTGTATAGATCACTCTTTACTAATATGACAATTATTTACAGGTAACTGTAATTAAGTAAAATTTAATAAGTTTGTTCCAATTTTCTGAACAGGATTAACGATAAATTATTATATTCCATACATCACACAAAATTATACTGGTAAAAATATGTGCCTAGACGATCAATTTATTAAACGTAATATATTTTCTTTTCAGATTACTTCAACAAAAAAGACAAATCCTACAAAAACAATGCGCTCTATCTCACCAAACCACACCAATACCCACTTTAGACACTATTCATTCGCTGTCCAGGCGACAAATGTTAAGACAAGCAAGTTACAAAATTGCTCAACAGCAACCAGTCTTACCGCCCTTACCTTTGTCAGAAAGCGAAAGCAAGGATTTGATGGCTTTTCAGGCTCTAGTAGAAAATTCAGGAGAAACCTGGAGCGTTCCTAATAATTGTCAAATGTCCGAACCAGTTTCACTGCCGACGCCATCTTGGCAAGCCACGAGTGCTACTTGGAATCAGGTACCCCAGCGTTTGTAGTGAGCAGTGTTTATTTTTTAAAACAAAGTTAGTAGATAGAGATACACTGAAAAATAGGTGATTGAGCACAATTTTAAGAATTTTTTTCTTAATTGCATGTTAGCGAATAGCATACATCTCTATCTTTTAACTAAGCGATTTATTTTAGTGCTTAGTTTTATAGGCATTACGGAAGCTTTTCTATTAGAGTACCTACCACAAGTGTTTTGCTTTCTTCTATACTTTTTCACACTAGTGTGTAGATAGAATATATTTCCACGAAAAAAAAGTTAAGTTGAAAAGTTAGAAAGAATGTGCAAATGGAAAATCAAAAACAACAAATTTGAAATAATAAAACATGTTTTAATGCTAGAGGTTTTGTAATTGGAATTGAATATGTCATTCAAATATTATGTTGGATGTAGGTCATTTAAATTGAAAAAAACTGTAACCAAGTCAACCGACTCGAACATTAAAAATAATAAGTTAACAAAACTATTCATAATACAAAAAAATGAGGTAAAAATGTAAATTGTGAAATTTATAGAATATAAAAATTTAGGATTATCATTGTAAAGATAATTGCAATGCCATTAAGGAATTTTGGTGAAGGTGTGATGTACAAAATTCTCTATTAGTAACCGATCATGGGAGGAAGCACCATCGTGTTGAAAATTCATACCGGCTACTTCTACATTTATTAGTTTGCCTGTGAGGTTAAATACATGGACCAATTAACTTACTATCGATAATGCCACGTCGAATCTTTTTTAAGTTTGTACCGAGATAACAGAACTGCTTAAACCTGATAGTTACACAAATTTTACCCGTGGAAATTACACTTTCTCTTTCAATAACATGTTCACGAATAGGCTCATTCCTATATGCCAATTGTATGCATGTGCTTCCTTAGGATACTGTGTCCGGTGAGTAATCCCATCACATTCCTTCTTTGACCCCTGATTAAATTAAATATTTAATTAGAAAGCGATTTCGAGGGTTTTCCGACCAGGAGTAAGGCACGTGGCCCAGTATGTTTGGAATAGTTTTGTTTGAATCGATCGAGATATACACTCCCTTGATACAGCTTTTGATATACCAAATGCTGGTTCACGACCAATGAAAATGTCGTTTCAGATCATTTCTCTGCTAGGGAATCCGCAGTTACATTGCCTTCAATAATCTTGTGTCCCGGGACGTACAAGTGTTACTCTATTGTGGTTGTCAGGGATAATAGTTTTTGAAGGCAATCCCAGTCCAATCTAGATCTGATTTGGATCCACGCCAAGGATTTCAGTGCTGCTTGAATATCGGAGAAAATAAGGTACCACACCAACGTTTACCACAACAGTTTAGCTGGATATCGGATGATTGGTTTTTGAAGGCAATCCCAGACCAATCTAGATCTGATTTGGATCCATGCCAAGGATTTCAGTGCTGCTTGAATATCGGACAAAATAAGGTACCACACCAACGTTTATCACAACAGTTTAGCTGGATATCGGATGATTGGTTGTCATTAATTATGGCCAATATGTAATCACTTTGTTATAATAACCTCTGTTCTGGAATGACTGTGGATGATGGTTCCCTTCGTACCAGTTTCCATTACCTTTTATTCTATATGCAGCCATTCTCGCTTCTTCTTTGATGTAGAGAGCAAGAGGCGGAAGCTTTAGAATGGCTTCCATTACTGGGGCTGGGTTGCTACTTACCACACCCGTTCTGCATAGACAGACAATCCTCTGACGTTTTGATAGAAAAGATTTCCTTTGATCTGATTTTGTCCACCAAACTAAAGCATCATGGGCTCACCATAGTTATGCGCAACTAGTATAAGATCCGTGGATTTAGTCCCCATGTGTGTTCCTAACGCCCGCTTGGCAGCCATTGGGGTAATTTTCTCTTTGTTCGTTTTATCCAGCAGGTGTGAATTCCACCAAAAATTAATTATTTTGAGACCATTCCGCAATGCAATCAAATAAAAGAAATTCAAATTTGTTTAAAAAGATCATAATTATTATCAATAAACAGTTTGTTTCATTTTGTCATATACTCAACATAATATCTAGAAATGTGATACAACTTTCTAATTGTACATCATTTGCAAAACCGTTTATAAAAAAATGTTCGTTTATTGTTTCTAAACTTTTCAACAAACATACGTATAAATACGCACGAGCTCTATTAAAATTACAACTTCACATCTTTCGTAAATACAAAAAAAGTATTAAAACTAGTCTTGTATAGTTTGTTCTTTATATTAAAAATTGTGTTATTTTATTTATTTTCGCAGTTACTAGTGTTACGCAAGCAAATGTATTGTTTACTTTAATAAATAATTCACTTAGACATTTTTTGCATTTTATTTGTGTTGTTTTTGCATGTTGATACCCATTTTTCATACTTCTATACACCTTTTTCAATGCCAATGCTCACAAACATTCCTTTAACGTAACCGAATAGGCAAATTTTAATCCATTTAACCCGGGTCCTTACTTGTAGCTGTGAAAATATGCCCTGATATAAAAACAGAGGAATAATGTAAGTAATAAGGAAGAAGGTTGTATTTGCTGTTTTTGTTTATGAGAAAGAAGAGTTTAATTTCTTTCCTTGCGCTGTTTCCTGTATGGTGTGAGCAGTTCCTCTGTACCGACGTTTCAGGCATGTTTTTTTCGTGAAGATCTTTCCATGCATCTGTTTTGGAATGTTTACCCAGTAATTTTTAAGTTGCTCTCTGATCCAGTTCTTCACAGATAATCGTACTACGGTTTTTGGTTTGGTTTAGGATGTATATCTTCTGACCCTTATTTTGAATTGCTTTTCCATTGCCATGATACCCTATAGTGACCTGGTCACTAGCTTGATGTTATTCCGCTTGGCCATCTACAATTTTAGACCCATCGATGTACCATGTCAGTCCCTGTCTAAACGATCTAAAACCATCGAGATACTACAGATAGAGGCAACAAGCCATAGGCCGCTGTGTAAGTGGGAATGTCCTTCTGAACTCCGGTGAGATAGGAAGATACAGATGATCAGAAGTTTTTCTGTATTTGTCTGATATAGCATGCGTGCCAAGGGAAAGACAGTCTGAACCTCTTAGTTTATATCTCTCCTCTATATGCTGACGGGTTCCGAGTTCCCAGCACGTAATAACACTCCGAAGCGTTCAAGAGAACACGATACTACTCAAAAACTTCCAATTTATCACATGATGAATATACCTTATAACAAAAATTAGCTTGCAATTGGACCAAGTTCCATTTTCTATCACTCGAATTCAGACAAAAACACATAAGAATGTTTAATAAAGTCTAAAATGGTCGAAAACACACGCAATGCGACGTTATTTCATTCAATAACGCAAAATTATACATACTAAACACTCCGTTTTGACTTTCTTGCCAGTGGGCCAAATCGAATTCTTTCTTAACCGTAGAAAGCAAAATAAATTAAATTATAGTCACAATATTCACTGAAATCGTCCACAAAACAAGTAAATCAACAAGATTATGTGGCAGATAAAACATCTATATAGATGGCTCAAAAACTGGACAAGGTTCTGCATGCGGAATAATCGAGTATACTCCAATTCTTTAAACTTCAACATAAAATGGGCGATGGACAAATATGCTAACGTAGTACAAACTTAACTGAATGGCATCTATATACATATAGTTGCAACAGAGATTTCCGGTAGAAACATCTCGGGAAAAAAGTATGCATATATGGGTGATTCCAAAAAAAAGGGACAATTCTGAATCTAAAAACGGCAGAGAAACTAATAGCTCGAAATTAAAATTAATTAAGCTTTTTGGATTCTAAGGATTTAACAGGATAATGTATGACCTATGACTGAGATCGTTTCTAACAGAAACTCATTTTTTTGGAAAATTTAAAAATTGTAAGACCATGGTAATGATGGTTGATCCATGGAGTTGAGACAAAATAGAAAGAACGGATTATTTTATTATATAAATATATATAAATATAGTATAAAAACACAAAATAACTTCTTATAAAAAAACACAAAACACTTCTTATAAAAAAACACAAAATAACTTCTTATAAAAAAGTTAACAAAACAACATTTTTCTAATTGTAAAAGGAACCATTAATATCACCATCATAAATCATTTTATATATCAGTCAAGATATTCAGCCATTTGCGGAACTGAATAAATATTTCTAGTTTTAAGTTTGGGAGGATCAATTTTTTGAATAATATCAACAAATTTGTACCATAAACAGTCTTCGTTTGAAGGCCATTTCCAAGAAGTACAAAGACGTCCTTATTTTTCCATACAACTAACCATCACATCCGAATCTCGTATTTCTTTAATTTCGCCTGGAAAAAAAGAGGATTCATATGTCACGATTACAAAATCATTGGTTTTTAAGTCATTTTTAGTAATCTGAATCTCATCAGCACACAGAGAACTTTCATCAGAGTCAGAACTATAAACGTCAGTATATCTCAGTTTTTGAGGCATATTCATTTCACCTAGATGATAATGTGAGCAAATCTCAGACGCAGCACAACTCCAGCAGCTAAGTCTTCTGAATAAGACAATATTATTTCTATTTGCGTTCCAAGTTACTTGATGAATCAACATTGTTCCCTTAAAAGTTTTAAGATCATTTGGAATTACGCATTCATTATCAATTTTCGTAAACGAATCTTCATGAATAACGTGCAATTGAATTCCTGGGCAACGATTTGACAGTTGCTCAACTAAAGACTTGAGATCAGCAACGTCTTCTCCAAATGCCACTAATCGATCAGCAGTTCGTTTAATAACACCACCAATGCCATCTGGACCTCCCTTTCCATGGCCTGCTTCTGTGAAGTTCCAGGTCATGCTTGATGGTTTAAATATATCTACAAACTTGGTAGCAAAAATAAAAAACATGCTTTTGTTGCGATATTGAGTCGTTGGACCGCTGAGAAAATGCACCTTGTTAACATTTTTAAATGTGTCAAGAATTATTTGAAATAATGGTTGAAGATGAGCAAAGATTCCAATAGGGTCATGGCGGGTATTTTCAGATAAACTTCAAAATGAATTTTTATTTATTTCCCCATTATTTGACTTGTAGTACCAAACTACAGTATGCAAAGATATTTGCGGTTTAGCACCACCAAAGTGTGCACTCTGTATTTCTCTGTTATATTTACATTGATAATTTTCTGAAAAATCCATGTGTACGAGCACATCTTGTGGTTGTAAAGAATCTTTCAAGTTATCAATGAATTCATATTGATGCCTAATATTTGCTACATGTTGCAAATAATTTTGAAGACTTTGCTCCAATGCTTCAATCATATTTTTCTTTTGACAAGTAATATCTTTCTTAATGTATTTTTTACACATCTTCTTGACGCCTTTTATAATTAATTCTTCGTTTATTAATATCAATTTTTTATAAGCACCAAATTCATTACTGTTAATTTCGTTATAAATAATTTTTTTCTGAACACAATTGTCGCATTTCGTTTCCAAACAGGTTTCTTTCATTTCATTTTCGCAGCATAAACTTTTGATTAAGCCTTCCGGTTGATTATAATTAAACATTTTTGGAAGTTTCATTTTTGTGAACAACAGCCTAAAATTTTCATGGCGCAAGCAAAGACAGGTTTCTCTTTCATTGGTTTTAGGCATCACTACCCAAAAAGGACGATTTGCGCAAAATTGCGAATAACTAACTTTCACACCATCATGTATTTTAATAAAAATTCTATGCAACTCTTTCATTGAGAAATTTAAGTATCTCTTTTGCTTCTTGATTGATTTAAAAGTAACTGTGTCAGATTTACCTGGAGCAACGCGACTTGATTCATCTCTCAGATAAAACTCTTGAATCATTTTTTTCAGGTTTCCGGAATGTTTGGCTGAGATTTTTTTATTATTGGACTTTCTCAGTATTTTATAAGATGCCATGTTTTTCATTTTTCCAAGAAGTCGATACTTTTTCATGATGTTTCCAGTAATTAATTCACAGAATCTTTTTCGACATTTATAAGATTTTACATTCTCTAAATTTTCTGAAATTTCTGTACTTAATGCTTCCGAAAACAATATTTTATTTTTAATATATTGAGGAACGTTATAAACCACTTAGTTCTTTTTTAGCAATGTTTTTATTCTTTTGCCGATAATATCGCTTCTTATACTTTTCCAATCTACTTTTAGTTTTTGTTAGTTCTCGCTTTAATCCTTGTATATCTCTGTACATCTTGGATCTATTCCGTTTGACAATTTTTCTTCCAGAGTTCCTTCTTGATGCCGATGGAGTCGGATTAAGGTTTTCCTCCAGCGGAACAGGACTAGGTGGTGGCGAATTTTGTTGCGCGAACTCTATTGCATTTTTCAAATTTCTTGTAGTGTCTCTGTACTTCTTAGATGCTGTCCTCCATCTCTTACGAATTATGCGTTTTGTCCTTTTTGATTCTTCGCCGATTGTTTTTATTTTCCCTTCATTTCTTCTTCGGTGGTATCGCGGTCTTTCTTCTGCTTTAGCTTTCTCGTATGCCTCAGGATTATTTTTAATTCTCTCTCTTCTTCTCCTCTCAGCTTCTCTCTTTTGAATTCTTCGTTTCTCAAGTTGTTTTTCGTTTTTGTTTGCCATTTTGAATCTGGAATGAGATAGCTTATCAACTCCATGGGTTACAGTCAACTCCATGGTCTAATAAAAACCATGGAGTTGATTTAATATATGAAATTAAAGTAAAATTGTCAAAAAGAGATATCTTATTAACACTTGCAATTGAACGTGGACGGTGTGTTATATAAACAATTAAAAATTGATTATTTGAATAAAAAATTCATTACTTGTTTATAAAAAAATTAAAGCATGCAGTTGATTTAAAGAAAAAATACTCACGTGGTAACAGATGTTTAGCGACCTCGATATTTACAAAATCAGCACCACACCATACCATTGCTTGAAGCATACTGAGGTGATTATTTGTTTTGAATATTCATTACGTTAGATTTTGACAGAACACATAACTTATTCGAGATTCTACGAATTTTTACGAGTCCATGGAGTTGATAGATTTGTTAGGGACAGCACTTTAGTCTCGATTGGTAAGAAAAAAAATTAAATTTATTGTACAACGGTTGGTTTATAGTTCAATTACACTATTATTCAGACATTTGAATGTTAAAAATATTTATTTGAGTTTTAGATGCCTGAATAATATAAAGAAATATAGTCGATATCAGTTAGGGACTGACCATGGAGGTGATTTTAAAATATATGCAAAAAGAAAAGAATACTTAAATATTTTTTTCTCAATAAAAAAGAATATGGAACTTATAACAGATTATTAAAAATCATTTTGAGCTCAAATTTCAGTAATTAATTCATCATGGGTAGATAATAAATAGCAATGACTCTGATTTGTCCCTTTTTTTTGGAATTACCCATATACAGATAGCTGACAAGAGCGCTGAAGATACTACATATCATATCAGGATCAGTACTAGAATGTCACCATGCCTTGGTTGAGGCGACAAACAACAATGTAGTCATACTGTCGTTGATCAAAGGCCATGATAAATCTGGTTGTTGCGCTGGCTAGGAAGACAGACTCATAATAAGTTCAAAAAAAGGTGGGATGAAACAAAATAGTGCAAACTAGCCAAGGGATTACTGAACTATCCTGATAAAGCAGCAGCAAAAATATTCTTGACGATGACCCAGCGGAACCTTCGTTTTGCATCAGGTGTTCTGAATTGACATTGTCAATGTATCAAACCTTTTCATTGAATGAGGCTATCAGACACATATTTATATCGAGGATGTAAACAGGAAGATGGGTAAACAGCGAGTTTTGGCTAAGAAAGAAGTTCCTCTTGGGGACGTTAACTATGTTAAACCCATAACACAAAGGGTCTAATGACGCCTAGATGGTATGGGGCTGCCCCACCCTCCCATCTTATCAGATCAGATCAGAGACGGCAATGACGTCAAAATGAAAGTTCAGTTATCAAAGAGCCAAGACCAAAAATGCACACATAGATGCTTGTTCGTGTTTGTTTTTTAGTCAAGATCAACACCTTAATCATGCCTCGCAGTCATCATATTCACCGCTGCAACTTTTTTATGTTCCCAAAACTAAAAAATCACCTATGGAAGGATACAAGTTTGACACGATTGGGTAGATAAAGGATTGACTAGGATTGGAAAAAGCGCTGGCACAAGTGCATTATATGTAAGGAAGATTGGGGGACACTTTATCAACAAATCTAGTATAAGAAAAAATCAAAAATGAGCCAAGCAAGATTAGTGTACGATATTCTAAGTTAACCTCTCATTTCACCTTGGTGGTAAGTGTCACTAGTTAATGTGTTAGAAGAGGTGCATGCAATAGACAACTTTGTAGAGCTAGAGAAATATGATACTTCGTGCTTGATTTAAGCTTTAAGAACTCTATATTTAATGCATACAACTAATAAAATATGTTTTTCTTTTATGAAGATATTTATATATAGATTATATATTCTAATGTTCTATGCAAAGGGTAAAATTTGCACTTAGTTCCTTGTCCGTCGCTCATCCCCGTAGATCCTATTCTAAATTAATGAATAATTATAACTATAAAGCTTGTTCTTGATAAGATATAAACTCAATGTTTGCAACGTTTTCCTACTAGCTAATAGTTGTAACTTTTTTTTCAGGGATCTCAATTTCCTGCGAATCACTCGCCTGTCTGGCCTCCATTACTGCCACTACGGGAGAGTCCAATTTTAGAATTAACTGAACAAATGGAATCTATCTAAAAATATTCAAGTGAAGAAACGAATTGTTGATAGTCACATTAATTATTTATAAGATATAAGTTGCTTCAAAGCCTTAAAGTGGCTTAGCAGTTGAGAGGTATTTTTCAAAAATGTCATTTTTGGTAATAGAATTAGTGCATTCATGTATATGTACAGGATATTTTGGCCTGGAGTATTATAAATTGAAAAATACTTCCACTTTTGGAAATAATGAATTGTATTGTTCTCTAAAAATTTGGAATTAATTTAATTAAAGTTCAGATGTTTGAAATTACATGAAATTTGTTCATAGATAAACTGTTTTGCCTATAGCTACTTCCCTAATGTCCTTGCTAAACTGACTTATTAATCCAATATTGAACAATTTATCAGAGAACCTGAGTTGTTTTTTCTACATGCAGTTGATCAACTCTTAATCATTTATTTTGAGCCCTTCTATAATTTTCGGTAAAAGGAGCGGGCCGCTATTGACTATCCTAGTGCCTTCAGCAGTATCGGAAGAAATGGAAACAGGCGAGAAGACACAGACAGAAGACAGAACAGTAGAAGCTATAGTTAAGGAAGTTTATCTACATTACATTTTATGTGGTGGCTATTGGCCTTTTCGACTGCGACCTTTTCAGATCTATTGTGTTCCTTTAGATTACATTTTTCAGCCCGATTATTTTTATGTACCCTCTAATATCAACAAAACTGAACCGCTCATGTAGTTTCCTTCCGGAGGCTTTTCTTCGCACTGGAACAGTGTAAATTCTGCAGTTTCCTCCTCTAGGTTGCAAAATGGCTTCGACTGTCAACTCCATCAGCCTTGCGTTCCCATTTTAAGCTCATATGATCCCATTGACAAACCTACTACGGCTTTGAGAATTTTCCTATATTTCACCTGTTTCTGTATTGGTGAAATTTCCCACGATTCCAGAGATGTCTGTATCATTCAGTTTGTTGTCGATTATAAATAACCGCAGAAGAGTTCTGGACCAATAAATCGCATTGATGCACCTTGTTCCGCCATTTCATTTGCATTTTCGTTGCCTTTATGACCCTTTATGCATTACTACCCAGGCTACTGTGATGTTGCAACGTTCTTCGAAATCGTTTAAGGCACATACGCAATCCCATAGTAGCTTAAAATTGACCTCTATGGAATCGACTGCCTCTAGTGCTGTTTGTTGTCTGTCAAAATGGCAATTTTCTATTTTTTCCTCGCAGTGGTGAATCATCGTCACTTCTGCTTGGAAATTTGTGGCTTCCTTAGATATACTTATTAGAATAGCTATCCTTTGTTTCAGCCCTTCCATTCCGGTATCTACACCTTCCTCAGCTTTGGAGCCGGAACAAACAGTGGTACTCAGTATTCGGTTACTGTTAACGATGACACTAATCTTAATTTTATTCTGAACAATGGCGAGTAGGATAACAAAGAAGACCAATACTCTATCCATTTTAAATGACACAAATGTAGTTTTTTTAAACAAATTCAAGGTTTTGGTCAATAATCATTTTTAACTTGTCTTCAGATAATTTGAGTAGCACATAGACCCACTTAAAATTTTCCATTCATTCTTGTCATCATCAAACTAATAAATGAACACTAGACAACTGTTACTATTAACTGGCGAATCAATGGATATAGGGTTAGAAGTTTGTTCTCTTTTTAATAAAACATTCGGTATCTACTAGGCCAAAACGATATAACTCTGGACAAATTTTACTAACATTTTTAACTTTTGCACTAGTTGGTCTAAAATATTTAAGAGCTTCAATATAAAATGTTATATTTCCGAAAGTTTTAACAAGATCTGATAACAATTTCAGGCAACAGTTAATTTAAAATATTTAGAATAAAGATTCTAACCAAATTGTAACTATTTAATAATAAATACTGACATTCCTTGAACAATATTAAAGATAAATAATATAATTCTCGATAAAAATATTTTAATAATCGTGTTCAAATTATGAACTAAAATTTTATGATAGTAAAAGATTTTTATAAAATAAACATGTATTTTCAAGTCCAAAAGAAAATAAGTACGAATGTTCCAATGGAGATACCTTTACAGTGGACCGATGTTAGACAATAGGTATAACAATTGTAATAAAAGCAATCCTTTTAGTAAAGAAAATACTGACTCTTATTCTTATATATATATATAGCTTTTAACAGGCCTTTTAGGCCCATAGCTTTGTAATTCCTAAGCTGGGAATTCTGGAACCGCTGGCGATACTGGACACTGAACACTGTTTACACTACCACTACACCAACACTAACACTTTACACTATCTTACGCGCGTTTCGATAACCAAGTTATCTTCTTCAGAGACTGAAGGTAAGCTAACACTAGGGTGCTTCGTATACTAATCTTTTATCGCGCCAAACTAGTTAATCCGCGGGAACAAACCATTCTGTTTTTTCGCGCCAGAATGGTTTGTTCCCGCGGATTAACTAGTTTGGCGCGATAAAAGATTAGTATATATGGATGACGAAGCACCCTAGTGTTAGTTTACCTTCAGTCTCTGAAGAAGATAACTTGGTTATCGAAACGCGCGTAAGATAGTGTAAAGTGTTAGTATTGGTGTAGTGGTAGTGTAAACAGTGTTTTGTAATTCCTCTCCATACTTTTCTATCTTTGATCTTTTCTCTCCATCGATTCACATTCTTTTCTTTCAGGTCTTCTAGTACCACCTCCCTCCATATTTTCCTTGGTCTGCCTCTTTTCTTCTTGCCTTCCGGAACTCTCCATGCTATTTGTTCCACTATTCTTCCTCCTTCTTCGTTAGTCCTTCTCATATACACCCCTTCTACTTTTTTCCTCCCAGTATTCTTCTTAACATTTTCCTTTCCCATCTAATTACACTTTCTCTTTGATTTTTGAAAACATCCATGTCTCACAACTATACAATATCGTAGGTTTCAATATAGTATTGTACAATCTTAGTTTTGATTTTCTTGACAGATGTTTTGACCGGACTAAGTCTTATTCTTATTGTGTTCTAAAACAAATTTTGACTACCATCATGACGTTTTAACTTTTCTCTTAAGTAACAACGCCATGTCATACTTTGACTTTCTACAGTGTCGTAGCCAAACGAAGGCGAAAGGGGGCGATCGCCCCTCGGCGCTTATCCTATCATAAAAAAATAACTGCCTGATGTTAGTTTTATGTGTATTTTATGAATTTTCAATTAGGGCTATGGGATAACCATTATGAGATGCCGACATCTCATTATTGTTATATATTGTATAAATGACCATCTCTAATATATGGATTATTAAGTTTGAGTGTGTGATAAAGACAGTAGCTATGCCGACTATGCTGTCTGCCTGAAATCTGACGTCACACGTAGCATTTTGGGAGGCGAGGCCAAATATTAAATTCAAGGTTAATTTTCTCACTTATAAATTAATGAACATTTTTAATTCTTGCGCTAAATTGCTTCGTAAGGGTCAGTCTACGAAAATTCATCATTAAAAAAAATTTTACTCGCTCTCACAGGCTTATTTATGAATATTTTGTTTAAGAAAAACTATTAAATGTTCTCCAAATGTTATATACATCAAACTTTAATGAAATTACTTCAAGAGTTCACAGAGTTCAAAATAATTCCTAATTTAGTTCCATTGAGGTATATCAATATTTATACTCCGCATTATTGGGATTTGATACTTTTTCCTTTTAAATATTTCACAGTCTTCTTTATAATTTGATGACAATAGATGTGTAGTCTGATATATCCGTTCCTTTAACCCAAGAAACCAGATGTGGTGAATAGGTACCTACTTGTAAAATTAAATTTCTTAAAATTGTTTGTAAAGATGTGAACTCCCAAAAAATTCCTCAAATAATGAAGTTTGCTCCTAATATCATCTTATTTTTGATTACGGCTGTGTATATCAATTCATTCAGAAATTATAAAAAAGTGGGGTAACAATTCACGTTGGGTAAGTGGGTACCTACTCTGTATACAGCAGTTAAAGAATGTTCTCATCGGAAACAAAACTATCTTTTTTTGGGACATTTTACTTTTATTAACATAAATACGTATTGCTATTTTCTTAAAACTCGCCGAAGTATATACAATTTTTACCTAACACCATCTTGGATGTTCTAACTATCTCACAATAATGATAAAATAATTAAAATTAAATACTGAAAATTATCAGCATTTATTAAATTTGGATAAAGTTTTTGGTTTTTAATATGTTCCCATGAAATAATGAAAAATATACTCCTAGGAAACTAGAAACAGGTAAGAACAAATGAATGCCTAATCCAGAGTAAGACTGCACTAAAAAATTTGACAGGCTTCCTAACAGAACACTGCCGCCTGAACGGACAAGAATAATGTAGGACCTGTGGAATGGGAGAAGAAACAATTCATATGTGAGCATGTGAAATGCATAGACATAGCAGAACACTTAGCAGACTGCTGAATAGAAGAGGGATACTTACCTAAACTAACCTGAGGTTATCCTAAATTTCCTACAGGAAATAGGACTAAAGGAACTACTATTCTCTGAGATTTCCCTCAGAAAGTAAGTAGAAGAAAGGAGGCGCAAAGGATATTCCAGGTCTCAGTGAATGTCACCCCAATACATATATAAAATACTTAAAAACAGGGTCTTACAAGATATAAAATTACAATAAACATGGCCAGTTTTATGGAAATGACAATAAGTAGAAAAGATAACAAGAAATTGCTTGTTGCGGCTATTGCTTGATTAAACTATTTGTACAACGAACCCCGATTGAAGCATGTTTGTACCAAAGGCAAGTGCCGAAAATCTCGAGATATTTGACTTACCAAAACTTTGTATTTGTTATCATCATGTACCAGTGGCCAGTATTGATGAGGTCCGCTGGTTTTGACGCATCTTGTCAAGTTTGTCAACATTTATTTTTATTAGCAAAAGCGCCTAGACGACCATCGCATACCAATATGTAGTTTTCTCAATACCTCCAAAAATGAAAAAGTGGTACCTACTTAGTGACTTTGGTTCTTCAACGCTTCAATCGTATTAAAATTAAAAGTCATTATAATATGTAATATATTTTAGTGTAATTTTACAAAAATAAATACAATGGGTATCTTGTACACTATTTTAAGAAATATTAAAGTGATGGGCTATTTCCAAAACAATATAAATTTAGAACTTTTCTAGAAAAGGGAAATCTGTCAAAATTGGAATTAAAAGTCAATTTAGATTTATACGCATAGGTACATTGTTTTTGAATTAGTCTAGTTAACTCTAAGGTACTTCTACTGGTGATAAATTTGATAAGGATAATATTGTAGCAAACTAACATACTAAATATTTTGACATACCTACTCGTTAATTAGAGATTTTATTGTTAGCAGATGAGTATCTAAATATACATAAAGGATGATTCACAGTAAACAGTGACGAGCATGCATGAGCCTAGTGTCGGTGAAGGTACAGCCAATCATTGTCAGGTATATCACAAATACATTCATGTTAGGTGGAGCACTATTCGAACTTCGGCCGAATTCGTCTGAACCTCGTTACAGAAATGTCGATGTCGTCTCGTTACCGTCACGTTGCGACGAGCATGAATGTGCTCGCCAGGTGCCACAGCTACAGCTAGTAGATAGTGTCACACACTGTTCGTGTTAAATACTATTCTGCGAAACGTGCCTGACTTGGCAGTGTAAATGAAAGGGGGAAAGTTAAGCAACATTAAGTCTTTATCTACCTAATAGTCCGTTGTGTCTATTTTAAAGTGGCTATTCGATTTTTGTGTTGTGAAAAATGTGGCGTCCAAGGACTCACCTATGGAGCCCTAGTTTGGTGGCCAAAAACAGATCAGAGGAAAGCCGAACTGGAGCTATGAAAACTTCAGAGGCTTGCCTGTCTGTGCATAACGGGTGCGATGAGAAGCAGCCCGACTGCGGTATTGGAAGCCATTCTCAATCTTCCGCCTCTTGCTCTGCATGTTAAGGCGGAAACGAGAATGGCTGCATACAGGCTGGAATGCAATGGGAACTGGCACGAAGGAACCAACTCCCATAGTCATTCCAGAATCACAGATGAGAAGAGAAATGAGAAGTGATAACAATTAACGACAACCAACCTTACCATATCCAGCTAAACTGGGATGGGTTGGAAGCATTCAGTCAGGAAGGAACGTTGGTGTGGTACACAGACGGATCCGAAACTGACAAAGGAAAAGGAGCTGGAGTCCATGGTGCCAGACCCATGTGCAATGTCCACGCATCGTTGGGGAAGTTTGCATCATCTGTATTCCAGGCAGAAATCTACGCTATCGACACGTGTTTGCAAATGAACATCCAAAGGGGGTATAGAGGCCAAAAGATCCTCATACTCTCAGATAGTCAGGCAGCACTGGAATATTTAGCATGTCCCCAGATCAGATCTAGACTGGTCTGGGACTGCCTTCAAAAACTTTTAACCCTGGCAAACCACAATAGAGTAACTCTTAAGTGGGTCCCGGGGAACAAGGGTATTGAAGGCAATGAAAAGGCAGACACCCTAGCAAAGCTAGGGTCTGAAACTTCATTCACTGGCCCTGAACCAGTATTTGGAATATCAAAATCTGCTGCACGTGGTTGTACATCTCGGTTGATTCAAACCAAACATCAGACGTACTGGAGTCACGTGCCAAAACAGGAACACATCAAACTCTTGGTCAAAAAACCCTCGGAGTTGCTGTCAACGAAATATTGAACCTCAGCAGGGGCGAGATAAGGAAAGTGACGGGATTACTCACCGGTCACTGTACCTTAAGGAAGCACATGCATTCAATTGGCATATATAGGGAGGAACCTATCTGTCGGTTGTGCATGGCCACAGCCTCTCGCATTATCTTCGAATGTGAAGCTCTCTGTCCCATTGGAGATATAGACTCCTAGGACTAGAGTATCCAAGGAAGGATTTCTCCAAGAAGGACCTAGTGAAAAGACTGTTCAGCCTGATAAGGGCTACTGATCTCTTCACATGAGGTGCCGAGGTCTCTAAGCCTCTGACAGGTGGTGCCGAACTAAAACAGTTACTAGAAGTTTTACGCAGTTATTCAATGAAGAAGAAATATTTTTGTGATTAGACGTCAAAAAATAATAGTTCAATACTATTAAACGCTTTACAAAATTAGAAAAATTAATTTCCAAAGAGCAGACCGTCCACTAAGAAGCAACAACTACTTCTCGGGCTATATGCCCCGACAGACATTGAATTACACCTCTGAAGTAAACGGGGTTGGTATATCTGTTAAGATAGAACCAACCATTCTGGTTTGCGATCAGAAGGAATAACATCACTTGTGGACCGGTTTCGGCGTTTTTGCGCCTCATCAGCACAAGGTAGATGCCACTCGTCCAAGAGCTCTGAGAGCATAATCCTGGACTAGAGACTACGTCGATACCACACCAACACATTAGCCTTAGTAAAGGAAATGCTAAGAGTGCGATATCGGCGACATCCCTACATCTAATCACAAACCAAAATTCTATATCGACCATCTCGGTTTTGTAGGTATTTACTTAATTACAGTTACCTGTAAATAATTGTCATATAAGTAAAGCGTGATCTATAGACGTCAAAAAATAATAGTTCAATACTATTAAACGCTTTACAAAATTAGAAAAATTAATTTCCAAAGAGCAGACCGTCCACTAAGAAGCAACAACTACTTCTCGGGCTATATGCCCCGACAGACATTGAATTACACCTCTGAAGTAAACGGGGTTGGTATATCTGTTAAGATAGAACCAACCATTCTGGTTTGCGATCAGAAGGAATAACATCACTTGTAGGGATGTCGCCGATATCGCACTCTTAGCATTTCCTTTACTAAGGCTAATGTGTTGGTGTGGTATCGACGTAGTCTCTAGTCCAGGATTATGCTCTCAGAGCTCTTGGACGAGTGGCATCTACCTTGTGCTGATGAGGCGCAAAAACGCCGAAACCGGTCCACAAGTGATGTTATTCCTTCTGATCGCAAACCAGAATGGTTGGTTCTATCTTAACAGATATACCAACCCCGTTTACTTCAGAGGTGTAATTCAATGTCTGTCGGGGCATATAGCCCGAGAAGTAGTTGTTGCTTCTTAGTGGACGGTCTGCTCTTTGGAAATTAATTTTTCTAATTTTGTAAAGCGTTTAATAGTATTGAACTATTATTTTTTGACGTCTATAGATCACGCTTTACTTATATGACAATTATTTACAGGTAACTGTAATTAAGTAAATACCTACAAAACCGAGATGGTTTTTTGTCGATATAGAATTTTGGTTTGTGATTAGATGTAGGGATGTCGCCGATATCGCACTCTTAGCATTTCCTTTACTAAGGCTAATGTGTTGGTGTGGTATCGACGTAGTCTCTAGTCCAGGATTATGCTCTCAGAGCTCTTGGACGAGTGGCATCTACCTTGTGCTGATGAGGCGCAAAAACGCCGAAACCGGTCCACAAGTGATGTTATTCCTTCTGATCGCAAACCAGAATGGTTGGTTCTATCTTAACAGATATACCAACCCCGTTTACTTCAGAGGTGTAATTCAATGTCTGTCGGGGCATATAGCCCGAGAAGTAGT
Organism: Lochmaea crataegi; assembly: GCA_947563755.1. Lineage (NCBI taxonomy): Eukaryota > Metazoa > Arthropoda > Insecta > Coleoptera > Chrysomelidae > Lochmaea > Lochmaea crataegi. The sequence goes on from OX387426.1 coordinate 18,103,961, forward strand.
TGTTGCTTCTTAGTGGACGGTCTGCTCTTTGGAAATTAATTTATCTAATTTTGTAAAGCGTTTAATAGTATTGAACTATTATTTTTTGACGTCTATAGATCACGCTTTACTTATATGACAATTATTTACAGGTAACTGTAATTAAGTAAATACCTACAAAACCGAGATGGTTTTTTGTCGATATAGAATTTTGGTTTGTGATTAGATGTAGGGATGTCGCCGATATCGCACTCTTAGCATTTCCTTTACTAAGGCTAATGTGTTGGTGTGGTATCGACGTAGTCTCTAGTCCAGGATTATGCTCTCAGAGCTCTTGGACGAGTGGCATCTACCTTGTGCTGATGAGGCGCAAAAACGCCGAAACCGGTCCACAAGTGATGTTATTCCTTCTGATCGCAAACCAGAATGGTTGGTTCTATCTTAACAGATATACCAACCCCGTTTACTTCAGAGGTGTAATTCAATGTCTGTCGGGGCATATAGCCCGAGAAGTAGTTGTTGCTTCTTAGTGGACGGTCTGCTCTTTGGAAATTAATTTTTCTAATTTTGTAAAGCGTTTAATAGTATTGAACTATTATTTTTTGACGTCTATAGATCACGCTTTACTTATATGACAATTATTTACAGGTAACTGTAATTAAGTAAATTTTTGTGATTCATTGACTTCCTCCTTATCACTGTATGTTTAACCCAATTGAACATATGTGGCATCAGCTTAAGTCAGCTCGAAGAAATAATACTTCCCTAGCCTTAAGTTCAACTGTGGTAGCTCTTATTCAAACAGAAACTGCAAACATTCCTGATAGCAGCTGGGCCAAGTGTGTTTCCCATATTAAAAGGGTAGAAAAGTCATATATGGATATAGAAAAAAATTCCCAAAGAAAAGTTTATCAATTTGGATGACGACAGTGAAAGTGAAACTGATCTTTTTGAGTAATTTTGTTTATAAATATCTTTAGCAACTTCACAAGTGTGTGTAGGTATATTTTAAATTTAATTCTAAACAACTTGAATTTTATAAACTTTCTGAACTATAATCGCATACATTATAGTGATGTTTATAAATATTTTTGTGTTATATTATCATATATTATATATACATAAACAATTCTCAATTATATTCAAGTGATTTTTCTTAATAATTATCTCAACCCAATAATCATTATACCTATCTATAAAACAAAATTTAATGGCTAGGGCAGGTACAACTCTGCGTAGACTCGACCGCCTGCAGATAACTCAAGTGCTGGGTGATATACGGCCCTATTCTGTATCGCAAAGTTGCTACCGAGCAAGTGGTTTAGAACAAGGTCAGTGGTTGGGTTGCCACTTGTCTTCAATTGGTATTCTGAAGAGACAACCAGTGGTTACTAAAGTTAATTTATAGTTGTTTCTGAGCAACTACAATATTTGTGGTTAATGTTAGAAACTGTCAGAGAAAGGTAGAAGTGTGGTGGTAGGAAGATGGATCCGTGGATTATGAACATTTTGTTAGATCATGAAATTAATGAAATACACAATGAGTATGTATAAAAATATACTAAAAATTGTAAATATAGTATAAAATCTATAATTTTCAGAATTATTCAGAGAAATTTCAAGGATCAGAGCTATCCATTTCACATGGTTGAAGGTTTATGTATAAAACAAATAACACCCTCCAGTCACCGATAGCCCGATTAACAACACAAAACACCCACACTAATAACAAAATATTCTTCTAACACCACTTTTCTCAGTTGTCAGACTTGTTAGTGGAAAAGTAAGGTCGATTTACACTATAAAAGTGACTAATCATTCTTCTTAACCACTATAGTAGTCACCAGAATAGCAATTTTATTGAAAGTGGTTGAAAAGTTACTATCTAGACTTGCTGGTCAGTCAGTTGCTCTAAAGTTGCTTGACTGCCACTTAGATACAGAATAGGCCTGTTAGGACCTTGTTAAATCTCTGGTCGTACTTTACCGTGAATCATACTCAAGATTGTATATTAATTGAAGTCCAGATATGGCGGAATATTCTGAAAACCAAACGTCGGAAGGAAAATTGGATAAGACAAAAGCTTAATACATAAGGTCATATCTGAAAGTAAAATATTCCGCTCTTTCCAACTTTTGGGCTAGAACAGTTATTAGTCCATTTAAATATTTTGAGATGAAAGGCACCCTTGTTGGTTTATGTGACATAGTGGAAAATAAACGAGAAAGAATTCTCCATATTTGAAAATAGCGTGTTTCTTAAATTTTAATGAGTAAGTATGGTCTGTTTTGTTTATGCTATCCTATTTGTTGGAGATAATAATGGTGATCCTAGACCCAAACACACAACTTTTTTATTATATTGCTAGAGGGACATACTACTGAAATTGTATAAACTTGTAAATTCAACCCAAACTATTTTGTACCCTCCCAGTCTCGCCAAAGAATTCTCTGTAAAAGTCACCAAATCCACTTCAGAACATCCAGTGCCAGTACAGATTTAAAAGCGACGTCATCACAAAGCCAACTAAGGGCGGTCAAAACGTCTACACTACCATGGAAATGAAGAGATTACAAAAAACCATTCTTACCCGGTTGAGAGTAAAGTCACTCAAGATGTACTCATTTACTCAGTATAAACTATCACCCAAGGTCGGAAGTGCACAACGTATAGCACAGCATAAAATTCAATGGTGTAATAATATAGCAGTCTAATACAAACATGTTAACCTTATTTTAAGATCAATAATGTAACAACCCGTAAGTGCAGTTGACTTTAATTTAAAAATATTTATAGGATACACATTTTTTCTGTAAGGAAAATATATACACAAAACAAATTTTATAGTGTGCCAGTATTATCCTTTCTAAATTTATTACCAGAAACAATATAGAACTGTGATGTTTAGATTGTAGTTAGTAAAATATGACAGTTTAATCATGAGCTATTTTCAAGTATGATCAACATCTCTTTTGTTACCAAAAGTGTCAAATCATTGTAAAAATCAGACGGCAACAATAAAAACTTTATTCTTGACAATTAAAAATATTTTAACTGAAAAATAAAACTAGCGGCGACATTTTTGTCAATTTCAACAATAAATTAGAACACCCCGCTTGCATTATCACCTTGAAATTAAATAGAAATGACACACAGGTCGCACCAAAGAAACCATAAGTGAATAAAATATGACCAGTATAATATATTTGTTGAAAAGTATTAGTATAACTATACCTACCATAGTTATAGTTTGTACAAAGTCAGTTGGAACAACCCATAGACTTATAAATACTTAGGTATATAAGTCTATGGGACAACTCATAAAAAATGGACACCAAACAGACCGATAAGCGGTCCTTTGAATTTTTTTGGGTTGTTTCATAGACTTATGTAAGTATTTAAAAGCCTATGAGCTGGTCCAACTGAGTATATACAAACTATACTACATTATTGCAAAGACAATTAGTTTTTTTGAACCCTAAATGCAATGGAGTGAATTGGTCACAGTGATTGACATGATTTTATCAAAAATCTTCATTCGCACCTTTTTTTAAGGACATACAAAAGTCTACATACTTTTTTTTAAATATGAAATCCTTCTTGAACAAAATCTTAAATTGACGTCTCCTTGTTAATTCCATTTTAAAGGCTTTTGCGCAAATTATTTTTCCATATTGATTGGTGATTTCATTCGAAAAAAAACCTTTCAAGTCCTTATGGTTTCTACGTGAGCTCTACCTGTTGAAATAGACTGGGCGAAGAAAAATCCGGAAACCAAAATTTTGACATATTTTTAAAAGCTACTCATTTGATTATCATCATTTTTTTTGTGCAGTATTAGTCTACTTGAAATTTTGATGTAAAGTTGAATTTGATAATATACGAGCTGCTTAGACCTAAAGATGTTTTTTATCTGAAACCCCCTATGATGCAGCAACTATTTTAGCAAATATGTCAAATTTTCGGTGGTCGAATTTTTTGACAGTCAGTATTAGGTATATTTGTTTATCAGAGATGTGCAAAATAGATTATAAAATGTAAATGCTTCCTTTTTTTTATTCCAAATACAAAATACACAATCGTTTTTCCTTTTACATTTAAAATACTCAATACAAAATACATATTTCCAAAATACTTTATTAAAATGAATGACCTTAAGTTTCAAACTTTGTTTATTTTATTAGCGTTATTTTTTATTTGAACAAGTGATCAAAGTAAATTTACTTAACAGATTTTAACAAAATAATTTGTTCAAATACACTGTCGCTCATATCTCTACAAACACACACAGTAGGTAAGTCAGCGACGCTACAATACTTATTTGGTTCCGTTATTATTTTTAATTAGATCAAACATACTGAATGTCGACTGAAGTACTGGTCAAAGCGGGAAAACCATGGACACACTGAAAGCATTCCGATTTACGCATAAAGCAAAAAGCGCGTTGAATGCATAGGAAATCGTTCCGATTTAATCAATGCGCGCATTGATAGCGCTGAGACTTCTGCAATGTTGTCCTAACCGTACTGAATTTTTACGCTCCTTCCAGCGCATTATCTGCTTCTACTCTCGACATGAGGCAGTTGATGCGTTTAAACAATCTATGCGTCTCATGCGTAATTAGGAATCACACGATCGACATAATCTGTAATCCTTTAACTACAATTTGTTCTCCACGTACTTTATCTACTATTAATAATGCGAACAACGTCTGAATATCATTTAAACATATATTTTCATTTTCGCTGTCATCTTCGTCTTCACTAGATTCAGAAATACTACCACTTTCATCATTTTTTATCAAAAACCTCAACAAAAACATTGCAATTGCTGAAATTCGCTTTTTGATATTTTGCATGGCGTCCATTTTTAAATTATATCGCACAGAATCAGAGACAACCCTATAGGTTATCTATGAACCCTATTACAGAATGCGCATACAACCGTTCCGAATAACTATAGCGCTCATGCACATTAATAAACCGGAACGATTTCGAAACGCCGTGCAAGTTTATGAGGGAAAAGTAGAGTTCATTAGGTGATTTACTTACAGTTTAGAGCACAATACGTGGTTTAGAATAAACTTGATGAAGTTTTATTAATAAATTTTCAAATGTTGTCGGATCCATCTGAAAATTTTGTTTAAACTGTTGTGAAGGCATTCTATGTACACGCATTTCTACATAGTAGAGATCAACTTGAGGGTCTTCTCTATCTGTCTCATCATCATTATCAAAAAACCATATGAAAGCTGTTCTCAATACAGAATCCAAAGCCCACAAACGAGTTCTTCTTACATTAACCTCCATTATCCTATCAATAAGTATTCTCTTTGGAAAATAAGAAGTTGATTGCAACTTGCAACTCTTATATTTTACATTGCATACAACATTTACAAATACAAGCCAAAATTCCTTTTAGGTTAAGTTTTCAAACGTCACAAGAATCACTTTACTATAATTTCACTCTATCCGTTCGTTATTGCCCACAGAAGAAAATTTGAACCGTAGACACGCGATAAGTGTACTGCAAGATTTTGCATCTGCTCCATTCCAGTACTACTCTACTCTACTCCTCATTTCCGAACTCGCCTATTAATGCAGCCTATGCGTTATATGAGTAATTCGGAACGCTCTCACTATAACACTAACTCTTTGTCACAAACGTCACGCATGTCATGTACGTCAAACTTTTAGTGGCCCGAAAACAAAACAGTTCAGTTCAGTGTTCCATAGTGAGAAAAAAAAAATGTATCGCATTAATTTATTCGTATCGTTGTTGACAAAACTTATCAAAAAGTATTTTGCAAGTACAAAATATTTCCTGAAAAGTATTTCAAATAAAATAGAAAATGATTTTCTACAAAAAGTATTCAAATACAAATGGAAATAGGTATTTTGTATTTTGCATTTCATATACTGTTATTTTTAAAATGTCTCATTGTGTATGTAATAAAATCATAACATTCCATTTTGTATACGTAAAATATATTACGAAAAACTAGGTGAAATAGTTAATGGTTACTCATTATAATGGATTGATGTATAATAAGGCGAGCTTGTAAAATTAGGTACGTCTTTGGAAACAAATCAGCAGTTTTTCAAAAAATTCATTTAAAACATAAGCAATCAAATATTAATAAAACTATCTTTAGAAAAAGTGAAAGCTTTTGGCAATCATCTCGAAAAGATTGGTCACGCCTATGTCAACTATGAATTTCACCAAATATTTTCTCTGGAATAGCTATGACTGCATATAGACTGCGCGAATTTGACTCGTATCAATCCTCGTGACGTGGAGAGTCACAGCTCGCGAGGCAGATGTGGGGTGAGCCAACGTCCAGTCGCTCTCGTGCGGGCGCAAAGGAGATTCGTACCTTTGATTTGCTTCGTGTACTAAACGGTTGACCACGTGAATATTGGTGCCTCGCCATGAGTTATGGGGGTGATAAGTGAGTCAGATTCGTGCAGTCTAAAAGCGCTATGATACTATTCAGAAGTTGAAAATATCAAACTGATGTAAGACTGTCTGAATATATACAAGTGAAACGCATTTAATAGTAGGTGCCTATTTGTTTGGGCAAGCAGCTCTCATCCTTAACACAAATATTAACAATTTTGATGTTACTCAGAATGTTATCTCAAAAATGAAAAAATGCAAATAAATTATCACCGTTTTCATTTTTTTTTTAACATTTGAATACTTTTTCGCATTAATTTCCTTACCCAATCGCATTATTCTATTCACTTTTTTGAGGTGTCATGTTTTTTGGTCAATTATTTCATTACCACTTAATACCTCATGAGCTCAACCTCTTCAACGTTACTCATATACGCAGTAGGTCAAATGTTAAAACAAAAAATTCTTAGTTGTAACGGATGAAGAGATATTGACTGTTGAGACACCGTTGACAAGCACTTCATCCATACGTTAATGATAAGCAAAGCGAGACCAAAAATTATTGGTATTGGTCCTGGTCTTGCTTATCAGGTCTTGGTTTTGCTCAAATACTTGTAGTCTTGATCTTGTTTATTTTCTCCCGGTCTACCTATTCAGTCTTTTCAAGGCTTATTATATAGACATAAATTGTGAATGATTAACAATTAATCAACTATTTAATAATTTACAGCGGATGTTACAATTTTTAGTTTAGTCTTGTTTTTTTTCCGAGCCCGTCTGACAAAGTCTCCGATATAACACAACAACTGAATGGCTTATTGTATTTTTGCTCGTGCACCTAGTCCAGCACATTTGTTCCTTGCTTGCTATATAGTTCAGCGTCACCTTTGCGGTAGGCCAAATAGTAACTATCAAAACTAACAAAATGTCTCGCATAGGTACAGTATATGTTTCACTGTCTCTATCTCCCTACTGCTTAATCTGCACGTAAGGTCTCCGTTGTTTTCATTAGTGCACGATCAGTCTTTAAGCCCGTTATAATTCTCAGCTAATTCCTGCACAGTGTGAGCAGTTCCGCTGTACGTTTTAGGCATCGTTCTTTTTGTAAAGGTTTTCCCATGCATTTGTCTTATCCAGTAACTTTTGTGTTGCTTACTGATCCAGTTCATTATAGATCCTCGTACTACGATTTTTGGTATACCAAGAATCTATCCTGGCTCAGGATATGTATCCACTGACCATGTATCCAACTTTTCACAAGTTCGTCAGCCCTTGATAACCTGGTGACCTAGTACCAAGGTCAGCTTGACGTTACTCCGTTGGGCTTAGTTTTCATCTTGTTCATGCGGGCTTGGTGTTGCTGGTGTATGGACGATCTTGGTCTTGCAAAATCGGAAGACTAAGACCAAAATCAATTTCGCTCATCACTAATGATAAATCTGCTTGATATCCCAATGTTCTAGAGCAATTTTCAAGCTTTTAAAACGTATTTATCAACACATACAGAAATAAAAAAAAATTCAAACGCTGATTTGTATACAATGAAATGTAGCTGTGCCAATTTGCTAAGATTAGTATCGATAGTGTTATATTGTAATTATATCGAACATTATGCAATCAAAAAAAAAAAAAATTAATGAAACAGAACTCCAGACTGTAATACTAAGATAATAAAACATGTCGATTTAGACTGTAGAATACGACTTAAGAAATTGAGCTCACATTGTTCTGAAAATGTTCACAGTAGTGGAATAAAATAAATAATTTAACAATTTTATATTAGTCCAGTAAACGAAGGGTCCCAGAAGCGATTATACCTGCCGGTCCATGAATTTTCCGTGAAGGGTAGGGTTTGACTAGTAATTGAACATACAGAAATTTCACACACCTAATCGCCATTTCGGGGGGGTACTCCCAGCCCCAAAGTTCCAAAAATTGGTTTCCCGCCAATATCGCCTGAAATATGGCACTTAGAGAATTTTTATATAGGAAGAAAAATGAAGATCAGGTCATTATCTACGAAAATGGTCCATATGATTTTTGCCGAAAACTCGATAGTTTTTTCAATATCTCGGGTAAAAATCATATTTTTTTACGATTCAAAATTTAGATGAAAGGGGAAATTCATAGCTATCATATCCGATGATTCAAGACCCATTTTTATATTTCCGCCATATTTATAAAATGGGTCAAAGATTTTGTAATAACTTTTTTTTCGAGTGTCGGGAAACTACTCATATTTTTCTTAATAATAGACATTTACTCGTGATTTTTTGTTATTACGGGTCCTTTAAAGGTCTTTATTGATCTCAGAAGTTTTTATTGGTCATCTTTCTTGTCCCTTGATTTTTCAGTTGGTGTTTTCATTTCCAAATGTTTGCTGTTTTTCGAGGTTTGGAATATTTTGCGAACAATCACTGTCTAAAAGTTTTTTACATTATCGGATTGTCTTCCAAGATACATCATTTTAAAGCTGGGAATTTCTCCTTTTTGGTTGTGCCCTCATTTTTTTTCTGGAGTTTAGTGGTTTTTCAGAAATCCATGAAACGGGTCTGGAACTGAAAAACTCGTGTTTTTTCATTTATAGTTTTTTTCTTCCGACTCCTAATTTTTTTTCATTTCTATAATTGAACCCAAGCAAAGATGACATTCTCAGCTTTCCATTGATATATATATAACTCATGTTATTAGAGTACTGACCGAATACCACGCGTCTACCAAATGCATGGATAATTCAAGTTCAATCGTCGTCGGTGTACTCCGCGCGGCGTGGAGATTATGGCGTCTCATTTATGGCCGTAGCAATTTCGGTAGTAGAGAGAACACGGTGGTATAGTAAAATTAATACCTATTTAGAGGTACCAGCCGTTTTAGTAACTTAACGTATGCGGCTTCTTGAACCATCTGACATTAACATGAAATCAAAATTTGACGTAACTTCAAAAACGTGACATCTAATAAATTAGTTACGACGTTCATTTTTGTTGGTAATTTTTTGTTTCAACCGATTTATTAATAATAAATAAGGATGGTCTTATTCTAAATGGGTATAAAATTTACTATACCATATGCAATTGGTGTTTTCAGTGAAAAACATGATATTACTGTATTTTCGACCCCCTCGATCCACAATTTCGCAAGAAACAGCCATTTTTCCCGGACCTCAAAATATGGATTTTTCAGCATCGGTTTTTGCGAAAAATATTAATGTTCCGAAAAATATTAATGTTGCGAAAAAAATCATGATGACCATTTTTGTAGATAATGAACTACTCTTCATTTTTCATCTATATAAAAATTCTCTAAATGTCATATTTAGGAGATATTGACGGAAAACCAATTTTTGGAACTTTGGGGCCGGGAATACCCCCCAAAATGGCGATGAGGTGTGTGAAATTTCTGGATGTTCAATTACTAGTCAAACCCTACTCTCCAGGGAAAATTCATGTACCGGCAGGATTTTTGTACACTTTGCCTACTTTTCATCCTTCATTTACTGGACTATATTTATTACATAAAATCACTGACTAGTTTACAGACATTTTAACGGGGTACAATTTCACCAAAATATTTTGAACTACTTCCAATTTTCTTTACAATAGTTGTGTTGCAGAAGATTTTCTGTTATTTCAAGTACTTCTGATTAGAATGTTATATCTGTACAAATGTACAAATCTTTTTTAGCAGAGTTTCGAAAATTAGTAGACGACGTCGATAAAAAAGTTCAAATCATGACTAAGCCAAATTTCTACTCAACTCAACAGAACAGTGTCCTCTGAGATACTATATTCCAACTCGTGTTTAACATGTTTTCCACTTCGTCGATTACCTCCTCATTGGAGGGAGCCAATGCGAGCAGATGAATGTTGCTGGGGACTGCATCTGGAAAATAAGGTTTATATCTTTTCCAGAGTCAACATATTATGTACATCTTAAAATACAGTCGCCTTAATTTTCCCAGCCGACCATTTTTGAACGTTTTGGACAGCTGTCTACACCACTTAGCCACTACTAATTTAGTCTGATGGACCATGTTCATCCATTGTCTTATATTGCTTGAAAACATTATTTTTATTCGCCTGAGCACCTTTGAATTATGGAGGAGATTTATGCTATCCTACAATGTGCCAGAATGAACCACATAGTATAAACATATTAACTGACAACCTGGCAACCCTTTGGGGACCGCACGGAATTCAATTATTTACTCCCTGACGATGGTATAACAAAATGTTTGTTTCTATATTTATTTTATTTCACTATATTCACATAATATGGCATGTATCATACGAACATATCACTCGCGTCTAACTTTTGTCATATAACATGAACATTTTTAAAGTTAGATCAATCATGTAGAGCATTGTTTTGTAGTTTTATGACAGCTTTAAGAGAACAGCATTGTGTAGATTAGCAATAATATATTTGTATATTTATAATGTGTAAGGTATTGATTTAAAGGTGCTTCTGTTGATTTTTTTTATTAAATATTAATGTTACTTAACGGCATTTTCATTCATACACTACACAAGCATTCCTCTTGTACATTAAAGGGGTCGAAGAGTAGATTTTCTAAGCTCAACAGTCTCTTATTCCGATGGATCTATCCTATTTTATTTATTGTTTACTTGTGTTCAAATGTCAAAACAATAGTTTCTAGCAACGACTTTGGTCCACTTGTTCAACTTGATCAACCATGGAGACTATATAAGGAGATCGGACTTCATGTATTCCAATTTCTGGTCATGGTAGTTTAAATCCAATACCAAAAACATCTGACTGCAGAACAATAACAGCCAATCATAAGCCTTGCAAGCACTTTCAGTTCATGGTGTTTTATTTTGGTTACTAGCTCATTCGACAGTAGGTATGTGAGGTAAGTGAGGTTAGGAAACAGAAATGATATGATAGAAAACCACAAGTGAATTACAGTTTTACGCCAAACATTTATAGGGGAAATGTCGATATGATGGCACCCTTTTTTTAAATTACTGAATTCAATGTCTAAATTAGCAGTATATTCATATAATCCATGGAGCAGGTCAAGGATGTCTTAATCTAGATGAGTTTTACTTTAAAATACATTAAAATATAAAAATATTGTTTTTATTGAACTTTTCTTATTTCATGAAAAGTGTGCCATATCATATCAACTCATTTGATAAGATGGCATACACTGTTGAGATATGTTGGCACCCGATTATAAATATAATTAGTATCTACCTCATAGGTAAACTCATAAACGATTAACGAAATAAAATGTAATTCTGAACGAAAACAATTATTGACAATAACTAAACAAAATATCAAAAATAAGAAAAATATAATTCTACACGGAATTAGAAAAGAGTTAATCCAAAGTAACAAACATAAATTAACAATTTCCTGTAAAATTGTCGTATTTAGTAAAGCGTGTTACCAACAGATATCAAAGAATAAAAATATATTATTCTACGCCTTACAACTAGTTTTGAAAAATATTTTTCAAAAACAGTGACAAACAGAAACAACTACTTCCCGGGCTACATGCCCCGACAGACATTGAATTACACTTCTAAGTCAAACGGGGTTGGTAAATCTACAAGATTTAAACCAACAATTTAAACCAACCAGTCCGGTCTTAACTCTCGGACGATAACATCTACCTTGTACTGATGGGGCGCAATACGCCGAAACCGGTCTACAAGTTATGTTGTCCCTTCTAGTTGCAAACCAGAATGGTTGGTTTAAATCTTGTAGATTTACCAACCCCGTTTGACTTAGAAGTGTAATTCAATGTCTGTCGGGGCATGTAGCCCGGGAAGTAGTTGTTTCTTCTTCGTTGAACGGTCACTGTTTTTGAAAAATATTTTTTAAAACTAGTTGTAAAGCGTAGAATAATATATTTTTATTCTTTGATATCTATAAATTAACAAATCTAGAAATTAGGAAAAAATAAACTTATTCACAAAGTTTAAAGGTGTAATTTTTGGACTTTTCGGATCTTTTCCTGCACAAAGTGCATGGGCCCTCATCCCACATGATTGACATTTGAGCCAGATCTCTCTAGACTTAGACCAAGAATACAGTTCGTTGCAGTACAAACAGGGGACATTCTCGTTATGGGCATCTTCGAAAGTCATTTGTGTATTTTCTTTGTTGTCACCTTCATTTTGATCTCGTTCCTCAATAATTTTCAAATTTCTTTTCGCCGCCCTTGCCAATTTTCCTCTTGCCTTCTGCTGATTCTCATTTTCTACAGCCTTTTCTATCTCTACATCTGGAGTTGAATTAATTACACCTGACTTTCCTTTTTTCCTTGGTTTCCTTGTTGTCTTCTGGGGTGCGGGCGCTTTTGGCAAAGGAGAAATATCTTCTACACTGACAGAAAGTTAGAAGTACTTAGTTTTTCTAAATTTATCACAGAGCTGAAAGATGGTGTCAGATGTTCATCTGTGTCGACAGTATGGTTCTCTGAAGTGACTGTGTTTTCTTCAGCAGGAAGAGTCCGATTTGTCGTTTCCGCTGGAACGAACATCCAGCCCTCAAATATATCCGGATTATATGGAATAATTCTTGTTTTCTGAAAGGCTTTGATGGCTGTAGCGGGTAGTGCAGCTTTGAAATAGGCTTTACCGAAAATTTGGGCCACTTGCAAATGTGTCATCATTCTGCCAGGGTGACCCTTGGGCCAAAGACGAATTTGCTGATTAAAGTAGTTTTCCAGGGGCTCGAAAAATCCCATATCCAGAGGTTGGCACCTGTGTGTACAGTGGACCGAAAGCAGAATAATATGATTCCATTTTCCTTTGCCTTTTGCAGAACAAGATGTTTGTGGCTTGCGTGATCGTCTAATAAAAGTAGCACCATTGTTTCCTTGGCTTGGTTTAGCGAATCTTATAAAGTGGTTCAACCACTTCAGCATAACTTCGGGTGTCATCCATCCACTCTCCTGACAAAAGCAAATCGATCCTGTGGGGGCACCATCCATCAGTTCTTGCTTCATGTTTTTCCTAGGAAAGATGAACACTGGTGGTATGAATGACCCTACTGCGTTCATAGCGCACACTACAATATAATGACTTCCACTTTCAGCACTTGTCAAACTGACGACTTGTTTGCGACCTTTTGTAGCAAATATTTTTTCAGGTTTAGATTGGACCGTCGAAAAGCCGGTCTCGTCCATATACACATTTTCTGGAGATAAAATATACAGTGTGAAAACATCGTCCAGTTTTTGGAAATAGGCTGCGACATTATTTCGATTGAATGCCTGAGCCTGAGCAGCGGACGTATTTTCTGGCGTTCGCAAGCTTATTGTCGGATTTCGTTTTACGAATTCATGTAACCATGCCCAGCCAGCTTTTTCCTTAGTACGATTGAACTTATGTGGAATATGGTTCCGTTCCGCAACTTGAAATGCCAGTGACCTAACATCGGTGGTAGTCAATCCCAAAAACCTGGTTCCCATGTTTGTAATGTGAGAAATAATCTCATCTTCGATTTCTTTGGAGGACGTTGGACGGTATCCTCCAAGTTCTCCTTTCTTGTAGCTTATATTTCTACCAACTCTTCGACGCAAAGTGGTGCTGGGTACATTGAAAGTTCTGGAAGCTAGCTTCCAGCCCATTTTCTTTTGCTGTACATTCTCTACGGCTTCCCGCATATTTTCTTCATCCCATGCTTGTCGCGGTGGCTTGAGACTTTTGACTATTCCCATTTTTTTATTAGCCCTGGAAAAAACCATCAACCATTATAAAACAGTCACAACCAAATAAACTACTTTTCATATCCACTTGGTATGATGGCACCCTATGCCACCATAACGAACATCTCGGGTGCCATCATATCAAAAATTGACAACTATAAACTTTGTTAAATATAATGTAACGGCAACATGGCTATTGGTGTTATCATATGGATCTATCACAAACAGCAAAACATATAACCATCCACCCTCAAATTAGTGAAATTAAATGATGGTGAAAGACTTTTGTACTTACAAATAATTTCAATGTCAACCTCCAACGGCAGCTTTGTACTCAACTATCACACCGCTGTTACAGTAGACTTGTGGTGGCCTCTAGCACCTCTAGTAGGCTTGGATTCAATTAAATTCAAATAGAAGTCGCTAAAATTGACAGGGTGCCATCATATCGACATTTCCCCTACCTCAACAAAGACTCCTTCAGAGCTCCCCACTGCCCCTTTTGCTCTACAATCTATATATGTGCTAATACAACTATTATTTATCACCAGAACATTTAAATTTGTAAACACACACATTGCAGTATGTAGATGACATCGCTTTGATCAGTCATAATAATCTCAAAATAACAGTGAATGAGCTACAATAACTTATACCTACGTAGTGGAATAGTTTAACAGGCCCAAAGCCTAAAAACTCAATACACAATCTTCAATCTGTTTAATAACAATAAAAGATATTATATAATTTTAATCAATAGGCACAACTTACTAATGACATGAGATTCGGGGGAAAATTTTACATACCTATATTAGTGAATTTTTAGTCGATACTTTCAATCATTAAGGGAGTTAACGAAAAGCAATTTATATCGCTAAATATTTCCATACCTCTACCTTAGAAATTTTCAGCAACAAAAAATTTATGTGACATGAAAAATGCTAAAAATTCGTAATAAGGGGTTTTTGGGACGAAAAATCGACTGCCACAGACAGTTTTTTGATAAAATCAGTCTTTCGCATTCAAATGAGGTCATGAAATTTTCAAAATTTACTTTTGACAAAAGATGCTCAATATTTTGATTCGATATTTCCAAGAGTTAGAAAAAAGCAATTTATATCGCGAACAGGTTTTCAATATAAAATATATTTAAATAATTTCTAACTCTGGTTTTCTTGAATTAAATTCAATTCACGTCTTCGTTTTAAATAAGCTGCACTACCAACTACTAATGCAATAATTTTTAACAACGTACACAACGTGCCCGTTTTTAATTTTTAACAATTTTAATATTTTTAGTAGGTACTTTGAGTTTTTGTCATCATTAATGTTTACTATTTGACTATACTGTCATTTATAAAAACTGATGTTACTGTTTTTAGATATAGCAAAGTTTACAGAATAAAATAATGTAAACTTTGGATATAGACTTAGACAAGGAGAGATTCCTAATCTAAAAGCGGATCCACATCAATAAAAATGTATGCTGTGCGTTGTATTTTGAAATTCACCACAAATATTTACGGCACAAATTTAAATGGAGTGAAGTATTTTACTGCGTAAATATTTATGTTGTGTGTTGAACGGCCGAATCCACGAGTGCGACGCAAGCGCAAGCAAGTTTGTGTCATTTTTCATAATTTTCGGTCCGATCAAATTAATGAGAACTTCAAAATCTGCTTGTGACATGCGAAGAAAATTGTAAAACTGTCCTGTTGTTTCATCTGCAGCTAGTGTCCGTAGTATTTGTTCACCACTATTTTGTTTTCTACATAGAAAAAGCTGTGTTGTCCAGTAACGCCGTTCTTTCTTTTTCTTGTTTTTCTTTTTCTTGTTTTTCTTTTTATTTTTAATAATGACATAAATAAAAATAGGTGTTTGAGTAGAAAAATACTGTCCGATGCTCTCAGAATGACTGTGCGACGCAACTTTCTTTGAAGTTGACTAGAAAACCGACAGCTCATCGGATAGCGTGCGTTGTTCGTCACAAAATTATTTATTCGCGTTTGCATGTGGCGCACAGTTCACATCGACAAATATTTTGGCGCACACGAACAAATTTGTGTCAAATACAACGCACAGCATAAATTTTTATTGATGTGGATCCGCCTTAAGGATATAGACCATTCCAGAAAACATGACTTTGATAGTGGTCGGCCATATTGTGCTGGAGGGCAACCGAATCGATTAGTTGGAATTGAACCTTGTGTGTTTCTGTCCTTTTGATCAAAAATTTACGACTGATAAAATATGTCGAGAACACACACGCAAAGTTTAAAGTTGTGATTCACTAAGGACGAGCCCCGTTTTAAAGCACTAACCCAAGCATCGCGGCGTTGATCAGAGAGATCAATTGAATAGTCAACTCGCTTCTTTAAAACACCTGGAAATCGAAAAAAAGATACCTTATCTCTTTCTCCCCGCATTCCACACTTAACACTACAAAACGATGGCATTTTAGATACATTTAAGAACTAATAGTTAATTAAAGTCTAACTGTGTGCCCTACAGCACAATATGGCCGCCCTGTCAGTGACGACATTCTGGAATGGTCTATTGGATTTGCGGAAAAAACAAACTGCTTAGATAGACGATTTTGAGGACAGATATTGTCAATTTTTCCGTATGAGTTCGATCTCCTTATCTAGTCTCCATGAGATCAACTTTCACCGATTGGTTAAGTTTTATGGTTAGTCTTCACGTGGCATAACCGACATTTTATTACATAAAAACACAAAAATAATTTCTAATGTCATGACACGAAAAGTCCCGAAAAATGTTCCTTAACTTCGAAAAATACTTTTTAAAAAACGAAAAACTACAAAATTGAGACGTTTATTACATTAAGGTTACAAACAATCTGATTTAATTTACAATTTGTGTTAATTTATAAGATCTGGTATAAAAGCTTAGTAGACTAAAAATAATATTAACGTTGACGGTTTACGTTTCGTAACTCCTCCGGCCTAAGAGAGAACTATGGAGTTTCTTCAGAGTTCGAAATCACTGGAAAATTCTTGAAGTCCTTGGTTGCCTGGTTTTTTGTATTTTTCTGACTGGTTTGCTTATGTTTTCTTCTAATGCTATTGAAAACTAGTAGAACTATGCTTGAAAAAACTATAACATATAATAAAATAGTGTAGAAGCTAATGTTTTGAAAATGTACAGGAGGTAACTCTAATTTTGTTAGTTTGATTTTGTCTTCTTGGAGCACATTTTGAATATTACTGAGTTCGTCTAAGTTCACTGAATCTATTTGCACTTTACTTAAGTTTAAAGAGTTCATTTTTGAATTTTCATTGGAAAATTGTAACTTGGGGAGTTCTACACTTTTATATTTTGGCATTTTACTTGCAAAAGTCTTTAATGTAATATTGTTTATTGAAACTACACGCTGATTATTTAGTTCAATTATATAACTACCGTTCAATGGGATATTGTTTGTTACTTTACCACATTTTTGGGAGGCCACCACATGAGATGGAGTGATTACTATCCATTGGTTGTCTTCTATTTTCTGAATTTTGGTATTACTGATCTCCGCTGGAATTTGTTGACATATATTTGTTGATTGATAATATTTAATAAGTTGGACTTCACAAGGTACATGTAAAGTCATTGTTAGCTTCTGAAGATCTGTGCAGAGGAATTCTTCTTGAGATATTTCTTCACAATTATTTGAGTCTGAGAAGGCGTAGTATTGCTCATTTAAAAGGATAAATTTTGACTTTGGTATAATGGTTTTGAAGGATTGTGTTGATGGAGTGGGTAAAGAATAAAGATGATAGTAACTATATTCTGAATTTTCAACAATAGGTATTTCAAGTATGAACATAATTTTGTTACCGTTACTATAACTTTTAATTTCAATGATTTTTTCAAATAATAAAATATTTTGCAGTTTCAATTCAATTGGGAATTTATTATTGCTGTCAATATTTTTACTGACTTCTACGATTTCAGAAAATAAGTCCTTGGGATCAGCTATAGAATTATGAAAAGTGTTAAGTTTTGCAAAGCTTATAGCTGTTTCAATTACTTCAAGTATATTGTATGTTATTTGAAAGCTAATAGAAAATTGTGAAGCAATTTGCTCTATTGCAAAAAAATGATAAGTTTCTACGTTATCAATTTTTAAACCTTTAATTAAGTTTTGTAAATAATTAATACGTGAGCTTAATATTAATTGGTTATGAGCTAAGATTTTAGAATTATTTTCAAAGTTTTTAATGGATGATTGGAGTAAAGTAATTTGATTTTCGATAAGAGATTTTAATTGGTTTTGATTGTTGGATAAAGATGTAATGGCTTCATCATATCGTTTTGCATCATTTTGATCTAAATTTCCTGTTATGAATTTTATTGCAGATCCTAGTCCGTCAAATAATGATCTTCGTGATCGAGTTTTCCAAAATGGGTTTAATTGATTTAATTGGAGGGATATTTTATGTTCGATAAATTGAATCATGTGATAAGAATTTTTAAAATGTTCAGTAAAGTTATAAATTTTAGGAGATTTCGATAAGGAGTCATAAATATTATTGAATTGTTCTTTTAATAAAAGAAATTCTTTAGTTATGTTTGTAATATCAAATATTTGTATAAACGTCCAATAGTTTGATTTTATTTGTGCGTTTCCTTTATGGAGGGGATAAAGTCCAGGATTATCATTTAGATTGTGAAATTTGGGTGTGTCTATTCCTGCGACGGTGGTCCAAAAGAGGAACCTGCAACGGGAGGTTTCTTTAGTTCTTTAATATGTATTATTTGTTTGTCTAATGTTAGTTTTTTCCTTTTTAATAATTTTCTAGATATTTCAACTTTATTTCTATCTAATATTTTTGTTATGTTGTAAGGTCCTAAAAATCTTTTATCTTTTTTATTTCGATTTTTGGGGTTAAGTTTGAATACAGTTTGACCTATTTTAAATTCTGGGTTTATGTCACCTTGTGTGTTTGTTTTCTCTATTAATTTCTGTTTTCTTTTGTCTAAGTTTTCTTGCACTTCTTTGTATAGGTGTTTTAATTTTTCTTTATGGTTGGTTACGTAGTCGGTATAAAATGATTGAGTCAGAAATATTTCGTTAGGGTTTCTAGAATGAGTATGTCCAAAGGTAAGTTCGAATGGTGTAAAATTTGTGGAGCTATGTATTGAATTATTGTAACCAATTATTGCATAGTCCATTAAGTCATTTTCGTCTGGGTAAATTTCTCTTAAAAGTCGTAAGTGTTCTATTAGAGTAGAATGTAATCTTTCCGCTATTGAATTTGACTCGTGGTGCCCTGGTGTTGTGAAATGTACTTTTATTTTATGTAATGCTAAAAGATCTTTGACTGTTTCGTTATTAAATTCTGTGCCTCTGTCTACTATTATTAATTGGGGAACACCAAAAGAAACAAAATATTTAATAAGTGCTTTACTAATGAGTATTGCAGATTTACCTGGAATAAAGATAGCTTGAGCAAATTTAGTAAAAGCGTCGGTTAAAGTTAGATAGTTTTTACCGTCATAGATGAAAACATCCATATGAATAATTTCAAAGGGTTTACTAGCTGTTTCTGTTAACACTAAAGGAACATAGGGAGTTTGTCTGGCGTATTTATTCTTTTGACAAATGGTACAGCTATTAATATAATTCGTTACTGTAATTTTCATATTTTTCCAATAGTAAAGATTACGTAGTCGTTCTAAAGTTTCATTGATTCCTCTATGGTTAGTTTTACCTTCGTGATAGTTTCTTAGTAAAATGATTTGTTCTTCTTTATCTTTAATTGTATTCTTTAATTTGGTGCATTTAATTAATTTTGGACCGTTTGCAGAGAAATGTTTTAAATAAACGTTATTAAAATCACGGTATAAATTTTCATTGTGGAAGTACATATAAAAAGTATTGCTTAAATCTGTATATTCAGCAATAAAGTGAAAAATAAAGCTTTCATTGTCTATTTCAGGAATTTTGATTTTCATTATTCTTTGATTTTCGTATGTTTCATGGGAAACATCTGTTTTTGAATATAAATTTGGATAAACAAAAATTTGGTGTACCTTATTATTTATCATTTCGTCAAGAATCGGTATACCGTTACTAGTATTTTCAGTTGCTGAATGATTTGTTTCAGAGTCGTCAGGGTCGTCACAGTTATTTTTTGTCCAAAAGGGTTCTGGTGTATTTAAACTATTACACTCGTCATTTTCTTGTGTGTTTGTGGGTTTTTGCATTTGAATGTCAGATAAAATATTTATTTTGGATGGGTTTGTATTACTAGTAGAAGGTTGAGGGTCTGTTGGAATAGTTTCGGCCAGTTGCTGTAAGAAATCTAGAATGTCATCATGTGCATTTCCGGGGTTATTAATTACTGATTCGGTTTCTAATGCATTGATTGGAATTCGGGATAAGCAATCAGCATTAGAATTTAATTTACCTTTTTTATAAAATATTTTGTAATCAAACTCTTCTAGTTTTAAACGCCATCTAACTAATTTTGAGTTAGGTTCTTTGAGACTAAATAACCAAGAAAGGGGCTTATGATCTGTATAAATGTGAAATTGTCTTCCATATAAATATGGCCTGAAATGTTTACATGCCCATACAATGGCAAGCAATTCTTTTTCGATAACTGAATAATTTATTTCGGATTCGTTTAGGGTTCGTGAAGCAAATGCTATGGGTCTATCATTAGGTACATTTCCTTGAGATAAAACCGCACCGATTGCATATTTACTAGCATCTGTTGTAAGTATAAATGTCTTAGAAAAATCCGGGTATTGTAAAATGGGGTCATTAGTTAGTATTTCTTTACAAATTTGGAAGGAATTTATAAATTCATCGTCATGTAAAATTCTCGAGTCCTTTTTCAAACATTTTGTCAAGGGTTTAGTAATCTTAGCAAAGTCTGGGATAAAACGTCTATAATAGCCTAAAAGTCCTAGGAAACGCTTTATTTCTGTTTGGGTTTTAGGAACTGGATAATTGTTTATAGCAGAAATTTTGTCTGGGTTTGGCTTCACGCCATCGGGGGTAATTACATGTCCTAAATACATTATTGTCTTTTGCAAAAACTCAGATTTATCAAGTTGAACTTTTAAATTGTGCTGTCTAAGTCTATTAAATACGGATTTTAGTCTTTCTAGGTGTTCCTGAAGGGATGTACTGTATATTAAAATGTCGTCCAAATAAACTATGCAAGATTCGTCTGTCAGTCCTCGTAATACATTGTCCATGACACTTTGAAATGTCGATGGACCATTTTTAAGTCCGAAACTCATACGTTTGAAATGAAAATGTCCTTGGGGAGTGCTAAAAGCAGTTTTGTCAACGTCTTGTGGGTCTATTTCGATTTGGTGAAAACCGCTAGCAAGGTTAAGTGTCGTAAAGTAATTTGCTCTGCCTAATCTGTCTAGTATTTCGTGTATTCGTGGTATTGGGTATCGATTTTGAATGGTTTTTTCGTTTAATTTTCTGTAATCAATTACCAAACGCCATTTCTTTTTACCTGAAGCGTCTAGTTTCTTTGGTACAATCCAAATTGGTGAAGAGAAGGGGGAAGTGGAACATTCGATAATACCTTCGTCTAACATGTTTGTAATTTGTCTATTTACTTCTTCCCTATGGATTTCGGGAAATCGATAAGATTTTGCATAAATTGGGCTATCATCTGTCAAATTTATTTTATGTTTTATTTGATTAGTGAAACTTAATGGTATTCCTTCGCAATAAAATATATCTCGATATTGGAAACAAAGATTTTTAATAGCATTTTTCTCTTCATCATTACAATGGGAAAGTCTAAGATGTTTTAAATTTGCTTTAAGTTTATTATCTTGTGAAATTGATAATTGAGAATCGGAATCAATATCCATTTTTTCGAAAAAATTGACTTCAACTAAGTTTAAAATTTCAATTTTGAAAGGTTCATTAATATCTAATTTAACTGAATTTTCATTACTGTTAATAATTGTTGTTATTGCAAAGTTATTAAAAATATTCACTAAAGCTTTTGGCATTTCAAGACCTTTTCCAAAATTTTCATATTCAAGTATACCTATGCCATTTGATTCAGTTACCGGAATTTTGACAACTTGTTGGCAACGACCTGGTATAATGATAGAATGATTTTTGATATCAGTGTGGTCATTACTTGAGTCAAAAATTAAAGGAATAACTGCGTTTGGAGTAATTATTTGTTTTTGATTAACATTTATATTGGCATTCAATTGTTTTAACAGATCCACACCAATTATACCATCAAATCTATTACTAAATTTAAAAAGATAAAATTTATGAAATTCTTTTAAGTTAAAAATGTTAAATAAAGGAATGTAAGCGACCTCGTCATGATAAGAGATGTTATGTGCTGTTTGAATATTAAATTGTTCTTTAAAAATGCGATTTTTATAAAACTTGTAAGCTAATTCTGGATTGATAAGAGATTTTGAACTGCCGGTGTCAACTAAAAAGTTCGCGTTAATTTCTGGAATTTTGATAAAAGGTAAATTTGCTTTAAGTGCATTCAAAAGTATTATGTCTGGTTGTGTGAGTGTGTGACTTGGGTAAAATCCTGAGTTGCAGTTTCTAGAAGTTCAGGGTCATCGTATGTATCTATTTCTTGATAATCTGTTACACTGTTGTTAACATATGTAGAAAGATAATTATTATAATCGTGAGAGTATTGTATTTCTGGTTCATAAGAATAAGGATCAATGTCATTTGAACTTTCCTCTTGATTTGGATTTTGGGGCTCAATTTGACTTTTAGATTTAATATTATCATTTATATATTGATATTGGTTTGGATTACTAATGGTTTGATTATAAAGTTCGGTTGATATAAAGTTTGCTTTAGGCTGGAATCTAGTATTTCCTGAAGAAGTGTCCATTGGCTCTGATTTATAATTTTGGAGATTGTTGGGTCGATTATTTGGTTTTTGGTGATTCGGTTGACGATTTAGGTTTTGAAAAACAGGGGGACGTTGATTAGAAAAATTATTATTGGGACGCCAATTGGAATTATTATTTGTCTGGAAATTTGGTCTAAATTGATTCGAATTCATAAAAGGTGGACGTGGTAGGGGATTTGGTTGGAAAATTGGAGGAGGTAATTGTGGCATTGATTGATAAGATTGTACATTACTAAAATTTGGTGAAAATGCAGGAGTTGGTAGTCGATAATTGGGATTTTTAGCAGGTGTTACTCGTAAACTTGGTCTAAAAGTATTGTTAGAGTTTAAGTTATTATTTCTATGAGTTGAATACATAAAATTTTCTTCTTCAATAACTAAACTCATTGCTTTTTCTAAATTATTTGGTAATCGTAATCGAACATTTGTTTGTAATGGTAAAGGTAAACCTTGTATATAAGTTTTTAAAGCTAAATTATCGTAATTTTCAAGATGAATTTTACGTTCATTATCACTAATATTACTGGATGAATTTAATTTAGAAAAAATTAAACTGCGTGTGTCTTGACAACGCATGCCAAAGTTATAGGGAGGTTCATTTTTAAATGGTCTTAAATTAATTAGATCTTGAACTAGGCAATCAATATTCCGTTGATCGCCAAAACTTAAATTTAAAGAATCTTTAATTGCATTCCAAGATCTTAACTCTGTTCGGGAACCAATTAACATTTGAGCTCGCCCTGTAAGTTTACCAATAATAGCTTTTAACAAAAATGTGTTCAAAGCTACATCAATTTCACTAGCGAATACTGAAATGAGACTTTCACAATTTCCTATGAATATAGTTAAAGTATGAGGGTTTCCGTCATAACATGGAATAGAGTCTAAATATAATTTAAGCAATGAATAATTAACTGCTGGCGTAGTCATATTTAAATTATCAATAAAATTTTCTAAATCTAAAGAATTTTCTATCAAATTATCTGAAGAATCTGTATCGACTAAACTTAAACTATTTTTTAATAAACTTTCTAATTGATTTATCTCTTGATCACTCATAAAAATTTGTAAAATATATGTTTTTACTATCAGAGGAAAAAAAAAGGAATTTGAGGGAATAACTGAGCTTACTTACAATAGAATTACTGTTCTCATCTTCTTACTTCTAACTTATTCTAATTCCTAAAGGTCCAAACGATGCTGTTTTGTACCCAGGCTGTAATCTTCGTTTTTCTTTCTTCCTCGAAGCTGGTGATCGGTTGTCTGGAACTATCGGAATCCAATCGATATTCACTCAAACGGATTTAACAGTTCACAATTCGATATACTCTCGAACTACCGATAACTTAAAGTTCAAATTTTCGGTTAATCGTTGAAACGAAAAATCACCCGTACTATACGTTTAATTTCCGAAAATCCTACTGACTGCGCCAAAAATGTTCCTTAACTTCGAAAAATACTTTTTAAAAAACGAAAAACTACAAAATTGAGACGTTTATTACATTAAGGTTACAAACAATCTGATTTAATTTACAATTTGTGTTAATTTATAAGATCTGGTATAAAAGCTTAGTAGACTAAAAATAATATTAACGTTGACGGTTTACGTTTCGTAACTCCCGACTTTTTGTCACGCAAAGACTAACCTTAAGACTTAACCAATCGCTCAAAGTTGATCTAATGGTAACCACACTTTGTACAAGTGGCCCTTTTGTGTGCATTTGCTTGTTTATTATTTACTCTGTTGTTAACACTGCATATCTCTGGATGGAAACGCTGCGTATGCAGCATTTTGTTGATCAGCATTGCAAGCTCTACATTTCCTTCGGGACAAAATAGAACCAGTGCGCACCGCGCAGCCTTGCGAAAGGTATCACAACAAAAGGCAATGTAGCTTTGCTGAAGACCAGAGCAACTCTTTCAAAGGAGTTTCAAAATAACCTCACATTTTTTTAAATAAACGAATGAAATATTTATTTTCGGCCTGAATGGTTTCGAGAAAATGATGATAGAGTTGATGGATTTTGCCATGAGCTGCCGCGCAGCAGCACTATGCGCGAATTGGCAGTTGGCCGGAGAAATAGTAAAATCAGTTTTGAAAGCATTTAGTTACTTCATGTATGTGATCGTGAAGCACGCTAAGGGTATCGCACTTCTTTATTTCACAATTTAAACGTTAAATCAATAAAATACACCTATGTATAAATTATTTAAGCGGAAGTCACCATAAAACCAAATAATGCGCTGTCAAAAATTTTCTGAAAAACATTTTCAGTAACCAACAAATTTGATCTGTTCGGGGTAAAAAAATGTAATTCAAATGTAGATATTTCAACTCAGGTAGATACTGTCCTTGTACGTAGCTTTGTTGTTTGTACATTTGTGCAAATGGGAGAATTCAATTACTCTACGACGATGCTTCTGCTCGACTTGGTGAAGGTACGAATTCACTAATGTTCTTTAGTAGATTAATCATCGCAGAATCTGCATGTTCCACTGCCCACTTTGTATATCTTGCAGAGATGGTATCTGCGTGAGCAGTGAACAGTGAGAATTCCTGTGATTATTCTGAGATCAGCTTTCTGAAGCTACTAGAGCAATTTAGCGTAGTGAGCAGAAGGTCGTATTAACCTTTTTGCCTGGATTATTTTTCCTATTTTTGGACTTCTTCCACGATGAGGCTTTTTGAGATACCACAAAATGGTTCGGGTCCGATAAAAGGAATACAAGCTCCTTCCTTTGCGAGACCATCTGCAATCTCATTTCCGACAATTCCTTCATGTCCTGGCACCCATAACAAAGTTACTTTCTTGTTTCTTCTCAGTGTTATTATGACAGGATAAAAAAATTGAATGTGATAAGGACGGGAAATTTCACAATTAAACTACTAATTAATAAAAATAAAGTGTATTATGACACTGCTTTACAATTGTATAGATCTCATAAATATATCAACAAAAAAATATAATCACGTCAATAGCTGCAGTATCTAGGACACTAAACAACAAATTTATCATCATTTATTTTGAGAAATATGCCTAAACTAAAATACTAAATAATAAATTGTGGACAACAACTCTTTAAATCAAACATTCGCTTGTTTATCGATATATAAATACCACTCGAAAAAATATACAGGAACATAAGTATTTTTCGATATAAAGTAAACAGATATAAGTAATATTTTTATAAAAAAAGTTTGATACAATTTTAGAGTATGTCGGTACACTAAATGACCAATGACACCAATGACCGAATTCAAAATGAATGTTTAGATAGAACGGGGAGAAGAGAGAAGAATTCGCAATGCAATTCGTAACTTGAATTCGAAGAGGTGCAAACTACAAAACCCCCAGAAAGGCAAATCATAGCGAAGGTGCGATTCGAACAAAGAATAGCAAGCTGTTAAAGCAGTAGAAGAATCAAGCTTTTCAGTCACAGATTTAGAGCCAATTGCACCGACTATTTTAAGACAAGCTTAGGGTTAAGGGCCGCTTAAAGTTAATATTTTTGTTGCACCGTATGTCAAACTAAATTTAAACTTCCCTTAACTTAAGCCGTCAATTTCGGAGGTTTACAAAAAAACTAAATTTATTTAACCTAAAAGTTGCTTGATGGCCGATGGTTTGTTATGTTTAATAAGAAAATTGATATTTTCAACGATGATTTAGATTTGTTAGAAATAATAAAACATGGTTTTCCGAGACGGGTATGTTGTTAAAACTAGGAAGTAATGATTGGGTGGTGGATGTGGAAGACTGTTGACATGTGGTCCAGTGATTGAAAAGCTAAATGAAGTCAGTTGCAAACGAGCTGTGATGGGCATATCCTTTGACCTCAAAAATTGACGAAAACGAAAGAACTGAAAATCTCTTACACAAAGCACTTTACACGATAGTTTGCAAATAAGACGAGCAAGTGGAAAAATGTTAACCATACTTTTGGTTGACGATCAAGATTGTCTTGATGAAGATGCGGACTTGGCTAAAATAGGGAGATGCTGAGCCTACTACTATGACTTTGAGACAAAAAGTTAAAGTTCACAAAGAAAAGAGTGGCTTTCTTCGACTTAACAAGTAAAACGTAAAGATGATGATCTTTGTTTGGTAATAAAGCCAAACACGATCTACGTTTGTTTCAAAAGGGGCAACTTTTAACGTCTAATTTCGTTTCTTTTTGTATGTGGTCCTAAATTTTTGGGTACGTATTGTATTGACTTCTTCGCTCGTCGTCACCCTTCATCGCCACTACAAACGTACGTGATGACCACCAATCATCATACGACCACGAATGTATTTGGGAATATTACTAGTTATATTGTGCCCTCTTGGTCACTGAAAATTCGGGCTTCTAGCTTCATCAACGAAGTTACAGGGGTGTCGAAAATGTCCTGAATGGCTTCGAGAAAAGAATGTGCTTTTGTTTGTTATTTTTGCACAAGTATTACACGAGTGCTGTGTTAAGTTAAGAAGAGATGTACGCAAAAAATGGGCAAAATGGTATAAAAAGGGGCAAAATGGGAAAAAATGGCAAAATGGGAAAAAATGGCAAAATGGGACAAAAGGGGGCAAAATGGGACAAAAGGGGGCAAAATGGGACAAAAAGGGGCAAAATGGGGGCAAAATGGGAAAAAATGTGCCAAATGGGAAAAAGGTGCCAAATGGGAAAAGGGGGCCAAATGGGACAAAAAGGGGACAAAATGGGACAAAATGGAGACAGAATGGGATAAAAGGACAAAAGGGGAAAAAGGACAAAATGGATAAAAAGGACAAAATGGGGAAAAATGGACAAAATGGGACAAAAAATGGCAAAATGGGACCAAAAATATTTGACTTCTAACATATACCTCAACTATTTAGTACCCACTAAGCGAATTCTGGCTTTTCCTGAAAATAAAATAGGTGTTGAAAGGTAGACCTTTAACAACATAACCGACATTGAGAGGACCACGACGAATATGTAGAAAATCTTTTCGAAAAGGTTTCCAATCATATAAATTTATTTTGTTCAGGATCGTATTTTTTCAACAATGGAATGCAAAGAAAATAATATTAAATTATATGAAAATTACTACATACTCTAATTAAATATTTGATATAGCTGTATATAGTAAAATTAATACCTATTTAGAGGTACCAGCCGTTTTAGTAACTTAACGTATGCGGCTTCTTGAACCATCTGACATTAACATGAAATCAAAATTTGACGTAACTTCAAAAACGTGACATCTAATAAATTAGTTACGACGTTCATTTTTGTTGGTAATTTTTTGTTTCAACCGATTTATTAATAATAAATAAGGATGGTCTTATTCTAAATGGGTATAAAATTTACTATATATACTTGACTATCGAAAAATATTTCAAATTATTATTTACATCGCTTGTTTAATATAATGTCCCATAATATACAAAAAAAATTAATACCTATATAATATATAATACAAAATTTATCATGTAATATAATCGAAAATATATATAAATATCTTCCGAGTAATTAACTACTCAGAATAAATTTGAGTACATGCACTTATATCTAACTAAATTAACATGTAATGACGATATATGCCATTTGTCATATATAAAATAATATCGCCGATAAATGCCTGTAACAGACTCGACAAGTGACAGCTCAGTCAGAATAACGCAGACGGGGTAAGGCCAAAATAAAATAAGTTGAATATCAAGTGTATAATTTATTAATTATTGTATTCATATAGATAAATCTTGACAAAGTAAAATAGAGTAGACGCTTTCTCAATTAAAAAGTCTCAAGGAAGCATGTCAAGAAGTATCCAATGAAAGCTAGATTAGTAAGACACATGATGAAGTTATGTAAATAAAATACTACCACTATGATAGTATTTATTATTTTTTAATAACTGATTATTATTTAAAATTGATTGAACTTCAATTCTTTTGAGTTAGAAGAATGTGTGCTGCTCAGTTGAATTATGAAGTATCCATATCTATAACAATACTATACAAAATGTAACAGACTTGAAGAAAAAGGAAACTTATGCCATTGGAGTGTGTAAGTAAATGGTATTATTTACCTGTTTTTCAATCATAGGTTTTAATGCCGAAGAATGAGGGATTATTAGAATGATTCTAAAAATTTTAATAAGAAAAAAAATAAACGTAATAGTAATAGAAATACCTTGGAAAAATTACCTTGCACTTCAATATATGAAAATTTAATGTTTTCTATAAATACATCGATATGTCTTGTATAATAAAGACAGGTAGAATTTCAAAGGCACTATTGAGTTAGATTTGTAATGAAGGGGAGATAATATAGAAAGTAATATAGCCAATAAGTAGCTATAGCACAGTTGACATCAGACACTTACAAATTACAGCACTCCCTGTCAGAAAAATACAGACGAAGGAAGGCCGGTCAAGATAAATATCTTAAATACTATGTGATTGCTTTTCTATTATAAAAAAAAACAGAATAGAATAAGTCATATCGGCGCGGATCTTACGTCCTACCCCTCTAAGTGAAGAAGGCCAAAGATTATATATCGCACCTTTGGAGAAACAGTGAAACAATTACAAAAATTTTCAAAAATTAGTTGATTATGTCAAATTATTCCTAAAGCTCAACTCTATCCGATACAACAAAGACAGAATTGTAACTCGTCCCATATGCGCTAGATGGAGGATATATTTTATGACATGTTCCCTCACAGCTGATACTTACGTTACAAAACTAGTTATAGTGGCCAGTGGATGTCAGTAAAAATAAAATTTGGCCGCTAGTTCAATAAGAAAAAAAACCCACAACTGAAGGAAGCGTACACTACCAAATTTCCTATTTCTGGGAGAAAAAAAAAGACCTACTCAAGTTAATTAACACTAATATTTTTCCAAAATATTATGAGCCCTTTTATAAAACTTTGTTTTAAAATTTTGGGTCATTATGAATTTGTTTTAAGTTTATTTTCCATGAAGTACAAATTCAACCATAAATTTGTCTTTTAATACCCTTTCTTTTTATCGTAATTCAGAAAAATTTTAGAGCAACAATAACACATTTGTAACCAAAATTTCATGGATTTAAGAGAGGTTTTTTCGCAAAAAAAAGTATAAATTTTTCGTATAATATACACATCAACTAATAATTTACATAAATTTTAATCTAACTTCTTATAACTGTTTTCCTATTTACTGCCAAAAACCAAAAATAAATTTGAAAAACTTTAAATGCGTTTTCTGAACAATTAATGAATTTGCATTCGTGTCAGTGTTTCTCCAAAGATGCGAATATCGACGCGGATCAACCGCACTTGTCAAAAATTTATTAGATAAGCAGACTGTCAAAGTAGAAACACGAGTTCGCTGCAGTTAAAAGCTGTCGCAATATACAATATTTACAAAAAATGTATATTTCTTCCGTTTCAATCTCATTTCTCGTATCTGCCGATTTCGATACGAGCTATTACGAACGTCGTTGAATTAGTCACAATCTTAGATGAGCTCACATTTTATGGAATGTAAAATAATCGGTTAATATTTCAGCTTTTAAAACATTTCGATTGTTGAAAGCTCGCGAATTTGTCCATCACTAAAAGTGATCTTATCTCCATCAGCATGTGTCCGCTGTACACTTACCAGTCTGTCTCTGTGCAATTAGCGAACGCGGATAAGCAACACGTACAGATCACTCGCCTGCGGTACGTCAGTGTCTATTAACCATTTGCACTGTGGAAATGAGTCCATGTTCGTATTGTTCGCGTATTTGTAACAACCAGTTTCATCATTTCAACATGTCTATTTTAAATTATATTTAAATTTGGAATAACGTATTGGTATTTCTAATTTTCTATAAAACTGTAAATATCACAGAATTTGTAACAATGATGTCACCGAATTAATTTAAATTAGCTGTCATGTCTTTGTAGTCATGTTAATATTAATTTTGTACAATTTTTTCGTCGATTTTTGTATCGACACCGAAACCATCATGAAGCTACAATTTAAAATATTTCAACTGTAAAAATAATGATTTCATTATATCGTTTTAACTAAACACATATCGACATTACTGTTTTTGAGAGTAAATATATTTAATGATAAAACAAGATAATGTAAGTCTACCGTTTCTAAAGGCACAATTTTGGACGGCTACAACAAATACTAGTAGTCGCGGTAATTAACAAAAGATACACTTTTTCAATTACTAAGCTTACTACAGGGTGATCATAGAGTGTTCTTAGATTGTTTACACGCTGGATGATAATGATAATAAGAATATAGTATAATTGTTGACTGTATTCGAATAAAACAATAATTTTAACGTAAACCTGTGGTTTCTGTGATAGAAAAATTGAAATCACAATGTTTTACTTCACTTTTAATGAATTTAATTAATATGTAAATAAATCCCAATTGAATCAGTCTCAAGTTATGTGACATTGAACACTAATCAGTCACAGTATGATATTTGAAGTGTTTTCTGGCAATTGCATATATAAAAACCATTGAGTTCTAACCATTTATATCAATAAATATAACGAAGAACCGTCTCCTCATTTGTTTACCAATGTTTGGGAGCAAATATAGCCGGTCATATGACACTTTCCCGAAAATAGTCAACTCCACCATTTAATACTCTTTGAATCTGAAACACCATCAACAATTTTTTTAAATAATTTATTCATTTGTTGAGATAATGCTGCGTTTCCCCCCATTGTGAAAAATTAGCACGAAAAGAATATCCCAAATGAAAACAAACTTAGAACACCCTGAATATACTTAAATAACTATTATATGGCGGTTCTTCTAACAGAGGAAAAAAATCATTTAATATGTTGTCGAGTGTCTGATTAAGAAAGTTAAGCGGGTATCTCAGAAAATATTTATCGTTCAGCTTAGAGAAAAAAATCTGTGATACTAACTCGCATACGAGAAATTTCTGGAAATTATTTTCAAGTTTCCTACCCCACCGCTAGAGGGCGTAGAACAGAATAATATCACAAAAACATCATTTTTCTATAATAAATGTACCGTTACAGTAATACCGTTAAATATTCGTAATCCTTAGATCATTTTACGTAAGTTTGCTCCAATACTTGTAAAATAGCAGGTAGGAGTGAGTGGGGAAGCTAACTCAATAAAACTGTTATAACTTTTGTTCCGCTTTATGGATTTTGACAAACTTACTATAATTTGAAAGGAAATTCCATTATTCCAGTGGTTTTAACGGTACCTAGGTGGCGGTGGTTGAACAATTGTTTTGTTTTCAACTTTTTTTGGGAATCTTCGAATGCGATGCTATATTTTTAATTTATAGATATTGAGATGCGGTTTTTACCTTTTTTTTTTAAATTCCCTCCTCTTTCAAGTAAATGATTAAAAAATATAGCATTGCATATGAAGATTCCCAAAAAAAGTTGAAAACAAAACAATTGTTCAATCACCGTCACCTAGCGACCGTTAAGACCACTGGAATGAAACGACGATACAATATTTTATTAGGCATTGAATTCCCTTTCAAATGATACTAAGTTTGTCAAAATCCATAAAGCTGAACGAAAGTTAAAACAGTTTTATTGAGTCAGCTTTCCCACTCACTCTTACCAGTCATTTGACAAGATAGAGGAAAAAGTACTGGAGCCAACTTACGTAAAATGATCTAATGATTACGAATATTTAAATTTTTTGGTACATTTATTATAGAAAAATGATGTTTTTGTGATATTATTGTGAAATACGCCCTCTAGCGGTGGAATAGAAAACTTGAAAATAATTTCCAGCAGTTTCTCGTATGCAAGTTTTTAGTACGGATTTTTTTCTCTAAGCTATACTATAAACAGTTTCTGAGATACAGCGGGTTACCTCTCTTAATCAGGTACATACAAGGTAGGCATTTTGAGTAATAAGTATAAAAATATTTAGTTTTCTTGTAATTAAAATATATGTTCATTAAACACAGACGTTTCAGAACGATGCTCACTTATACCATAAAATTATAATGAAAATTACCTTTCAAAACTTTCTTTCGCTTGCTCTTGACATTCAAAATTGAGTGTAAGGTACTTTAGGTTTCCCCTGTATGTATTTACAAATCAGCTAATAAAATATGTAATTTTTGTTACCATATTAGAAGGAACCTGATATTAATATTTTGATGAGAATGTCTGTGCAACTTCGATCATTATACAGAGTATATGAATAATAACACAATTTGTTTTGAAGCTAACATCTCAGAATACAGAACTTGTTTACCTGCGAAATACAATTTAAGCAAATAATCGAAATATTGGTTGAATCGTTTCAAATTGCTTCACAAAATTAATATAAACAGCAAATGTGCCAACAACCCTTGTATCAAATGATTAGTTGACAGATGTTTGTTTTGTTTTTTATCCAAATATTGTATGGCTCTAATTTTAGTTTTGTGAAAAAATTTGAATACAAATCAACTAAAAATACTCTGCTTATTGTCCGTATTATGGGTTATTCATCTAAGTAGTCTGTTTAATGATCGGGGATGTGCAAAATATTTCATCACTTTAAACGTGCATAAAGGTATCAAGAACAATTTTCAGTTTTTATTTCATATTTTTTATAAAAAAAATACTTTTAGAAAAAAATAGTTTACTACGTCCCAAAGGAAAATAAAAAATAATATTAGGACAGCCATTCGATTATTTGATACTAGGTCAAATCAATAGAATTGTTAAAATTATTCTTGATACCCCATAATAAAAAAAAATCTAATAATAAGTACATGTTTAAGTATTTCAGTGCAAACTTGAGATCATATTATGTTAAGTAAGAACTTTGAAGTCAGATAAACACAAATTATAGTTATTTATTGTATAAGTGTTTTAGATAATGTTTTATCCACCCGAGATCGAAGCTCGAAGATTCAATTTTCTCAAGTGGATAAAATGCAACTAAAACACGATTGCAATACAACGTTTTATCCACAAACACAGTCATTTATGCCCGTTTGCAACAAATGACCTATAAATACAAAGAACAAACAACAAACTTCAGAAATCAGCAGTGGTTATCAAATGCCCAGCGTAGGCGTTAAACCGAAGTGCTGCTAGAAACTATAATTCATAGGACACAAACTGCTATTTCTGCAATAATAGTAGTACATTTGGTCTTGCAGGTTTCCTGATTAGGTAATATTTTACTTAAAAATAATTTCGAAATTCAGAGCTTTCTCTATCAATCCTATGACCCGAAACAGCATTGCTTTGTCACTAAAAATCTTCAATAAGATGCAAATTCCTTTATGTCATGGAAATTATCAGATCGAGTGTAAAGCATCTCGGGAAGTCTATTATCTCGAAGATATCAAAATCAATTTCGAAAACCTCAGTCATAAAGTTTTCTAGGTAAAATCAGCAGTCAACTGTGATTTCAAACTAAGTCAAACTCAAGTTGACACAATCGTGAACCTAACATTAAGTTCTCCATAATTAGTTTAAGGAATACTTAGAGAGCAGTGCAACGCAAACTAGTATTTTTAAGTTTACTTTATTTTAAGTCTGTCAAGTAAACGGTGCAAGCGGGCATTAGAATCAGATTTCATCAAAAAGCGATTTACATTTCTCTCTGACAGCAGCTGTAACGTCAAAAATTATTGAAATTAATTTTAAAAATTTCGAGAGGTGTTGAATGGTTTCGATTGTATTTTTCATTCACTAGTGGATAAAGTGGTACTTTATATGCTTCATAAGTGTGGATAAAATTCCAATTATAATGTGATTGTGGATAAAATATATTATAATAATTTGGGTTCGAGAAAGTATACACAGGTCTAACAGAGTTGAAGCAATTTCACTGTGACAGATATAAAGGTGATTAGTCCCTCGCAGGATTTTAGGAGATAATGTATGTATGTTGCAAATATATTGGCCTAAAACCCAAGATATTTCAAATTCAATTCAAAATAGTGCATATAAATGTGTCATATAATAAATAAATCCGATGATATACAGGGTTAGTTTAAAGTATGGAAACATCTGAATATCTCACAAACGGCTATGCTTTGTAAATAAATATTAGTGAATTGTCAAAATTGGTTAATGTGAATCACTTTATAAAATAGCATATCTTAGCGATACAGAACGCATAAAAATCCTAATTTTACGAGTCTTTGGCGACAAGGAAAGAACGTATAAAGTTAAACCCATATTTAATGAATTGAATCCTCAACACGTTATTAACCGAACAACCGTTTTCAACACTGTCAAGAGCTATAAAGAGACTGGAAGTGTTAAAAATAGTCTTAAGCCTGGCAGGCCAAAAACTGCTACAGATGATGAAACAAAACTTAATGTGCTACTCCAAGTTGAGGAAAGTCCTCAAATATCATCAAAGCAGTTGGCGCTAGACAACAATATCGCTCAGACGTCCGTGGTAAGAATTATGAAGTCAGAAAAATTTAAACCCTATAAAATTAACTACAATCAAGAACTTACATAAGATGATCCAGACCGTAGATTACAGTTTTGTGAAAAAAGTTGAAGAAAAAAAGAACCTTGATGTTAATTTTGAAAAAAAAAATTGTACTTTCTGATGAGGCAACGTTTTGCCTCAACGGAGACGTAAATAGACGTAGTTGCCGGATTTGGTCTAGACGTAATCCCCGTTGGATG
Source organism: Lochmaea crataegi (assembly GCA_947563755.1). NCBI lineage: Eukaryota > Metazoa > Arthropoda > Insecta > Coleoptera > Chrysomelidae > Lochmaea > Lochmaea crataegi. The sequence goes on from OX387426.1 coordinate 18,139,548, forward strand.
AGCGAGAGACACACGCAGTGGCCGCAGAAAATAAATGTTTGGGCGGGGATTATTAATAATCACATAATCGGACCTTTTTTGTAGAAGGTAATTTAAATGGCAACATATATCTGGACCTGTTAAGAAATAATATTGTGTCAGCTATAGCAGCCATATTTCCAAATCCTAACAATCCCATGTTACCTTCTGATGACATATGGTATCAACAAGATGGTGCTTCCCCCCATTACACCCTGGCTGTACGTACTTATCTGGATACAGTGTTTCCACAGATATGGATAGGACGTCGAGGAGCGATAGAATGGCCGGCTCGGTCACCGGACTTATTAGATTTTTTCTTGTGGGGATACCTTAAAAATAAAGTTTACAAAAATAGACCAGTTGATCTACAAACTCTACAAAATCGTATTTTGGAAGAGATAAACCTGATACCACACACATATTTACGTGATTCAATTGGACAATTTTGTGAAAGACTTGGATACTGTCAAATCGTAAATGGTTTGCACTTTAGAATTTGTTGGGTTACCTATATTTCTTTATTTCTTTCAATGTTGATTATTTATTATTACTAATTGGATTCAAGTTGTAATACTAGAATAAACATTTTTGCAATAATTAAAGTGCCGATATCTGCGTAACCATAGAATTTGGGCATAGGGTGCCCTTATAACAAAGTTAATCTAGAAGTCGAAAGGATTCATAAAATTATATAATATACAGGGTGTTCCATTTAAAAAATCATTCATTGCAGTAACTACGCTGTTCAGGGAAGTTTTGTCGCAACGTGAAAATATGCTCCTATGGCAACCTTACAACATGCGTTAAAATATTCTTTTTATAGTTTTCCGTTTGTGAGATATTCAGATGTTTCCATACTTTAAACTAACCCTGTATATGACAAATACTACATATCTGACTTACTCAACCTATTATTTTTATTGATATTGGAATAATATGTAAAAAAATAGAAGTGAATCATATGATTTAAAATTAATAATCAAACACAATAAATAGTATTCCTCGCGCAATCGTATGTCCAAAGTGACCCTGAACGAATTTATTATAATTACTATTTTTTCATATACAAATCCAGTCATAATTTCGTTAAGAACAGATTTTTAGTATTAAAATGTGTAATGGCACAATTCAAAAATTATGTACATAACCAATATAACATTTATATTTAGGATCACTCTTTTGAAATATTCAATGTAAAAAAAAACAAAAAAGACCGAAGAAATATTTTTATTAATTTTTTCGAAAATTCCTATTAATTTCGGGAGTAGTTTTTAAAACTAAATATATATGAAAAATGATTGAGAAAAATTTGTGGAATTTTATGAAAAGTATAGCAAAAAAACTCGATCGCAGTAATAAATAAGGACTTAAATTCAGTAGGTATAACACAAGGTCAGAAAGATATTAAGGGACAGGAAGAGATTGGTCTGACGGAAGAAAGGGAGCTCATACGGTTATTAAGTGAAGTACTGCTCCAAATATAGTAAAATCCTAGTAATGGGCTCTGCAATATAAAAGTTGAAAATGCTGTTTTCAAGCGAAGTACTGCCCCAACTAAATTAAAATCTTAGTTGGCAACTCTGTGATATAGAACAGTTAGGAATGCGGTCTTTAAGCGAAGCACTACCCCAGCTATATTAAAATCTTAGTTAGGAGATCTGCGATCTAAAAGTTGGAAATGCGGTTTTTATGTGAAGTACTGTCCCAAATATATTAAAATCGTGGTGGGCAACTCTGTAATTTAGAAGTTGGAAATATTGTTTTTAAGCGAAGTAAGGCCTCAACTATATTAAAATCCTAGCTTGCAACTCTAGAGATATGCAGGAAAGTTGGAAATGCGGCATTTAAGCGAAGTACTGCCTCAATTATATAAAAATCCTAGATGGCAACTCTGGAATATAGAAAAAAATGTAAATGCGGTTCTTAAGCAAAGTAATGCCCCAACTATATTAAAATCCTATTTAGGGGCACTGTGGTTGGAAAGCAAAGTACTGTCCCAACTATACTAAAATTCTGATTGGCAGCTCTGAGATATAGGAGAAAGTTGGAAATGTTTAAGCGAGGTGCTGCAGTAACTATAACAAAATCCTATTGGGCTCTGCGGTATAGGAATTGGAGATGTGGTTTTTAAGCGAAGTACTGCCCCAACTAAATTGAAATCTTAGTTGGCAACTCTGTGATATAGAAGGAATTTGGAAATGCGGTTTTTGCGAAGTACTGCCCCAGATATATTAAAATATTAGGAGCTATGCGATTTGAAAGTTGGAAATGCGGTTTTTAAGCGAAGTACTACCCTAGCTAAATTAAAATCTTAGTTAGGAGCTCTGCGACTTAAACGTTAGAATTGCAGTTTTAAGAGAATTACTGTATCAACTATATTAAAGCCTGATTGCTACTCTGTCATTTAGAAGTTGGGAATGAGGTTCTTAAGTGACGTACTGCCCCAACTATATTTGAATCTTATTGGGGTCTGCGATATAGAAGTTGGAGTTGCGGAGTAGGCAACTCTGTGATATCGAAGAAAGTTGAAAATATGGGTATTAAACGAAGTACCACTCCAACCATATTAAAATCCTAGTTAGGGACTCTACGATAAAAAAGTTGGAAATGTTGTTTTTAAGCGAAGTACTGCCCCAACTAATTTAAAATCTTAGTTGGCAGCTCTGTGATAAAGAAGGAATTTGGAAATGCGGTTTTTGCGAAGTACCATCCCAACTATATTAAAATCTTAGTTATGAGCTCTGCGATTTAAAAGTTGGAAATGCAGTTTTTAAGGGAAGTACTGTATGAACTATATTAAAGCCTGATTGGCAACTCTGTGAATTAGAAGTTGGGAATAAGGTTCTTAGGTGATGTACTGCCCCAACTATATTAGAGTCTTATTGGGGTCTGCGATATAGGAGTTGGAGATGCGGTTTTTAAGCGAAGTACTGCCCCAACTAAATCAATATCTTAGTTGGGAGCTCTGTGATAGAGAAGAAAGTTGGAAATGCGGTTTTTAAGAGAAGTACTGCAGCAACTATATTAAAATCCTATGTGGCAACTCTGTGATATAGAAGTTGAAAATATGGATTTTAAGCGCCAACTATATTAAAATCCTAGTCCTAGGAGCGTTCATCCATTACGTAAAGCGTTAAAGGTCAGGGTGTTTAGCCGAATCTCACTAAATCTCACGTGGAGGTGAGGGAAGTGTCGACAGATATTATGTAGTTTTTTAGCAATAAACAGTGTAATATTGTGAGAAAACTAGCTGAAACTTAGTTAAACATGTTTCTTCACTGAAATTTTGCTAAATTCTACACAATCCGCGGTAATGCGAACGCACAAAAGTATCAGTCAATCGCAGATTAACGTATTTACTCTAAAAATATGTATTTTGGAAAATTTAACTGAAGGGGGAGGGAGGAAGTACCACGGTCTTACGTAATTAATGGATAAGGTAAATTGATCGACAAAGCAAAGATGCAAAAATAGTCCTGAATACAAAAAAGACAGTAAATGGGGTCTCTGAACCTTAATTTACTAAAAAATATAAAGATATTACTAGGAAGTGATGAAAACTTTATTTTAAAAACTATTCACGAGATTGGTTGGGCTATTATTTCATCCCATTTTTCATTTATTCGTTTCGAAACAAAAAGGTTTTGTCTGAATTTTATTCATATTACTGTACATCATTTTTCAATTGGATGTAAATTCCTACGGCTTTTAAAATTTAATATTGTTCAATAATTGTATTTTAAAAAATATACATAAATTTTGTACAAATATAATCATTCGACAATTACGTTGTATATAATTTTGTTTCAATAAATATAAAGAAATTACACGTCATGATGAATAATATAAATATGTGTATAAAGAATAAAAAGTTACCAATAACATATTTTAGTAATACAATTAAACGGAAAATAATATTTGGTATAACTAATATTAAGGCTTACCTAAAAATATATCAACATATATGCAATTATTTCGATGTTTACACGCCATCAGTCAAAATACACAAGAAAGTTGGAAAAAATATATATAAATAGTTGCGGGATTATTCAATTTTATCACATTGATCATATTGCTTCAGGTTATAACTGCCAATAGCTCGTGGATAACTTCAACCACTTATTTTATGTACCTATGATAAAAATGCAGTGTGTTCTTTCAAGTTTCATACAAATGGATGAAATATTGTAGTCTTGTACATCATACAAAAAACTCATTTTTTTGAAATATCAAAATTACCAATGTATGGTGTTAAATATCTTCATTTTTACCCTTCATTTAAGATAAATATAAATTTTCGCCCAACGTGGGGCCCGAAACCACGATCCTAATACCTTGAGTCTCATATTCCACCGACTTAGCAATCTTATTGAGTGATTATGTAAAACGAAGAAAAAGCAACAAAACAACCATCAATGAACGAAACACTCCAATAAAACATCCACGAATTACAAAAAGAAAATAGAAGACTACAACAAAACTTTAATCATCTTGTCGATGAAATTAGAAGTTTGAGCCTTGCAATCAACATGATTATCGAACTAAGAGATAACATCATGGCAATGAAAGAGAAAAAAATAATCAAAGAAAAAGAGTCTTTAGCTACAATATATAGAGAACGCAAGGAAAATAGAGAAAGGCGATGAGAATAATATGTAGAAAAACTTGCTGAAATGAAAATAATAACTATTTTGAGCGATAATGAAGGATCTCCTCAAAAATCTCATGATGTGTACATAAAATAGTTAGAAGAAAATATTTAAGACTATCTTACAATTATTGGTGAATTGTCGGGTAATTTAGGAAAAGCTAGAATTTACAGAAAATGTGCTAGAAGATGCTAAAGAAGAGAATCGGTCTTCGCATTTAGAAATGAAACTTATTTGTCAGGAAAACACCGAATTGAAATCAGATATGGTGGAATCAAAAGAAGAGATCGAATAATTGAAGTTACAATTGATCTGTGAAGTATTTCGAAGGAGCTGAAGATGAGAAAAGCACCATGGAACCCGGGGCTCTATAATGGAAATCCCTCTACCTCCTGCACGAACCAAGAGAACTTACTCGTTTGTAATGCTTTTTTGTTGTAAATTAGTGATTTTAAATAGTATTTGATTTATTTTTGTTTAAATTAGGACCAAGGGATCAGTGAGTTTTATATGAATATGTAAATATACTTATCAATTTGTATAAAACTTTTTGTAACACGCTGTATACACTACCTTATTTCGAAAATAAATTAAAAAATATATAACAAAAATTGTATTTTGACTGTAGTAGCTACCAATTACCTTAAGAATAATTCGTATTTTTGACGCCTCGCATCAAAGGTACCAACAGAGCTGGTGGACCAGCTTGTCTTAAAAACGGATGTGCAAGAAGCTCTTGAGCAGTTGCACGTTGAGTTGGATCTCTTACTAGCATTCTATCTAAGAATGATTGCAGCCGTGGTGATACCTGAAAGTTAAATATTTTAATAACCCACACTCAATATTTAAATGTTGTGGCTTTCTAACAAATAATAATATAAACAAATTATTTTACCTTATGAGCATTTTTTAGTTTTGGTGGTGGCATTTCGCGTATCCTCCTCATAGCCTGCAAAGGAGGTTCGTTGAATAACGGCGGCTCTCCATCGACCATTTCTATAACCATTATACCTAGTGACCAAATATCAACCTCGGGTCCGTAAGGTAATCTTGAAATAACTTCGGGTGACATCCAATATGGAGTTCCCACTAGAGATTTTCGTTTTGGAAGTTCTTGAGATACCTGAAGGAAAAAACACCATCATAATCATATCTATGAATATAACTTTACACCTACGGGTAGTAATCTTCTAGTTTATGGATTCTTCATAATTATTTGCAGTTCTTCAAGTTTCCTATTATTGTTACTTGAATAATGTTTACTTATAAACAAAAATACAGGGTGAACCAATATTACGACAAAGTTCGGTATATGGGTTACTTTAAGAGATATCAAAAAATGTTATGAAGAAAATTAGTAAATGTCTTTAAGCTCCATATTTTGAAATTATGTCGAACTATACAGAGTTACAAACCAAACGTGTGATTTGTTAAATGGGAACCCCTGTATATTATACTGAATGGTAAAGACCACTAATTTTCAAAAACAGTATAATCGTAATTTCAATGTCTAAAAACTACTATATGAAGTAATTATATATTTTTATTTGTTTTATAATATGACTAATGCAATAAATTACATAATTTTCATTTCAAACATACAATTTTACGCGCTATTTATAAAGGCTGCTCTCATTGGTGTAGTGCAGTGTGACGTACTAGCCCCTACACGCCTATCGACCTTGAGCCGAACAATCATATAAGTTCTATCATAGTAAATCCGTATACCTGTGGTTCCGTGTACGACAAAACAAAAGTTAATCAAATTTGAGGTTATGCTATATTTGTTTGCTGTTTTCAAGTTTTTGAAAAAAAATTGAAAATCCAACACAAAAACGGCAACAATAACTTTACAAACTGACGACAAACGGACAAAACAAACAAGATGCACAGCCAAAGACGACTGTCACAGATCACAGAACAAAAAGTGCATCTGTGAACAAATTTCATATTCCATCACCAACAGTGTTGCCGCACTAAAATGGTAAAACTTGTTCTCGACATAAAGAAGAATACAAACAAAATATAATCATTCCAACAACTTTGTTGTGAAGTGACATTTTTATCATTAGTTGACTACGTTGTAGGGAAAAAACAGCTCAGATATACAAAAGCCAATGGTGAGTAACTTTGACAACACTGCACTACGGTGTCCAGAGGATATATAATAGAAGAAAACAGAGGCAGTTAATGTTAGGGGTTAGCACGTCATAGCACCACCGACTTCTTTCGGACATTTTTCAGTTTTGAATTAATATGTTGATTTCAAAACGTCAGGAAATCTATTTAATACCATTTTGACATGTGATATTATCTGCACTGCACTGAACCAACATCATTATTCATTGATTGAAATATATTTGAAAGGATTTCATCTCTTAGTGGTCTTCCCCATTCGGATTGCTCACTTTTTTTTGAAGCAAGGTTTTGCTACGTTATACATAGTCCTTTAAAACGTATGGACACGTTTTTGTGAAAATCATAGGTAAATCAACCTTCTTTAGCTAGCTGTACGTTAAAGAAAAAAAATTATTTTGCCTTACAGTTTGGTAGTATGAAGCAATATCTTCGTATTCGATTATATTTTAATTATTATCTCTTTTGTATACAAGGTGGACAGAAACTTGTACCTTTCACTTTCTTTATTCTTTCAAATGGAACACCCTGTATTTTATAGCACATATAGAATCTTCGGTTTATCAAAAGCTTCACAAAAATGTGAGCAATCCGAATTCAGTATAATATACAGCGGTTCCCATTTAAAAAAATCACATGTTTGGTTTGTAACGTCAACACTCTGTATAGTTCTAAATAATTTCAAAATATAGACCTTAAAGACATCTACTAATTTTCTTGTTATCATTTTTTGATCTCTTAAAATAACCCATATACCGAACTCTGTCGTGAGATTGATAAACCCTGTATGTTTAATGTACACTGCCGATCATAAAATTTGTAAGTTATTTCAGTAATTTTTATTTTGTATGGATTTTTTTTTGGGATGAAACATAATTTACTAACTTCAACTTAGTTCCTGAGGAAAATCTCAGAGACAAGTAGCTCCTTTAGTCCTATTTCCCAGAGGAATTTTAGGATATCTGCAGACTTTAAATTATGTAAATGTCCCTCTTCTATAATATAATCTCCTAGGTGTTGTGCCCCAGAATTCTGAATTGCCGTGCAATTCGCAAGATTGGGTTGAGGTTTTTTCTTCCATGCCACATAATCTAAATTCTTCTTCCTCCACTATTTTGAGATTTTTCAGATGCTCATTCAGGTGACAATGTCCCATTGGGGTCCCTGTTAAAACTCTTAGTGCAGTTTTACTTTGACTTATGCATTCATTTGATCTCAATAGGTTGTAGCCACCCAGAAGAATCTTTGATTGTCTAAGCCCTACTAGATCTTTCCAATAGTCAGATCTTCTCTTTTTTGGCTTTGCCTATTTCTTCCAATATTACATTGAAGCTGATACCTTCAGTCCCCCTCTTTGCTAGTTCCTCTGCTATTTCATTTCCTTCTATTCCAGGGCTGGAACCCACAGTAATGTAACTATATTGTTCTCGCCTAGTTCATTGAGTTTGCCTAGGCATTCCCACACCATTTTGGAACTGATTACACAAGTGCTCAGTGCTTTAATGGCTGCTTGACTATCCGACATTATGATAATCCTTTGCCTTTTATATCCTTTATCAATATTGAACTGAGCACACTTTCTTATGGCGTGAATTTCCGCTTGAAAGATACTCGGGGTTTTTCCTAAGCTTTCAGAGTGTTTGGTTCTACCCCTATCCCAGTTCCTTCTATTGCTTTTGAGCCATCTGTGTACCATTGAATGGCATTCTTTCCAAGTCTGGTAATGGAATTTGGATCCCATTCCTTCTTGTTGCTTAATTCCGTAACGAATTTCTTTGAAAAGTTATACTTTTTCATCATACCATCTTGTGGCATGTCCTAACTGATTGCTTGAATAAACAAAAAGTTTTTGTTGTTTCAAGTTTATGTAATGAAAATTAACAATTTTAATTTGATGTGCTAAGTAATGAGAATAAACAATTTTACATGGAAATTCTTTTCGTTGAAACTAAAGTAATTTGAAGACTTCTGTAGTGAGTATTTCTTCCTCTGGCAGCGATAAATATTTAAATTATAATGCTTACCTGAGCACAAAATCCAAAATCTGACAATTTCACCCTTCCATCAAGTGCCAATAATATTGAATCTGACTTAATATCCCTATGTATGACTCCTTGAGAATGAAGATATGCCAAAGCTTTCAAACACTGTTTACAGACAGTTGCAATTTGTTCTTCGTCCATTCTTGAGTGGGTGACAATATCTGTTAAGGCACCACCTATTTAAATAATAAACAAATACAGAAAAGCAAAACAATTCGACATCATCTTTGAAATAAATAACGTAATTATTATGAAATTGTACTGAAAAGAATAGAATGGGTCAATGTTTAATGTATGTACAGAAGATTATCAACTTTTATTTGGAAGACGGTTAAAGGAAATTCTGCCAGTACAATCAAAAACCTTTATCCTGAATTACCACACCACAAGGAAATCAGAAAATGGGTGCGTTTAGCCGAGATCAACGGTTGAAACTAAGCACAAAACATGTTGAGTATGCTGGCAGTCAGTGGCTGAGTTCTGTCTGATTGCATTGCTGCAAGATAGCAGCAGTGGAACATAACCTAATTTTATAATAATAGGTATATGGTTGGATATAATAATTTCATTATTTATTACTCAAGTAACCTCTGAGTCAGCAACTCAACCGTTGAGCACGTCTGAACACGCCTAATATAATAAAGAAAATCAGGAAAATCAAAAAAAAAGTTTATGCATAGAGTGAAGCCCTTACCAACTGGGAACCCGGTGATATGGTGTGGATTTGTGTCATGGGCCTAAAAGCACATACCATTGACAAAGGAAACAAACCAAAATCGTATATACTCGAAGATAGTTGTCCTGACTTACTGGCTTTAATAGAATTTAATGTAAATGACAGAAGAACCCGTAACACTGAATTGTTTCATATTCCATTTCACCAGACAAACTATGACAGGTATGAACCTATAACTAGACTGTTGAGAACTGCCAACAGCTATCAACATAATCTCGATATTCTCGGCTCAACGTTGTCAAGATTTAAAGGTCAAGTCAGCGGCATTAACTTTACATAAGTGTTCAACTTTGATTTTGTTATAAATCTTTGTAGAAGTAAATTTCTTTCTCTTGTGCAAATGTTTTTTTTTTAATCTTATATTATGTTTTTCATAGCTTTTAAGTATATTTATGTTACTCTATATTTAATTATGGATGTTGAGAATATTATTATTATAAATTGGTTTATCCGTTAATAAATAAATAATGATGAAAAAGAACTACGGAGAACATGAAACTCGTTAAATAAATTTCCTGAAAAAGACAAATGGATTCCACGAGAAAAGAAGGTTGCAGAATTCGCACAAGACGGTACTGAAATAAATTAGGTTAATGGACAGAATAGTCAGTATAATAAAACTAATGAACAAGAAGAAAGCAATAAAGTTAAGAAAGAAAAAGAGATTGAGTCATCAAACGAAACAGATTAAAGAAAAGACATTGAATTAAGAATATAAGTATCTAGAAACCCAAACGTTACCAAAATAATTAAAACAAAATGGAGACATGGAATATTAGTTGGGCTGTCATGGCGACAGGTTGTTGTCAGAATATAATTTTACTGTTGTCAATTAAGTATTGTTCCTACAAGTTTATGTGTTAATAAAGTTTAGTTCACTCCTTAACCTGAAACGTGTTTATATAATTACGAACCACAAACGAATGGTACTATGTAGTGTGTCATTGAAGATATTAATAGAATTGCATGTCAAACTCTATCACATCTCTTTGACCATTCCATTTCCGGGAGTGTGTAGAAATTCTGCATTATATGTATTGTGCTTTCACTATCTTCAACCCCAAGCACAGTTCGCACCAAAATGTTCAAAAAGTATGGTGTTAGATGGTGGTTTTCTAACGACAGATCATAATGCAAATGAATGTCGCACAATAACGCTAAGACCACTTATTTTTCAGCAACGGGACCCCCTTTTTGAAACATCCTGTAAATGACTGACCAACAAGCAAATTATAATGATAGTATAGTACATATAAATACTGAATTAATAAATTTAAATATAATGACATTTTAAATTGAATTAGTGTATGAAGTGAAGTTAGTGTTTTAGTATTTAAACAATCTACTAAAAAAGCTGTATTACTTAAAAAAAAACAAATCGTAGTACAAATCAACAATTATAAGGATTGTAACAATTGTACATACCTTCTAAAAATTCCATCACAACCCAAAGTTCATCATTCACCAAATAGCTGTCAAACATTTCTACTATATTTGGATGATGATAATCCCTCATAATAACCACTTCATTGAATAAAAGTTCTCTTCGTTGTTGTTTTCTTAGATCCATTTTTTTGACGGCGACTTGTCGGCCAGTAGTTCGATCATGAGCTATACAGACAGTACCTGTTGAACCTTCACCTATTTTTATAAATCGTTCCAGATTTTCACGTGGATCCTTTGAAGACACAACCATTTGAAGAGCTGCTCTGAACTGCAAACAAAGATAAATAGTTAATGTTAAATACTGGAGATATGTATTAAAAATTTTATTATTTATCTATGTTGTATTCACTCTGCAGCTGGTAAAATATTAAAAGGATTTCCCAAATTATAGAGAGGGGTTAGGTCTAGAAGAATTTTGGTTAATAAATAATATTTAAAAAGTTTCCTTGTTTAATATATTTGAATGTATCAATGTGTCAAATATTTAGATTGCAGGTGAGCCAAACTTTAGAATTTAATAAAAAGTTAACAGTATGTACCTAGCTAAATTTTGTACTTACTTGTTCATGTGTCAGCCTCTGTTCATGATGTTTATTTGATGAAACCTGGCCAGTAGCACTAGGTGGTGCATGTATCACTTGAGTTGGCTGTACTCCATTCTTTAAATTCTGGTTTTGATCATGTCTTGGTGGAGCCGGGTGGTATCCAGCATGTTGAAGACTTTGATGGGAGCCCGTATGACTTGGTTGAGAAAGGCCTGCCTTGTGAGAGAGAGGTGCCATAGGAGGAGGTCCAGAGGACATCATGGAACCTGCTGGTGATATTTGGGGATGATCACGTGGATGGTAACCAATATATTGATCTGGGATATTGCCATTTAAATAAGGATTGGGAATTTCATGATTGCTTAGAGAACGTTCAGCTGGTGAGTTGTCTCGAACTTGAGGTTTACCTAAAATAAAAGAAACATACATTTATCAAACTTCATCAAAATTATTCAATGCCATTTCAAAGTGATTGTGACAAAAACTATCTAGTCCTAGCTAACTTCACCACATCCAAAAAATGTAAATTATATTAGTTACAAAAATTGTTTCAGCATTTTCTTAAAATTCAAGTGATACTGCCAAATAACAGTTTGGATTGTTTTGTGTGGTCCACAATTTATGGTAGCTAACTAATGCTGTGAAAAATTGTAGAGATTATAAAATAGTATTACTATTACATCAGTACTTTTTAAAAATAAAACCAACTGTTTATAATTAATTCCATTCCATAATTGCCAGAATGACAATAATATGCAAATAATTATAAATAATATTTTAAAGTTTTCATTGGTTTTTCATTAAAAAAGTAATATGAGTAGATTCCACAAAGTAATTTCATTACATCAGTATCTACTTATTTACTACGCTTAATTTACATAGAAATTTACATGATAATACATTCACATTTAATATAAAAAATACATAAGTATATATTTAAAATACATTTAAAATGATAAAACAAAGTCAATTTTACAAAACATAAAACAAAAAAAACATCAACTAGTCAGCAAGTAATCACTCAGTTTTCTCTTAAATATTATTATGCTTGTAGAGCATTTAATATCTTCAGGCAAATTATTAAAAGCCTGTACACCTTTAAAAAAAACTGAATTTTGTGTACATTTTTTCGTGGCCCTATGAACTCTAAAATTTTGCTTATTTATAGTATTGTGCTCATGAACATCCTGGTTATAACTTAAAATATTTTGTAAATATACTGGGGAGATTCCTAATTTAATCTTAAATATAAATAGCACGGAATAAAAGAGTAAATATTTTTTAACAGGCAACCACTGAAGCACATTTAACATGGAGTTGATTGGTTCCAATCGCAAACAGTTCAGTATTATCCTCGTACCTCCATTCTGCAACCTTTGCAATCGCTGCAACTCATTTTGGTCGAGCAAATACAAAATAGTCGCACAATAATTAAAATGAGGTAATACAAGAGTATTATAGATAACTATTTTAGCCCATTTGCTGAGATGTGGAGAACAGCGTCTCAAATAATTAATTTTATTATCTAATTGGTCACACAACAAAACAATGCATTGCAATTTCCATAAAACAACCTTTGTTTATTTTTAACTTATCTGGTAGGTCTATTGTCTAATAGACAAAAATTTTAGTCACTTTTTTTAAAACATACTGTTTTAAGTAGGTCTCGGAAGTAGGTATATTATGCAATTATCTGCTTGCTAGTTTTTTTTCTCTTCGATTTTTCCTATAACTGGCACTGGAATACAACACCAAATCCGATCTGCTAGTGAAACATTAGAAGTACAAATAAACCTATTAAGAAGGTAGCTAATGTTTTTTTCAAAATTGAAAGATAAAATTAAAAAAGAACAACATTCAAATATCATATACAAAATTCCTAGTAAAGATTGCGAACAAAATTACATAGGACATACTTCAAGACACCTAAAAGACCATAGAACTTCACATAGAAGTGATTGAGAATGATATATGAACCGATTTGCATTAGCCCAACATACCCATAAGACCGGACATTCTATAGACTTTGAGAACACTGAAATACTTGACAAATGTAAAATTATACAAAACGACTTTTTACTGAAAGACAGAATAAATTTAATTTACTCAAACCTTAGACGTGAAACTAAAAAAGAAGTTATAATTATCAATTAAATACAAGATACCACCTTTAAAATTGCTAATTACCAACATGAATTTATAAACATTTTATTTGTCACTTTCAATTTTGAATGCTAGTTTGACATTAGTTTTGTAAAATGTTTAAAATTTAAATGTGTTTTTTATGAATTTTTTCATATAATGGAGATTTTTGTTATTTTTTAATCACGTCAATGAAGTTGGCGAAGTGCAACGAAAGCTCAACAAAATAAGAGTGCGTACTTAAAAAATAAGTATTTTTCTCTAAAAAAACCACAATATACAATCAGAGTTACATATATACAACAATAAAAAAATGGGTAGTTATTTGAATGAAATGAATAATATTCATAAATCCATATAAATTATGAATTTGAGTGAGGAATATATTCAATGTATATAAGTATCTAGAATTTGCTTTATCTATGATCAAAATAAATTGACATTTTCTCTATCGTATGAAATGCTTTGAATATTCATTATTATCAGTAAATTCAAATTACTTGAGAGGTATAAGTTTTCAATTATATAATTTATATTGACTTACTTATGCTGGGGTCTCTCCTCATAGATGTGTACTGCATAACTTGTTCTTCAGGCACTGAAGGGGGTACATTGGTGTTATTTCTGTGATCTCTTCTTAATCTAGGTGGACTTGAAGATCTAAGGGAGTTTGATCGAGCTACATTTGACATTTTAGGAAGCACAATACCATTATTAGGTTTAATTTGTGGTACTCCTTGCTTATTTTCATTCTTGTGGTCACCCCTAACTATAGTTTTTAAGTCCAATATTTCAGTTGGGGTGATCTCTGAAGGATCAACTAATGGTAGAGGTCTGTTAGTTGATTTTAATATTTGATTATTTCCTACAATTGAAGCCCATTGTAGTGGAAGCCCTACATATTTACCTTCGCGTTTATCAAAGCCTGTATGTACCCTATGCTCAAAGTTTGTAGGTTGTGAAATTTGGGGTTTCTTCTTTTTCTTGCTAAACATTTTATTCCTTCACTAACGTTCTTAAAGCACCAGTAAGGAAATCCAAAGTAGGTTAAATCACTTAATGCATGAATTTATCAGGTATTGTAGTGGTGTCAACATACGTGATACATAACCTGGTTTAAATGTTTTTGAAATATTACGTTCATCATATGCTTCTTCCCCACTATTATGTTGAACATGTTGTTTTTTATAGGGCTTATGAATATTGTATTATCAATAATGCAAATAAAATAAAAATCATTTAGAACGTAACAAATAAACAAGAAATCGCCCAACTTCGACACTTTAAAGCCTCTAGCGTAAGTTTGATAAAGCTATGTAGGAATTTGATCAGATGAGAACATCCCGTTAGATGAAAGTCCCAAAATTTAAATTACAATTCATACCAATTTTGAGATTTTGTTCCTAAAACTCAATTGCATAGCACTATTTTTCACAAATTTGGAAGTAAAATAAACATTCATTGGACAGTTTAAGATAATCCATATTTCAGTTAGAAAACATGAGATCCATAATTTTAACTTTTGATAATTTTCACTAATGGGAATTTGATGCCCGTGACTGACATTACGTGCCAGAGATTTCAAGTAATAACCTAGATGACTAACTAGGAGCAGCTTAATATTCCGCCTTTTGCAAAAAGAGCATAATACTCAGTATTAAATACTGCTCCAGTTAAAAAATTGATTTTGTTAACCTCTTGCTTTTTGTGTTTAAATTAGTAAGAACTGCAAATATTTTTGTGCAAAGAATGTTTTTCAATACAAAAAGCTATAGGTAGGGCATGTTCACCATCTGACAAGATGACACTAATGACAGTTCCCCTGAGGAAAAATAATTACTTCAATAGATTTTAGATTTGTAATTCGGTTATTTTGTATTGATTTAATGATCCTTTTTATTAAAAACAGTCAGATATAGTTTTAAAATACCTAAACGATTAAAAAAACGTCGAAAAAAGGACTAAATCAAAATTAAATGAACTCAAACAAGATCAAAATAACTATAAGAATCACGTGTTGTGCAAAGAACGCTTGTTTATCATCAGGGCGACTGTCACATGACGTCACGTGGACTTGCCCTAATCACGGAATAATTGTTTTTTTTTCACTACAAGCCTCTAAACCTAACTTTATTGACTTTTGTTGAGGTAGTAAGGTTGTTCATTATTAACCAAGGTAGAAAAATACAAAGCCTACTTGATTATAACTAAATCTCAATCCATTTAATAGAATGTGAGGTTAACTTGTGCACAGCTGTCATGTCATGTGAAACGGGAGTCGACAAACTAATATTTAATGCCAGTAGTGAAGTCGTGAAAAAAATGCTATATGAGCCACGGTAGAAAAGTGTATTGATGTCTCGGATCCATTAAAGACCGAGAAGCGAAGCTTCTCGGTCTTTAATGGACCTCGACAATAATACCTCACTTTTCTACCTTGGCGCATAATTACTATATATTCCGTGCCCTAATACATGCTTTGGCATTTATCCATTACTAGAAGACCCGACAGACGTTGTCCTGTCTTAACATCTAGAAGACCCGACAGACGTTGTCCTGTCCTAACATTGTCTTGTCAATAAGATATTATGCAAGCGGTCGTTTTCTGCCCGCTAAGTCGAGTGTCAGAGTAGCTTTTGTTTATTTTAAACTTCTACAAATGCCATCCTTACAATTATCTAATCTCCAAGTAACGATACCTATACAAAAATTTTAAATTTTAATTCACCGCCATTTTTTGTCCAAAGTAGATTTTTTTAAAGAGTATATTACACCACAAGTGCCGAAAGTTGAATTTTCGGCCCTGCGCGTCAGGATGACGAGCAGGACCGAGATTTCAACGTTTGGCCCATAAAGAAATAATAAGAGAGGTTTTAAAACATATGGAAGGAGCTGGAACAAAGTTTGTGCGCAACCTGTAGCGCATGGCGCTTCACCGCAACTTGCTGAACTAACAAACCCTGCCTCCCACTACACGAAACTTGTCATTTTCAAATTTTCAACATTATTTACATTTGATATTTATCGTTGGAATTTTTCAATTTATTAATTTCTTGGCATTTCTGCAAAGTGCATCAACTATTCTAATTATTAGTATTAGTTATTATCACAGGATTCATTATCATTTGTCATAGGTTAGTTAAAAAAGTAGATTTTTACTTTTAACGTTTGAGGTTAGGTTTTCATAAAAAAATTCGAAACATTATTTTTCATTTTATCGTTTTTTTTGCAGACAATAACGAAGATTTTCCATAAGTTCTTGACCCAAAATATGTAGGAACTAAGTATGGTACTAGATGTAATAATGTAATTTAGGATGTACCTAGTTGTAGGTTGAAGATACCTACTACTTATGTGAAGTGCTTCAATATTTTGAACATTGTACCATTTATGTGCTTGCTACCTAATATTTGTGTGTGCTTCAAGATGCCTCCAGGTAGATTAGTGTATAAGTGTGCAGATGAGAATCAGTTTCTAGTCCTAGGTATTTAACCTGATACCTATTTGATGTTAATTTTTATGCAATGTCCATGATTATTGATGGTAAGTTCAGAGAATTCTGGTAGACTATTTGAATAACTGGCAAATGGAATTGCAAGTACTTGTTCCGTATTAAGATATAATTGTATTTATGACTCAGTATATTTGGATCAGGTTTTGACCAGCATAAATAATGGAGACAAAAGACAAATCTATAAAACTTGAAATTGAAAATAACAATTTACCACTTTTACATGTTTTTATCAATAAATTTCCAAAGGATATAAAACAAGTGTTTACCGTAACCCAACACACACTAAAGTATTACAATACCTAGTGAATTAAAATATATTGATATTTATTAGATTAAGTTGGAATTTGTTATTGTTTTATTTATTTTTAAATCTTTTGGGCTGTTTTTATAGAAATAAGTATTGTTTTTTTATTGAGACCTAGTTTGTTTAAACTTAAGAATAAAACTGTGATTAATTTGATTATTTGTTGAAGGCTGTTTTCTATGTATTCGATTTATTTAATATTGACTGTTTTTTTAGTAAGATTATTTGTTGAAGGCTGTTTTTTGTGTATTTGATTTATTTTATTTTAACTGTTTTTGTTTAGTTTAGTTTAGCCTCTGACTGATGGTGCCGAACTTATCCATCAATATCTAGTGAATTAAGATATATTGATATTTATTAGTTTAAGTTGGTAATTGTTATTGTTTTATTTATTTTTAAATCTTTGAGGCTGTTTTTTATAGAAATAAGTATTGTTTTTTCATTGAAACCTAGTTTGTTTAAACTTAAGGCTAAAACTGTGATTTATTTGATTATTTGTTGTCATTGTTGTTTTTTTTATGTATTTGGTTTATTTTATTCTAACTGTTTTTTTTAGTAAGATTATTTGTTTGAGATTGTTTTTTTTTTGTATTTGATTTATTTCATTATTTATTTTCTATTGACTGTTTTAGTAAGTTATTTTAGATATTTTATTTTGTGTAAGATGTTAAATTAATATTTTCTCACTTGCAAAGGTTTTTTTAATTCTCCTACCATAATTCCCTATAATATTATAATATAGCTAATAAAATATTTGCAGCTGAATGATTTAGCACAATAATGTTATTTTTTAGTCTTTTAAGCCTCGACTTAAAAGACTAGAAAACAAATAATATTAAAGTGCCAAATCATTTAATTGCAAATATTGTACAATATTACGCGTATCCTGAAAGCCTAAAAATTCAAAAAGCGCGCGTCTTAAGTGATAGTTCATACCTGTAGCCAAGGTAGGCGCTAGTGGTAACTCTGTGCCACAGAACACTACACGTTTAACACCTCTCTTATTTTTTATTTCTCTATGGTTTGGCCCATGTAGTGTATGAGCCGGTCGAAAGTAAGGTAAATGTACCAATGCCTGACACTATAAGGGAATGGTCACTGTAATAATTAAGTTATTAATAGAGAATCGAAAAATAAGGTCCCACTTGTGTTCGTCCATGCTGAATATGCGTTTTATTAAAGGGAAAATATTTTTATTTTGTTTATAATACCAATTAAGGCTATGGTCCGAAAGTAACTAATTGTAACCACGGTTAACCGCTTCGATTGACAGAATGAAACTGAAAAATCTAATTGTATTCGGGACACAAAACCGGTAAAAGTACGAAACGAAAATATAACCTTAAATATATTCCCAAAACGCACCCAAATTTTATTTTTGTTACTTCAAAAAACAGTTTTTAGAATCTTTGAGTTGTTTTTAAACATGAACAATCGGGCTGCTTTTATGTTTCATCATCTTCTTTTGTCAAATTTTGTCACCAGAGTAGTGGAGTTGTGATGGAGACTTTCGAGAGAATTTTCGAATGTCTAGACTAACACTTGACCATATGCTGTCGGTAGTTAGGGACCAACTAGTTCCTGATAATAACATGGGAAGAAATCCTGTTTTTGCAAAAAATCAGTTTTGTGTTTCTTTTCGATCGATGGTCGAATAATCAACAAATGATAAAAATCATAAACAATGCAAGACAGATATGACAGTCGAAACCAGAAGTAACCGGTCTCGTAAGGCTGGTTACTAGTTTGACAGTTCATTAACCATCTTTTAGGAAACCGTGTTCCAAAACTAACCAGATTTTCAGCAAACACTACCGCAAACCAGTTACTTTCGGACCATAGCCTAAAATATTTTTTAACATATTATCTGCTCATTTGCATTTGTACTAGTAGCTGACATGAGAAAATTGTAATTTCACCAATAGCTGACAGGTAACGTCCCTATAGCTGACAGCTAAAAAAATGAAAATAGTCTTACTAAAGGCTGTTTAATAAAATATTAACATGGTATTTCATTGAAAAAAACTAGTATTACATAAAAATTAACTTAAATAACTCTTAAGTTTTGAGATATTCTCTCACTTATCTCAGGGTGTCTTTTTAGAAAAAGAGTATACCAATGTCGACCAGGCCTATTATCGGTAAATGGGATTTCCTTTCTTAAGTGCTGCACTATAAGCTGTACACTATCCAATAAATACTCCTTATTAATTGGGAAACCATTTTTTGCCATGTGCAAAAGCCAACGGACAAGGCCATTCTTTTCTTGAGTTGTAAGGTACGTTGTGGGACCCTTTCTTTTTTCAGGATATTTTTTTATGTGTTTGTATACAAGGTGGTACGGGGAACTTTATATAGCTTGCTGGCCTCCAATATATTCATGCCGTTTTTTACTGCCCGAAGAGCATTTTCCATAGCTTCTTCGGAATATTTAAGTATTTTTTTGTCCATTCTTCAAAAATGAACAAATAAATTGATTCCAAAGTTTTAAAACCAATATATTGTCAGCTACTGGAACATTGTAACAGTAAAATATTGTACCAGTGCCTGACAATTTGTCAGCTTTTAGAAATATCAATTTTAAGGGACCCAGTACCTGACAATTATTAAATATATATCCTTAAAATACCAAAAATATCGGAAAAAATACAATCATTATATCAAAAATATTCCAATGTTTGAGTTAGAAAGAAATATTTACCTTTTAGATAAGTTTAGACGGAAATTTTCGCCTTTAATGAACACCACTTTCTTAACCAAACAGCTAAGAATGGACAAGCTGTTGATACTAAACCCAAATGGCGCGGTTTTAATCAACTGTCAAAAATACAGTTTTCTGTTTTATAAAACAATGTGTATATGAAATACCCCAAAATATTCAAAGGTGGCTCTACAGTATCAAAAGTAGTAGAAAAAACATAACCACCGTACACTGAATCGACGAAGTGAATTTACTTGTCGTTAGTTAGTGTACGGTGCTATTAGTGCGAAGTGCGTGATTCATAATTGAAATATGTTTTGAAGTTACAAATTAAATAAAAGAAAGAACTGCTGATGGATAAATTGGATATGTACCTATATTACAGATATAATGAATATTAGGTACGGGATGTATAAACAGTTCAACATCGCTATTAATAATTATGCTAATCATGGATATACTAATTGATTAACTAGGATCACGTGAAACAAATCAAATCAATACTAATCATGATCCAAATCAGCAGCTAGTATAATAAAAAATAAATGATCAATTGTATTGAAATATTTTATGTTATTGAAATATAACTATACAAGTCATTCCAATAATAATCAGCTAAACGAATAAGCACATGTAAAAACAACAATAAAAAACACTAAATTAAAATTGGTTTCCACTGGTTGTTTATACGCAGTATTGATTTAATTTCCTCAGACTAGGTACCCAAAAGGAACAATTTTCCTCCTTTCATCTTTGGTAGCTGGTTTACTATGGGAATAGGAAAATTGGTAAAATCTATCTTTTCCTCAATTCAAAATATGGATTGAAGCTGCTATTTTAGTCAAAAACGATTTTGGAATTGCATGTCTTCAATGTTTCAAAATTCTCAAATTGCTTTGAGAAGGCCACATTGTAACGGCTAAAATTATCATTCAAATGTCTTCCATTGGCCTGAACCCTTTAGTTGAGCCAGCAGAATTATTCTCATCTACAGAAAATTTGCAGCTTCGTTGAAAGAGTTGTCAACTTGACTGTCGTTTGAATGTTGATGACTTTTTTTTTTGGTGTAAGCTGGCATTCCTTGTAGCTTGTTGGGTGCTTCTATTGGCAATTGGCTCAAGTGATTGGTCTATTTATGGGTGTTAGTCACTCTTTGGACTCCACACATTTGGTGTTGACTCTTCAAGATGTTTTTTTATCGGGTCTTTATATTGAATAGATATGGCTGATTTTCCCAATCCGTAATCCTTCCTTCTCGATCTCGTTTTGTAGTTACAAGGCATCCTCGCTGTCTATTAGTCCTGGGATAACTAATATTTCTCTCCTCTTTGCGTGAAGGAAAAAATGGAAAGAAAAAGGAATGCGGAAAGAAGAAGTATTGTTGCAGATCAATAGTACTTTTGAAAGCACTAAAGTATGATTATATTAGTTTGGATTAGACCTATTCCACTGCGACCTCCTCATATCTATTTTGGCCCCCTGTAAATATATTAAATTCTCCAGCCTGGTTTTTATGCAATCAATCCACTTTTCATATAGTTTTTTACCGGTTTCTTCTCATCGCATAGTACAATAAACCGCGCATTCCCCAGGCAGTAGCACTGGCATAGGATGTGTTCTGTAGTTTCATCCTTTAGCTGACAGAATCTGCAGGACTTTTTCTGTCAGCCCCATTAGCTTTACGTGCCTATTAAGCTAACCACCTTTAGTATATATATTACGGCTTTGACAGTTTTTCTAACTTTGCTTGTTAGATAAACGTAAACTTTAGCGAATGTCCTCTAATGAACTGTGCCTATCCTGATGAGATTTCTCACCACTCTAGAGATTTATGTGCCACACATATTCTTGTGGAATTTTCATAATTGTCGATTTTGCGACACCGCAGAAAGTTTTCGGTCCAATGAATGTCATTGATGACGAGGCGTCTGACTATTTCATCCGTCTTTTTGTTGCCCTTATAATCCTCGTGCCCTGTTATCCATGTTACCGTGACCTTGCAGCGATCTCTTCAGCTTAGTGGTGATTTGTCGTTACTTCCGCTTAGATAAGTTTATTTGAATAAGTAGTTATATACTTTGTTCCAGCCATACAATTCAATCTCCTACACCTACCTCCTCCTTGGAGCCGTCCCTGTACCAAATTGCCTCAGTCTCTATGGGTACACCTTTCCTCTTCACTACATAAGTCATTTGCTTTTAGCTCGCCCATAAGCTTTCGATAGTCAGCAGTGTCAGCACCACATATCACAGGCTAGAGGCCTGTGGTCAGCACTGTGCGTTTGGCTTATGTGCTATTGACCTTGAAGTAGTCTGTGTGTAACAGATCTGGACCCGTCTCTTTGAACGTTCGACCAAATGCTCCCACGTATTTCATCTGATGGGAGTGGATTTGTTATATGTTCGAGCAGTAATAAACATAACCTGTGGCTGTAGAGAGTAGATCATAGCAATCATTATACCTTATAAGTTTTTTAATAATACTACCGAACAAAAATGAACGCAGATGAAGCTGCTTTTAAACTACGCGACAGTACACATCAGATCTACAAGTTGTTCGCCAGTGTGTTTGAACTTTCGAGTAACGTTCGATTCGGGTGAAATCATTCGTACGAAAAAAATCCATTCGATTTTCTCGCGAACATCAGTCGAACGTTCAAAGATACGGGTCCTGGCTTCGCCTAACCTAACTTCCATGCTAATTGGTAATTGTGGGAAGTATTCTCCGCCATAACATGTTATATTTATTAAATAGCTTTCAAAATAACTTGAGTTATGTTTGCAAAATATCCGATTTTGATATTAAGTATGTGATCTATATTAATTAGTCGCACCCATGAATCACTGCTAAATAATGTACGTCATTATAATTGAGAAAACATGTGAATAATACACAAGTATATTATCTAATATTCGTGGATAAAATAATAAGCGTAGATTATAGTTCTATTATTTTTGATTGATTCAATAAAATTAATGAATGCTCTGGTGGAATGATGATTGTTATGACAGCGAACATAAAATTTCCTTGAATAAATTACCTAGTGTACTTTTTTTTAATTTCATAAAAATGTTTTCTATTTCCTAATTAGTTTTTTATCATTATCGATGTGGTCAGTAAATATTTGTCGCTTGCTAATACACTTTGTTCGATTTCAGACTCCATTAATAAAGTATAATTGTTATTTTGATATTTGGACCTAGAATTAATTGCATAGGGTAATTCTAAATTCGTCATAGCATAGCGGTTAGGTAAACACGAATGAAGATATTCATTTGGAATCTAACATATTACTGTACATATAGCCCACCGTTTCGAGATATCACCCCTAAAAGGTGCTGAGTAAAATTGAGTTTTTTTTTCAACACTCCTGTTACATTATAAAGGGGAGAATTTATCAACCCTTAGGTAATTTATTTAATATCAAATATTTTGTGAGTTTTGTGGAATGAGTAAAATCATTTAAAATATTTGTTGTCTTGGAAAACTTTTTTTAGTCTTGTTTTTTCCTAGAACCAATTGATTCGGAGAAAAAAATAAAATACAATATCATGATTTTAATATAACTAGTGTTACGATTATTATGGAGGATAGGCCGAGTTAGAGCAGATGAAGATTGAACGAGTGCGCAGCGCGAGTTCAATATTCCGATGGCTCTAACGAGTAGTATCTTCGATAACTAATCGTAGCACAAGTTATATTTGGGGGGAGAATATAATGAATGCCACCAGATAAAAAAAATTAAAACTTAAAAAACGGCTAAAATCATTTAATTTACAATATTTTGAATGTCAAAACTGACAGTACTCATTTTTTTGATTAGTGGGCCATAATAATAAACAATGACGTAGTAGCATGCGGTGATAGAACTATCATTAGTTTAATAGCCTTTTTCTACTCTATTTCAGCCAATTAAAATCGTATAAAAAGGGTCAGATGACACATGAATTGTATTCTCTATTGAATAATAAACTAGTATTGAGTGTGGAGAATAGTAAAGATGGAAAGTGCAAGAATAGAAGAAGATTCATAATAAATATTTGAGGCGTATTTCTTATAGTATCACATGCACGCTATTCGAATACGATCCTTGATATCAAGTATCGGTGTGTTGAAAACTGATGACTTAAGGTCACCCCATAACTGGAAATCACATGGATTTAATTCTGGAGATCGAGGATGCCAGTGTTGCATCTCTCCTAGACCAATCCAACAGTTGGGATAAGTTCCATCTAAGTATTGCCTATAAATATTACTAAAATGTACTGGAGCACTATCGTGCATGAACCACATGTCTTGTATAATATTGAGTGGGATGTCCTCAAGTAGTTAGGAAGATCATTTTGGACAAAACTGGTGTAAGCAATTCTATTCAATGGCTGAGGCAGAAAATGTGGCCCAATTAAGTAGCCCCTTTAATTCCTATCCACACATTCATAAAATGTAACTCGCTGAAGAAAATCTCGAGATAAAAGATCTTGCATATGTTGGATGTGTTAAGAGTACAATTGACCTTTTCCAAGTACGTCATCATGACGAATTTTTGTCACCGGGAAACCTTCACACTAAATTCTAATATAACCTCAAACCGAATAAAACAACACGACAACACTCCTAACAATTGTCATTTTGCACTTTTAAATAATTATAGTATCCAACTAATACACACTAGTACACAAATTTACCAAAACCAATCAACTTTTATTCTCGATTTGGGTATATTTAAATCAGTAAAAAAATGTTTTTTCATATTTCTATTCTTCTATTTGAAGGTTGTCCGAGATCAGCTGTTTAAGACTCCATGGCACGGGATGATGACGTCACTTGGCTGCTGCTGCTGCTGCTTTATTAAAACTCGACCCACAGATGTGTGGCTGATATTTAGAGTCTTAGCATTGTGTTGGCACTCATTTAGTTTAGTCGCACAATGTTCAACGAACAGGACGATCCCGGAAAAGATTTATCAAATTAATAACTTTCTCGTTCGTCCACTCCATTTGAATGCACGTGCTAACTGGTAGACAGTCTGAATCACAACTGAAGCCGCGGGAGGCCAGTGGCTGGCACGTCCCGACTCTCCGTTCTCATTGGCTTCAAGGAGACCGACACTTCAGCAATTTTCATTGGCACACGACTGGCTTATTGGTACGTGCTAATGGTAGCGTCTACATCGAATCGGCTTTGCCAACAAAATCCATGCCAATTGGCAAACAGCGGCATAGTGTGGACGCGCCTTTGGACAATGTATTTATAAAATTAGTCACTGAACAAACCGACAGTATTTTGAAGTTTTTTAATACATCACTGTATAACTTTTGACCTTTTTACCAATGAACCAAGACAAATACTAATTTATTTCAACATTACTATGCTAGTGGAACAGCCAAAGTAATAAATATTACATGCACAATGGTCTATTAAAAAGAAAAATAACACCACATTTTCTGTTTCTCACTCTAAATAGTCACATAAATCGACTTCGACAGAGTAATGCAGAAAACCTCATAAATCTTTTGTTGGAATTATTTAACTAACTAACAAGAAAAATAGGGGAAAGGCGGGAGGTTTGGGACGATTTTCATAAAACGCATAGCTTCTCTGTTGATACCACTAAGAACACCCCAAAAACTCACCAAAATAAAGAAAAGACAGTTTCGAAATGAAACAGAATCTTTATTGTTGAAACATTGTATGAAAAAAATTGAAATTGACATTTCCAAAAAAAATGAAAAGTGTCCCAAACCTCCCCCTGGAAGGGATGTTTGGACCAGGCAGGTGGGTGGTTTGGGACAGGTAAAAAATTAACGTAAATTTTCGTACATTTCTAGATTCTCCGCCAAATATATAAATTTACTCGATGCGTTGTTTTTTGGTTCCTTCAATTTCCCCACAACTTGGTTTTGAGAAATTTCATCGATGTCCTCTTCATTTGGAAAATAGAAATTATTCATTTTTCCGCTCTTACGCAGGTATTTTACTTTCAGGTAGGAAGTTTTAGTTTGGAGAACCTCTAAAATCTTGGCGATGTAGTGTACAAAGCTTTCCTTCCTACCGTCTACTTTTAATTTCACTAAAATATAATCGCCTACATTGAAAATCTTTTCCGAAGTGATACCTCAATAGACTCATTATATTCATCGCTAGTGAATTCTAAATCATCCCTACTACCTTTACACAGATTCTTCTCGTCAAGGTTTTCATCATCGGAAGAAGAGCTTTCCTTGGTCACTTTCATATTTAGCTTCCTTATTGCAGTTTTCTTCGTTTGTAACTCTATCTTTCTTCTCTTGCATAACTGTTGTTCTTCAATTTCATTTTTTACAGGGGTATGTGTTATAACTCTGGATTTCCCAGTTTTTCTTCCACCACTTTTTTTGATACGCGGAGCTGCTTTTGGGAATGGCATAATTTTTTCTGGAGTAAACTTAGTTTCCTTGGTTGCTGCTAAGGATGATGGTTCAGCTTGTTCCGGTTCGAGTTCGTGTTTTTCAGGTTCGACTTGTTCAGGTTGTCGAGAAGAGGATGTTGAGGATTGAGCCTGCTGTTCTTGTTGATCCCGATCTGTCACATATGCTCCCAAAAAGTCATCTTCAGTAAAAGTATTTTCGTTAAAGGGATAGATGCCAGTACACCTAAAACCTTTTATTATATTTGAAGGAGTACAAGCCTTTTCTATGGCTTCTCTAGAAAGATCAGGAATATCATAGATCTGTATGGGCTTTCCTGGTTGTCTCAACATCAGACTGTCAGCAGCCGCATTGAAATAAGTTTTAAAGGGACCGTAAACAGAGACATCTAGAGGCTGCAGTGAGGTGGGAGAGTTAGTAGAATCACGTTATTTTCTCTGGCCATATCAAATTGGATGTGGCTATCGTGATTATCAAGGATAACTAAGATGGGCCTCTCTTTAGAAGGTTTAGCGTATTCCAAAAAATATTTTAAAAAAATTAGAAAATTCGCACCAGTCATCCAGCCACTTGGGTGAGCTGCCCCCCTACAGCCAGTGGGTCCACCTTAAAATAAATTAAATACGTTGAATTAACAATTGTATATGAATAATTCATACCTTACCTTTTATCATAATTTCACGAAAATTTACTCTAGGAAATATGTAGAATGGTGGGATAGTTTGGCCAATAGCATTTATAATGCAGCACATTGTTACTAGAGTCCCCCGCTTACCGGAAGTCATTTGACCAACTTGCTTGGATCCCTTCTGAGTCAATACTTTTTTGGGTTTATGAACTGTTGTTAGTCCCGTTTCGTCGATGTTCCAAGTATCTTCAGGTCTAATATTTTTATCATTCAAAACAGTCTTCAAATTTTGATAAAATGCGTCAACATTATTTCTGTTGAAGCTGGTGGATCTGCTAAGGCTAGTTGCCTCTGGATTTCTCAAAGATATGTTGTTATTGCGAGAATAAAACCACCGCAACCAATCCTTAGTGGCACTTTCCCCAGTATCCCACGCTTTCGGATAATTAATGTTGTTACTTTTTGCAAAATGATATGCAAGCTTGAGTGCCGCCTTACGATCTAGACCATAGTGTAGTTTCGAAGCCTGTATGTAGTATTGAGATAACATGGTTTCTTCGTCTTGTTTGCTTGAATGCTTTGTGGAATAATCACTCCATTTAAAAGTATTATTTTTTGAAAGACGTAGCAATGTGCTTTTCGGGATACCATGCTTCTTAGCTGTAGGCCTTATATCTTTTCCTTGTCTAACCTCATTGATTGCTTCATCAATCAGATTCTGAGGTAATCTTTCTCTATTACTCTTCTGTTTATATGTATGAGGCATGATTCAAACTCTGAAAAAATATATAATTTTCAATTAACAATAGGTATAGGGAGGTTTGGGACACTGTCCCAAACCTCCCTCATTGTGTGGTCCAAACCTCCCTCATATACACCATATTTAATAAAAATCCGAATTAAAAAGTTGAAGTTAGATTTTAAGAAATCTAAATACGTCAATGATTACTCTATTTATGACATAATATCGTAGCCCCACTATATTTTTAAAAATCTGATTATATTTTGTTAGACTAAAAAAAGTAATCTAAGGTGAAATCTTACCAGAATCTGACAAAAACATAAATTATATCCTGCTGCACCAAGTCACAGTAACAATCCAAATGTTTGGTCACTCACGTGGTTATACTAGAAGCAATTTAAGGCGGCAAATTTGAACATGTCCCAAACCAAACCCGTCCCAAACCTCCCGCCTTTCCCCTAATATTAACAAGAAGAAATTTGTTAAAAAAAACAGCAAAAGACAATTAGGTACACATTATTCTCGCCCAGGGACGCTAAATAATTTAACTTTGGTTTATTTTTAATAATCTATTTAATATTGATGGTATTCTTTATAATTATGCTGGTCACATTTCCATTTTAAATTTAATTAGGTTTAAAATTTAAATGAAGTTGGCGCGCGCAGACACAACCAATTGGGAACGTGCAAAACTCAATAACAAATGCATACATCAAATCGTTCTACCGAGTAATTCACTACCATGATGTGGGTTGCAATACAAAATACAAACTTTTTATCAGTTGTCGATTGTTGGTAGACATTTGTGATGTGTGCCATGAAAGTTTATTGAATTCGGTACCGGCGATGTGACTCGTGAACTTTACATTTTTTTTATAAAAAAATAGTTTAATGTGACAAAAAACATCCAATCAGAGATATGCTATGCCAATGTAGGTTAGTTATTTATTTATTTTATAACTTATAAATATTAAGCATAGGTACCTACTTTGAAATTTGATTAATTTAGATACAATTTTAAATGTACCATTTTAAGTACATTTAGTTTTTTAAAAAGGATTTTCTTAAATTTAAAATTGTGTTACGATGTGTTTTAACTATCTGTCACATTCAAAACTACTGACATAGTTATTTATGTATCAAGGATATTAAGTATTAAGTAGATGATTATGCCCTGAGGGCGAAAGCCGAGGACCTCTGGCCCGAGGGTTCGTAAGTCGCCCGAGGGTATATATCTATTAGTACCCGTGGTGTATACAAACTTTTATGTCATACCATTTCGTTTTGAATAATATTTTTTTTTAATTAATTTGATTTAGCTTTAGCAATTTTTTATTTTTACCTGCGACTTTACCTTAATATTATTATTGTCTGCGTTTTTGTCGCTAGGGAGATAAGTATTAAAATGTTTAATGTGTCAGTCAAAAATCAAAAATGGAACAAGATTTTGAAATTCCCATACGATATATAATATGACCAATTTTTGAAGTGGATGTCAGAAAATGCTGTAGAAAAGATAACGAAACTATGCTGTTGGAGTACTTTAATGATCTATCCGAAAAATTCTCCCCGAGCTCTCTGTGGGCTAAATATTCCATGATAAAGAAGACTTTAATGGTAAATAAGAATATTAATATTTGTAATTTTCACAAATAGTGAGTATTCAAAGCAAAGGTCAAAAACGTATCAACTAAAAAATCCAGTGTGATATCTAGAGAAAATCTCCTAAAATTTATTCATGAGGCACCAAATGAAACGTTTTTAAAGAACAAGGTCGGTATTATTTGGTGGATGTCGGAAGTAAGAACTTGTAAATATGTTAGAAGATAGAAAATCAGTCTTTGTTGTAACGGTGCCAGAAACCAAAACTGACAAAATCGAGTTTTCACCTTTGTTGATGAAGACGGAATGAAGAGTTTGAAACTTATAATCATATTTCTTTGCGGCCACATGGCTGCTCATCAGAAAAAAGACTATTTTTAAGCTACAGACAAGGCCGCTATACTATACAACCTGTTGGAAAAACACATTTCGGAAAATTCCCTGTATTATTGCAAAAGATTTGGGTTTGATCAACCCCGAAAAGTACACTGGTCATTGTTTACGACGGACGTCGGCAACTCTTTTAGCAGAAGCTGGAGCAAAAATGATTACGCTGAAGCGCCATGGTGGATAGAAGAGTACCACAGTTGCTGAAGGATATTTAGAGGGCAGCATATTCTAAAAAAAATGAGGTTTCAAGGATGTTGGCTGGCGTACCATCTGGATCTCGCATTTCCTTACAGAAACTAGAGACCCAGACAATGAATCATGAATCAACCTTTGCTGCAGAAAATTTAGCGGAACCTTACAGAATTGCCAATTCTATGTAAATACAACCAAACGTTAACATATATTTTGTTAATAAAGAATAAGTTAATCGAAAACTGTTTTTTGCGCCTTAATGCCCGCGCGGGCCATAATGTGTAGGTACGGACGGGCATAAAGTAATCCATTATGCAGATGGTATCTAAGATATAAAAACACAATAATGTACTAGTATGACAATATAATAGTAATTATTTATTATGGGTCCGAATTATAATAATATATTTTGACCGGATGGGAACGTCAAATTTGTGTTAAAAATTATCCTCTTGTAAATTCTGCGTTAATTAACCCTGTAGCTAAAATTACTAAAATTAGTCGTTTTCTGTTATTACTAATTTCATTTTGGAATATTTGACAGGTGTAGGTTGTATTTTCAATATTTATAATGTAATTACTAACCAAAAACTATTTTACAAAGTGCTAAAATCATGGAGAACTGGAAAAGACACAAATATAACTAATATTAAAAAACAGGAAAGGAGAAATGTTGACAGAAGATATGAAAGTAATGGAAAGATGGAAGGAATATTTTCTAGAATTATTAGATAACGGAGTAAGCACAAATGAAGAAAAAATACAAACAATACAGGACAATAATGATGAAGAAATATCCATATATGTATTCACGGAGATAATTAAAAAGTTAAAAAATGGGAAAGCACCAGGATGCGACAAAATACTGGAGAAATGATAAAAAATATGGGTAAAAGTGGAGAAGAACTATTATTAAAAACATATAAAGAAGAAAAGATACCGAAAGAATGGTATCAATTGTCCCTATATATAAAAAAGTCGATAGACGGGAATGTGGTAACTACAGGGGAATGACGTTGCTCTGTACAAACATGAAAATATTAGAACAGATATTGGACCGAAAAATTAGAAAAGTCGAGGAAAACACACTAGACGAGGCGCAAAATGGGTTTAGATGTGGAAGGAGCATACAAGACAATATATTTATGTTAAAACAGATGACAGAGAAATGTATACAAGAGAAGAGAAATATATAGTGCGTATTCATAGATTTAGAAAAGGCATTTGATATGGTATCAAGGGAAAGAATGTGGAAAATATTAGAAAAAAGAGGGGTAGATAATAAAACAATAAGAATGGTACAAAACATTTACGATAATAATATAAATACTGTTATAAGCCATAATAGGAGATCTGAAGCATTCGCTTGTCAATAACGCTTCTCAACTTGCGGTAAAACGTGCTAGTGCTGTCATAAGTATTTAAATCAAGAAATTCACTATACCAGTCAATAGAAGATAAATTATTCCTAATTGAATCAAAATTTGCTTTATTATAATTAAGTTCGATATTCGAATTATTTTTCCGATTGTCGCGTGTAAAATTCAAAAATTTCATGTCAAACACCAATGTTGTATGGAAATGATCTTCAGAAACAAGAGGAAATTCACTTACAATAAGATTCTCGATTATAAAATTGTTGTTCAAGACTAAGTCAAGTGTGTTTTTTGATATATTGGTGAAACTATCAAATTGACATAAACCGCAACAAGAAATTGTATCAATAAAGAGATTAGAATTTACATCGGAAAAATGTGAGGGTATACAGTAATTGTTTATGGGGTCTAACGATCATTTTATGCAGGGCAAATTAAAATCACCGCATATTAAAAATAGCGTGAAGCTTGGAACAAAACAAGTTTAAAGCAATTGAGTTGCCTGGAGGAATATATACACAGCAAATATTAAGTTTAAAAAATTGAGAAGTGACAGCTACCCACAGATCTTCAGCATCAGACATCCACTCACTATGCACTACACTATGAAAGTCATTACTAACTCCAATTAGAACTTCTTTATGGGTAGAACCAGAATCTTCCCGATCGCGTCTAAAAATTGCGAAGGAATCATTCAATACTTCAGAAGAAGCAATTTCGTTGTTAAGCCAAGTCTCTGTTAAGCATATAATATCTTGGTCACAATTTAAAGAGTTTTTAAAAATGTTCGTAAGTTTTGACTTCAAACCACGAACGTTTTGGTAAAAAACGGAGACAGCCATTGCGAAAACAGTGAGTTATAATTACTAGGTGAAAGGAATGAGAAAGATGATTAAAGTTTATTGAAATCATGTTCAGAAAAAATTCTCTTTACATGACTCCTATCATCCTTTCGCATAAACAGGCCACCATTTCTAATCCAAACAAATTTGAAATGTTTCAGCTTGGCTATTTCTTTCGCCTTTTTCAACAACATTTTTAACGAATTAGTAAGGTGTTCATTTACGAATAACTGGTTAGATACCTGATCCACTATTAGTCCAGGGGTAGAGCTGTTAGATTGACGACGTTTTATTTGGGCTGCAGCTATAAAGTCATCTCTTTTTTTTATTTAGTAATTGAATGATAATTGGTCTAGGTTTGTAGGGAATTCGAGAATTTGCTCTAAAGATAGCATCTATATCATCAGCAGTAATAGGGCATTCAATATGTTCCCCTACCTTCTGAATGACATGTAGTAAATTCTCGTTACTTTTCTCATTGACGCCTTGTATTTCAACATTTTTAGAACGTAGATGTTGTTCAAGCGTTTCTATACGAGTGGTGAGGGATTGCACTTCTTTTTTGAGTAAGGTATTTTCTTTTGATATTTCTTCGACTGAATCCAGCCTCTCATTCAATTTAATAATTAGAGCTTCAAAATCCGACACCTTATCGCTGTAGAAATTAACCGATTTCAGAACTTCTTTGTGTTGTATATTAAGGTTGTCCATAGCTAACTGGATATTCTTAACAATCTTTAAAGTACTTTTTGATGCAGATTCTTCCCCAGATGCATCACTATCATCATTATCTAAATCATTGTCAATCTCGAGTAACGATGTTCGTTTGCTTTCGCTATTGGATCTGCATACAGAACAATACCATACACTTCAGCGCGGGTGTTTTATTAGTAATCGAGGTTGTACATTTGCTACAAACAACCATCGTGGCTCACGGACTAATGGTATGGTGTAGATAACGAGTTTTTTCACTAGAAACAATTAACTATTTTGATAAGTTTAAATCGATTGAAAATAGAATTAGTCAATTTTCACATATATACTTGCATTAATTTTATCTCAAAGTAGATGAAACACAACAGTCAGTTTGTACCTGATGGCACGCGAAAAAACGAAATTTTTCGTCCAGAAATTACCACAGAACTAATAAGTAACTCGGAACGACAAAACACACGTCTAATCACAGTGAGTCAATTTGACTATCTTTAGTATAGAGTATAGAACAAGTAAATCATTTCAGTGTCTTGGAGTAGAGTTAGACCAGGGCGGAACACAGGAAGCCGAAATAAATAGAAGAGTCCAAAAAGCAAGTAATCTATATTATTCTATGGATAAAAACTTTATTAATAAAAAGGAAATCTCAAGAACAACTAAATTAAAGGTCTTTAAATCTGTTTACAGACCAGTGTTAACGCATGGCTGTGAATCTTGGATACATAATAGAACACAAAAGAGAAAAATAAAGCGGCTGAAATAAAGTATCTAAGGCGAATAAGAGGAGTAACAAAAAAAGATGAAATAAGAAACACAATAATAAGAGAAGAACTGGAAATACAGTCAAGTTTGGAGTATATTGAGGAAAAACAACTGGGATGGTGGGGACATTTGCAGCGTATGGAGGAGACTGGATTAACTAAAAGAATATGGGGAGCGAAAATTCAAAAGAATTAGAAGAGAGGTAGACTCAGGAAGACTTGGGATGAGACAATAGGGGAAATATTACAGCGGAAAGCTTGGAAAAATTTATGAAAGAGTAAAAATATCACTCTACACCACAATGTGGTACAAGAGTTATCTGACTATATATAGGTACTACCTTCTCACACACAGAATAATTATCAAGAAAAATGCTATTCGTAAAATTTGTATTAGGACTACAAAAAAAATGAATTCAATTATCGCAATCAACGAAATATGAACTGCTCGCCCTTTTCCTGATTTTCAATAAAAATTATATTTTTCAAAACTTGATGAATAGTATATTATGCAACGATCAGGTAATGATGGTTATTAATACGCAAGCATTAACCGGGATACGAAACGAGCCGAAGGTGATTTTCTTATGGTTAATGCCAGTGTATTAATAACCATTACATGAGAGTTGCATACACTATTTTTTCTACGAACAAGAAATTTTATTTGAATCCAACAACATTGCTTTTTTTAAATATTTTAATACTTTTTTATACAAACAATAAGAAATAAAATATGAAAGAAAAATAAGTTCTTCAACTTAATTTTTATTCTTACAAAATAACCACTATAATAACTATGAACTTAATTTAACTATTATCAATAAACATAAGCGAATTCATATGTAACATTAAACAAGGTAAATTATAAATTACATTTTAAGCATTTCTTTTAAAAAGTGGACTAACGCAAAAGATTGAAACTGCCATAAAACACGAATCTCTGAGTAACTGTCAAACATTCTACAGAAAATATTGGATCTGCCTACTTATTGGTTATTTAAAAATCTAGATTTTCTATTGGTCAATTTTTCAGTTTCATAAAGAAAATCAGTGTTATAATGAGTATCATTATGAAACTGAAAATTGGCATTTAATTAACGACTTATAGTATAGGAGTAGAAAAAGATATTTAACGAATTAAATTAAAATTTGTAAATAACACAACATTCTCGTATTTTAGTAAATATTTGCAGAAAAATAACTGTATAATGTATTTTTGCAAGTTTCGCCCATCGCACACAAACTCAATTTGATATTTTTTATTAAATTATAAATACGAAGAGAGAGAGAAGAATTAAAAATAAGGGTAATCATTCGGAAGTGGGGCTCCTCCTACAATCGGGCTGAACTTTTTTTAACGTTTTCTATGAATAAAGAACATGAGAGAAAGCGATATTAAAACCTTCATAAACCCGTGGTCAAAACCTCACATTAAATACCGAGTGGGGTCCAAATGTACCCCAATATTTTTCTGGTTTATTATTAATTTTTTATTGTTATAATTAGGGAATATTAAAAATAAAACACATTCTGCTTATAAAAAAATATTTTTTTCAATAAAACAGTTGTCAGAATTGATAAATGAGTAAACGCATATCGAAACAAAAATAATTATGGAAAAAGAACAAGCATTTTAAATAATGATTTAATTATCACACTTGTTACAAACTGTTATATTTTTTGAATGTTCTGCACATACGAACTGTTTGCAGCGAATACAAAACTTTCGAGATTTCCTGTCTTTACTTCTGTCGCATAAGAAACATCGCTGCTTTCTGCCAATAACGGGAACAGGTTGTTCGTTCCTCACGTTTAATTCTGACAAAATGGTTAACATGGATTGTTTTATACTGGAATGTAACGACTTGTCAATTTGGTATCTACGAATTATGTTTTTCCTAATTAATTCTTGGTCCAACTCCAACAAAAACATTCTTCTCCTATCCAAGCGATTTTTTTCCAATCTGGATTTTTCAACATCCAAAGTTTATAATGTCCAGCAGATGAAAAAATATTGCCATCGGCCACCGATTACTTTTTCTTTGTGTCGTGAATTCCTTCGCTAATTTATCTGTTGTGTCCACTGCACCCTTTGTTTTATTATATTGTAAGATATCTGGTTTGTAATCAGTTTTTTCTCCACTTATTTTGTCAGCGTTTTGTTCTGTGGATAAAAGAATAACTGCCGCATTTTTTTTTGGGACGTAGGAAATTAATGTTTTATTTTCCATAAAAGCAAACATACTTGAAAAGTCCTTCTTATATTTTGCTGGAAGTAGTTCTTTGGAATATAAGGTTTATTTTTTCGCAGTGTACCACACAAGGTAAGGTTTTTATCTAAAAGCTTATTAGCTAACTCAATACTGGTAAAAAAGTTACCAGTACTTATTCCATATCCTGAAGATAAATGGTTTACCAGGTCCATCACTACCCTTTGTCCTTGGCCTTTCTCCGGTTTGTTGCCTACTTTGCCTAAAATTATTATTTCCTAATAAAATCTACATTTTTTTCATGAAAAAACTTACCTAAATAAGGTTACATATTCGCAGTATATGCCGAACTAAAATCAGCCAGTGCCTAAATTTTTAAGCCGTACTTGTCCAGCTTACTCTTCGTCTAAACCCGAAAAGGTGCCTTGCCTCGGAATGGGACTAACTGCTCATCCACGCACAAGTGTTCAGATTGATTAAAATATTTCTTGCAATTTGTTACAAAACCATCACTTCTAAACTCAATCCCCGTCGTTTGAACAATTTGGAATTTATTTGTACCACGGTTGGTTTTTAAAGTAGGCAAAAATTTATACTTACATACCGAGCGGGGTGCAGCTGGACCCCAAGCAACAAAACTCTCTATAATTAGTTACAAAAAAAGCAATTTATTCAAAATTTTGTATACCAATTTAGATATATATTTAAGAAACATAGCTCGAGGGAAATTAAGAAAAAAATTATCTTAGAAAATATTCCCAAAAATTCATGTCTGGGGTACTCGGGTTTATGAAGGTTAAGAAATGATGCGAAATTATTGTGATTTATGGCGAAGCTGGTCGCGACTATCATAAGGCGTTAAGTATGATCAATATACGCTTTCCATACCGTCCAATAGTGTTTGATATCTGTCGGTCAATTTTTTTTAAATAGGCGTTGTCCAAAATAAGAAACATCCTATAATTATTATAAAAATCGACCTGCCCGAGCTTTTTTCTTATTATATAAAAATAGAAAAGTCAGAAGGGGGTAACACTTCCAGTATAGGACATATTGAGCTATTCTTCCACCGATTTATGAACAACATTCGGATCGGGCACGGTACGATTATGGTGTCCAATTGAGATTGTACAAACTATAGACACATACTTCTATAACCGCCTGCATTTGATAGAATGATAATCAAGTTCCGGTCTTCAAGTTTACTATAATAAATACAAATAAGTTATTAAGAGATCAGTTTGGGAATATCGATGACGTCTATTGTATAACGTTGTGAATAAATAGTATTTTATTGATTGAATAATACCCGCATGCACTCAAGCAATTTAAACGCTTAAACAGAATATTAATGAAATATAGTGTCCATTCAACAATGTATTAATCAAGAGCTTATTGAAAAATTTGTTGCAGATTGAAAATATGCTATTCATATAAACAATTTCGTACACAATTAAAATACTAGAAGGGTAAACAGTCGTATTATCTGATGCCAACATAAACAATGTCAAAGTTTATTTATTTATTTTGCTTGGTTCCACAGATGTTGCCATGTCGTATTATTTGAATGTAATAATCATCCAATGACTTAAATTTTTTTGTTGTTCCTCAATGTCCTTTAATACTTATTATGTAACTGAGATAAATTTATAAAAAGCCATTTATTTAATCTTTGACAATATAAAAAATTTCATCAATACATGAGTGAATGTTCATAAACAGTATGTCAATTTGAAGGTTTATGTAATTCTGCATATTTCAGTAAATGTGACAAAACCGCTTATATTGAATGTTTACATTTTTTGACAGCCGTTTATTTTTGATTTTTACTAAATATGTTATGGCTGTTGTATCAACTGTGATAGATATTGTGAAGAAATTTTAATTAAGGTTACTCTATTCATTAGTTAAATAATATTAACAAGATCATTGTGTACTATGCTAAAAATAAAGTAATAAGTGGTGTTTACAATACATCCTTTCACAGGTAAGCAGCAAGTTCTGAACAGTTTTACAGTTCTGAAATTACCAGTGTTGTATCATTTGATATATAAATACTATTTACTCCTTCTAATAAGAATACAAATTTATCTTATTAAGAGAAAATAAACAATGTGTAACTATACATGTTTATAATTCAATATCGAGTAATGGCGTAATAAATAAATCTAACACAGCACGGCACTGCTAATGGAATCTGTGACACTTAATGTTTGTATTGCTATCCTTGTTTTTGAATGAGAAAGTCGATTTAGATGTTGGCTTCAAACAAAGTGTGTTGTCAGTAAGTATAGCGGTTTATTAATATAGTCTGTTTAATGATCGAAGCCATAACAATATTGCGTATATAGTAAAGCGGACATAATTATTATGTATTATATGTAAAGTTTCCCCAAAATCAATTGACCTTTTCCAAGAACGTCATCGTGACGAATTTCTGTCATCGGAAAACTTTCTCACAAAATTCTAATATAACCTCAAACCGAATAATACAACACGATAAAACTCATAACAATTGCTTTTTTACACTTTTAAATTATAATAGTATCCAACTAATACACACAAGTACACAAATTTACCAAAACCAATTAACTTTTGTTCTCGATTTATATTTAAATCAGTAAAAAATGCTATTTCTATCCATCTTTCTGAAGGTTGTCCGTGATGAGCTGACAACATGGCGCGGGATGACAGCACTTGGAAACGATCTATTGCAGAAGTTAAAGCACGTGTTCAACTCCATTGTCGACTTTTTCCTTTGATCTGCATATGCCTAATCAAAGGATAAATCATTGATGACCAAAATAAATTACATCTTAACACATTGGCTGCCATGAGACACAAATATTGTGTCTCAGGATACTTTCGATAACAGCCCCGTGATACACCGTTGGTGTCTCGGCGGTATCTACACTAAAGCCTCGAGAGCCGTGTCCCGCGTCTCAGTCCCATACAAACTATATGGGACTGAAAGAGCATGGCTGTAAGTGTCAGAAACTGATTTTGGCCTTTGAATCTGAGACTCATAAGCGGTTGCTCATGGCCTGGAATGTACGTGATTCATAAAATAAAAAATATCGAATATAAACTATTTTTAATAAATGAAAAATAACATAAAAATTGGCATTTGGTTCACGCATTTGGTGCTTTTGGGTCTAATTTCATATGTTGAGGCCGCGTGACCTTAAGACGGGTCTCATAAAAAAATTTCAAAAAAAGTATAAAAAACATTTTTTTTTTGAAAATAAATTACGCACAATGGTTGTAGACAACTTAAATTAACCTCTAAAAGAAAAAAAAAGTTGGCCGATTTTTTTTAGCATTACGGCAGCTATGCGCCATGGTACTTGCCTGCAAATTTTCATGAATAGCATCCTCTTCGTTTTTAAGATATTCACTTGGTAACATACTTTTGGACACCCCTGTATTTTTCAAGTACACGAGTCGTCTGATCTCGGCTTTTTATGTCTTGCCGTTAAACGCGGACTTTCTGTTGGGTTTATCCAGCACTGGAAGACTTTTTCTTCGATAGAAAGACATGTTTTTTATCTGTAAAATATTCATTTGCTTGGCAGTATTATGTGCAGCAACATTTTTATTCCCCTCTAGTATTTGTTTCGATTGTTCCATAAATTTAGAGTCCAATATATTTGACTCATTATTTCTAAGCAAGCTATTGTAAATTCTAGACTGTAAATTGTAAATTCTAGACACTCATTTAAAGAGGATTTTATCCTTTAACTTAATTTTCAAATAGGTGCTTTATCTTTACATAGGTATATACAGGGAGGTCAGTAGGTAGTGGTCCAAACTGAAATGGAAGATGCTCGGCATTATAATATCACGATCCGACCCAACTTGCTTCAATAAAATATTGATAATAAAAAAGATAGAGGGTGGCAAAGTTGGAATGTAAAAAATGTTTTTTCGGAAGTAATATCATAAGGGCATCTTCACGTTTTTGGAAGGAAGTAATATTTTATTTCAAAAAGGGTTGCTATGAGGAAACTAAGGGGGTTGTTGACTGGGAACGAGATAGTGAGAGTTCTGGGAGACGCGAAGAAGAGCGTCAGAAAAGAATTTTTGGTGTGCGTGAATTTTTCTGGTAGAAAACCAGGAAAAGTGGTTAGCGAGGTGCTAACGAGCAGACTACGAGAGTCGAGAGTTTGCAGACAAGTTGTGGAGAATTTTCACATAAAATCAGAACGTAGAA
The DNA here is from genome assembly GCA_947563755.1 of Lochmaea crataegi. NCBI lineage: Eukaryota > Metazoa > Arthropoda > Insecta > Coleoptera > Chrysomelidae > Lochmaea > Lochmaea crataegi. The sequence continues at coordinate 18,179,861 of OX387426.1, forward strand.
TCTACTTAATTGGTGAGATATCCACTCCATAAATTTTTCATTTGTCCTCCAAGTATTTGTATGAGATAGATTAATCTTGTTGATTAATCTGAACGAGGTTCCAGTATCCAGAAGCTAAAATAAAATCAAAATATCATTTATGAATCGTTCATATGAGTTGTGTATTGAGGTTAAAATTTTCACATAATAATCTAAGTGATTTAAAGTGCTTAAATAAGATTAATTTATAGGTTGTATTATTTAGGATAGAAATTTTCATACTTACAGAAGAATTTGATATCAAATCCTTACGAATATTCGCAATATAGCGTTCGCAAATCAATTTTTTCTTTATTTAGATTTCTACAGCGGATTCCAGAGAGGAGAACAGCTGATCTTTCATTTGTAACGGAAGCCGCGTTCCGTATTTCTATTCGGTGCGCTGCGAATATTGGTAGTAAAGTATTTCGCAGTTGAGTTATTGTCGAAAAGACAATTTTTTTGTATATCGATGTTTGTTGTAATCGCTCGGCATATTAATTGCCATTTTTATTGTTGATTACGATTATTCTATTAAAGAAAATCAGAGTGCATATCTATTTTTTTATTCACATATGTAAGAGCATAATATTTTTAAAAAAGGATTGGAACTCCATATATGCGCCTTTATCTCTACTGACCCTGAAACACGTCCTTGAGGTGAGTAGTCGAGTCTCTGTCTGAGAAGCCGTGGCATAAATATAATATATTCATTAATTAAAACGAACCACACCACACAAATCAAAAATTATTATTCAAATAATAAAAACACACAAAAAACAAATAATTAAAATTAATACAAAATTATAATAATAAAATCAAAGCAAAAAAATATAATAATACATAATAAATATGTAGGTATTTGAAAATTGAAAAACAGGTAATTTATTTAATCATAAAATCAGAAAAATTGTTTAGCGTCGTTTTCTGGTGTCCTAGGAGACCATAATTACTTGTTATCAAAGGTATTGTAATTTTTGGTGACAACAAATGTCGCGGGTAAACTGGAAAAAACTGCTGACAGGTGCTGTCATATAGTTTTTCATCTAGAAACCATTTGTAATTCAAAATTGCGCGTTTGTGATTGGTGGAAATTAAGACAAGGGAAATAGTCATAGTAAATTGGTAGAATTTCGATATACGACGGTAAAAATTTGAAGATATGGATTTTGACATTTACTTGCTACTAGTCCCAAAACTCTACAGTTTCAGTGGTTAGCAGAGTGCTGCGCAACAAAATGTTGCAACCGGCGCTTATCAACCTTTAGGCATCAGCTCTGAAATTTTACTTCTTCTACAATCTTTTTTCTACACTCACATATATTATCCATTTTCTGCACAATTTACAGAATGAAAATGTAGGCCATTTCAGTTAACTGAACAGATATGATTTCATATACATCCTAGAATGAAATCCACCAATCAGCATTTGCGTTCAGTACCCGTCAACTAATTTTTTTTTCAATTTCAAACAAACGTCAAAATAACTTGTCAAAATATTTCTATAGTTTTTAAGAAAAATATTAGTAAAAATGAGTGATTCCAGTGATGAATCAATAAATAATACTTCACTAGATATTCGCCTAGCCGCAAAGGAGACGTATAACACATTATTACCTCAAAAATCAAAATGAATATTTAAGGTGACTTCTGACAAACGTCAGTTTTTATAAAATTATGTAATACATTTGACGTTATAGATAAGTGATTAATATATTCCTCGGTAGTCCAGTGGTAAGTATCCCAGCCTCTCTTGCGGTGGACTAGAGTTTGATTCCTCTTGGGTAAATTTTTTTTTAATTTTAATTTTATTTCTAAATGGTTATTCTGCTCGATATTGATAACAACAACAGGTAGACGTTTGAAATATTTAGCAGAATATTTATTATAGATAGTGGTACGGAACCCTTCGTGCGCGAGTCCGCGAGTTATTTTCAAAATTAGTGAAAATATAAAATTGAATTGGTAAAATTATAAATAAAATTGTAAAAAAAATTTAATTTGAAGTTGTATTATAGTTTAATAAAATGTTTATTTTCTAGATTTTTTCTTAAGTGGGTCGTAGAAAAATATACTGTTCGACTCGTGTGGATTGTCCATATCGCACGAGGACGAAGTTTGAGCACGACGCCGTAGGCGGGGACCTCAATCGTCCTAGTGCTATATGGCCATCATATCCACACTAGTTGCACAAACTACTATTCCAACACTACTTTTCCGGTTATAAGTCTGACAAATAGTAAACTATAACATTAGTAGGGCGTGTTACAGGGCGAAGTACTATTCGCCTTATTGCTAGCGAACATCGATGATATTTTCAAAATCCGTGGAGTTGAAGGTACTAATGTTGATAACGTGAATGGAACTCTTATACTTTTATATGCTATATACAGGGTGATTCGTTAGTGCGATAAAGTCCAATATCTTTCAAGTCCTCGAAAGTATTCCAATACAATTTTGACCGGTTGTAGCCAGGAATATGTTTTTAAAAAGTAGTCGCAATTGTACAGCGAGTTCCAGAATGCCGTGCCAGATCAAAGTTATATTTTCTTAAATGGGACACCTTGTATCTTACTACAAATTAGAATTCTGCTTGACTCCTCTATTGCAATGATATAATGATGTAGTAGGTTATACAGTAGGTTATGAATCACCCTATATGTGTTTTTCTAGAGGTCATTATAATTTAAAAAATAACATTCAATTACCATTCAAACAACACCATATTGACTTATAAAAGAAAATGCGCTCAAAATGATCTGCGAAATCCAAAAATGTGTAAATACACATTGTTTTTTTTTATTTGAAAAAATTTGAGTTTTACGATAATTTTTGCAACAAAATGGAAATAAAAATTTCAAACATCATTTATGGCGCTAAATCAAAATAAATATTTTTGATGAATTGTCCTACATCTAATATATTACATCTGATTATTAATTATAAATTTAACTATGCATAATTCACTCATGACTGCATCTATGGTAATTTAAAAAAAATCATAAAAAGCTAAATATCTCGAAAACGATGAAATATTGAGATAGGACTTATCAGAGAAAAGTGGCCAAACATTAGGCGCGAAATCAAAAAATTTGAAAATATAGAGGGTGTTCCATTTGGAATAACAAATTTAATAACAACTTCCAGTATAACCAGAAGTGCTGTCAAAATAATAATATTTTAGATAGACTCGTAATGGCGAAAAAGCCCCTAATACAAAATTTCATAATTGTATCTTTGGTAATTTTTGAGAAACGTTAATGGTCGGTAGTCGTGAAATACCCTATAGTATTTGTTGGGAATTTTTAATTTTGTTTAGTTTCATAATTATTAAAAAAGTTAATACACTCTTAAATAACAAAGTGTATTTATCATTGCACTACATTTACAATTAATGATAAAATATTTTCAAAAATGAATGAAATCTCTAGAATTTTGTAAAATCCGCAAAAGTTTTTGTAATAAAAGTGACGTCTATAGCATAATTATTACCAACAAATTGATATTGTATATAAACAATCTACAAAGTATTATGATTAGTACAAATTAGTATTTTTTTCAATTATTTTTGTAAATATGACAATTTAGTAAAATAATGATAAAATTAGTTTGTATTCAGCAACATAATTTGAATAATTGTCTCCAAATTATTCATTTTTTGTATATCTAAAAGCCATACTTGGAAAAAATTATTTAAATTATAAGGTACAACTTCCGGGTGGTATTAAGGAAAAAAAATATATCGAGGTACAAATTCCGAGCAACGAAAATTGTTTTTTCAACGAATAAATCAAGTAATGGAAAAATGAAAACTTTTATTTATATATACATACATAATAAAGCTAAAGTTGCGTTTGGTACTTTTGACAAATATAAACGCAATTTGCAAAGTCGCGAAATAAAGTATATTTACACAAATTTATTTAAAAACTATTTTAATTTTTTCCTCTAAAAACTGATATCGACAATTTTTTGTGTTGTATTCTGGCTTGGTCTCTAGGATTGATTATGATATGGAATTATTGAAGGAACATCCGAGTTTTATGGAAATGAGAATTTGTGACATGCTACTAATTTATGTATTTTTTCTGAGCATTTTATGGATTGGAATCTTGTTCAATTACTTGGATTAAATATTGTTTCATGTTCTCGTATTAACTTTTAAACCCTTAAGAAGCACCTCTTTGTAAAAAGTAATGAAAAAATACGTATTAATAAGCGAGCGGCACACTTTTGTGCATGGCCGTATTCTTGACTGAGGGAGTAAGCTTTCTGAGAGAACACATATTTTGTCTTTATTTTGCTTGGTTACTCTGTCATTGCAGTGACAAAGACAAAATATCTGTTCTCTCGGGAAGCTTCACTCGCTCAGTCAAGAATACGGGTCCTGATAAGATGCATGAAAAAACCAACTAATACTCTGGAAAAAGATTACTGGTCCAAACCAAATGGAATCAATTCGTTACGTCATTTCAAACAAAAACCCAAATAAACTTTTTTTTGTACTACTGAAAATTTTCGACAAGACTTATGGTTAAATATAACTCTTTTGTATACTCAACTTTTAACCCTTGAATCTCTAAGTATATCGAAAAACTCCGTTTTCGCTTTTTTGCGTGAAGGGTGGAAAGCGGATGAATAGCATAGAGTAGACGATTAAAAATTAGTGAATAAATTTTCCAAAATAATTTTTGTGGAATGAGTTTTTTAATTATATCAAGTAATAAATAAATATAAAGGGTGTCCCAGGATTTCGTACCAAAACATTGGAAGATGAGAGGGGTTAAAAATAATGATATAACTTCGTAAAAAAGTGCGTCTTACTTCCTTCGTTAACGAACTATAGGTCTCTAAAGCTAGTATTAAAAATTGTTTTTCGTTTATAATTATTACTAAACAGCTTATTGGAAATGAATCAAAATTTAGCCGTTTATTTAAACACCACAAATGCACACTGGCTGTCGTTATACATAGATCTCTTTACAACTCAGTAGAATGTTTGTTACATGTTTGTGTGTGATACAGCCACTTGTTTGACAACCATAAATTGTCTAATGTAAATCGCACGTTTACAAAAACATCAATATCTTCAAAATACATCACTTTGATTTGACAGGTATTTAAAATGACCGCCTTCCTTTAAACACATTCTACTTCGTTTAACTAATGAAAATTGAACTTTTTCATATTTTAATATTTTTAAGTTATCGTTATTCAAAAAAGTGACTGTATCGTCTCCTCTAAACTAAACAAGGGTCGTGAGAACAGGTTGATAAACCCAGTTTATTTACATAGTTTTTTTATTGGTAAAAGAAACGTCCCATAAGATATTGTCACAAATCACTAAATCACACATTTTTTAGTAACGCTGATAATAAATATTTCTCGGGAAACGGTAAACCATGGACATTTGTGTTTATAATAAACTGTTCATTACATACGTTTATGCTATGAACTCTTGAAAAATAAAACAAGGCATTATGTTTGGAAAATAATGAAAAAACAATAAATTATTTTTAACATATACAATCACTCGTTTACGAACAAAAAACAAAGTCATCAACTTACCTTACATACGATTTATATCAGTAATTTTCATTTATTAATAACTAGTAAAAATAACTTCACAAATACAATTAAAAATGGAAAGACTTATTTCTCAGGACAGAAAGTAAGCCTGGCATCATGGAAATCTGATCAAGACGTGCGAATATGGAACAGAGGTAAATGCGGCATTGGTCAGTTTCAGAATGGAGGAGGCACAAAAATTTCAATACATTTTAATGACTTTCCTGTTGTTTATAGAAAAAAATCGATTTAACATTGCAGAATCAAAATTTTTTTCTCTACAACTTTTATCTAAAACTTTTTAACGGAATTCCTTTAATTCTCAATATATTGCGATTTTTATTATTTATTAATGGTTTTCAACCCCTTCCCGAGGGTGGATCTCAAAAATTTGTTCAGAACTGAAAGCAGACACACAAAATTTTAAAATGAATGCTGCATTACGATGGCGCTCCATTTTTAATTACACTCAATGCTATAAAAAAGTTGGGTGGTCAATACGATAGTGAACCCCTTCAAAAACCTACAAAAACAGGAAAACAATTATTGCTTATACCCAGGTTTCATTGTCCATGGACTCAACACCTTATAACCTTTTTGTGTGCACTTTTGTACAAAGGAAGTAGTTATTTTTGACCCCAGATTAAATTGTAGATATAATTTGCTACCAATCTTTTTGTTACATCCTGTATAAAGTAAACAATTGCGATTATTGAGGTTTTATTATATATTTTGTACTTTCTTGTGTTATTTATAGTAGCAAAAACAAAATTATTTTAGAGAAGTCTTGTGTTATGGAAGCTGTATCATAAATAAAATGTAAACCAGGTTGTGTAATAAGTAAATTTGATTAGATAAGACGATTTATTTATGATACACTACCTCAAAACGGTAATGAATTTTATTTTCTTAATAATAATTTACAATAACAAGTGAGTAAATTTCAGTAATTCACAGTTACTTGTATGCTTACTCAGAAGTTTTGATATTTACTAGGAAAGAACTACGAGTATAGCTTGATCAGAACCATTAACAAATCAGGCCAAACATTAGGTTAGAAGCTGAACTCATACAGACAATATTTATGTCCATATAATCAATAGATACTATTCGTGGGTAAATGGACGAAACGAACTAAGACCAAGTCCCCCAAAAATTAGGCAATATTTCGCTCCCGAGGTTTATACCAAAATCCGCCAAAAAAAAACAGTCGAAGATCATATTCCACCCTGTAAAAATACCGAGTAACAAAAATCTAATGATGTTCAACTACGTCAAAACTTTTCATGCAAGTTTTTATATTCCAAATAATACACACTCAAAAAAAATAGTTATCGGTGTCTTCTTATCTATATCTAATTTGCATATTCTAAAAAATAATTCTATACCTGGCAAACACGTGTATGTATTTCTCCCGCTCTCTCTTTCTCTTTCCTAATTTCTAAATCTGCCTAATTGACCAAATTTAAATGAATAATAAAATATCAACAATCCAATTGAATTCCAAGTCATCTAAATACAGAGTAATTTTTCATTACTTTTCTAATAATTGTGTAAACTGGGTTCACAAGCAAAGTGATTTTTTAATGGGCCTTGTCTAATAAATAAAGTAAGGACATATTCGTTAATAGGGCTTGTCTAATAAATACAATACGCTAGATGCTAGAAATATGAAATATAACATAAATTTTATTACACATATTTAATAGAATGACTATGATTTCACTTGCTAATACACTAAATATACTTAAAGACATTTCTATGACAACTATAAATTAACATCAATTTCGTAATGTCAATTTGAAAGTTTTATTTTTTTTTTATTAAAAAAAAGGAAAAATAAGAAATAACACGTTTTTCTCCATTATACATACATATAGATAGTGGGATTAACCTCAATTAGTTGTAAGTATTTAATTTTTTACTTTTAACTTAATTTATTTTATATAAGTATCTATAAATGTATCTTTTGTAGTTCTTTGATAATAGTTACAATAAATAACCGAAAGCTCAGAACAAACTAAAAAGAGTTCACTTATTCACATTGCCGCATCCCCCACAATAAAAGTTTGACCTAACTAGTATCGGCAACGAACTATTTCCTTATAAAATATAATATATATCATCTTAGCATACAAAATATATCATCGCAGAGCACAAAACATATAATCATAAAATTCAAAACATATCATCGTAGAATACAAAATATTTCATCGCAGAATACAAAATATATCATCGTGGAATACAAAATATATCATCGCAGAATTCAAACTAGTTTTAATGGTAAGAACAGTATAAAAAAAAGTAATCCATGGAATTCAATTGTCTTTTTGTTTATTTACAGGCAACATGTTTTGCTAAATAAAAATACAAAGGCACCGTGTTTGCAAAAAAACCCAAGCGACGTTCGCTTTTAGGTACGAGTTGCCAAAAAAAAAAACAAGCGGCGTTCGGTTATAGACACGTGTTGCCACTAATCGTCTTCGTTTTGCATGCTTATCCATTTTTTTTGGTGTCTCGTAATCTGATCTGAAATCTCTCAGCTCGTACCTACTGATGAAAGTATACTTTGTTATCACTATTTTTTATTTCTCTGGCAATATTATTTGGAAAACTTCAACTTTTAGATCAGTGCAGCATTGGGGTTTCTGCTAAAATCGTCAACGATTCTATACTCAATTTCAAAAATGTACTTCTATAAAAAAAAACTAAGACTATAGCAGTTTTTGCTTTCAACTAAGCGACTTTCGCTTGAAACTTTAATATTATAACAACTAATGGTTTCAACTAAGCAACCTTCGTTAGAAACTTCTCGCTTGAAACTTTAAAATTATAACAACTTTTGCTTCCGTAATGGAGTGAAACATTTTTCTTTATCGCCTATGTATCGAATCTAAATTATATTGCTGTCATAGTTTATTACATTTACTTCATGTTTGATTTTAGAAGGTTTATCATAAAAATATAAACTACTATACTTTTCAATCACCATTTTGTGATCTTGATTAAAAATATCTCTCCCTATGTATAAATCATGTTTTAAATGATGATCAGAATAGCATGTCATTTTGCTAACATTCCTTGCACTGAGCAAATATATATATTGATATGAAATAGTATATTAAAGTATAAGTGGATATTAAGGACTTTAAAACACGCACGATGAAATAGAGACCAGTTAGTTATCCACGAATACTGATATCTAATACTACTACAACAACAAGAAATGGAAATAAGAACTAATAATGTAAAATGGTTGAATTCGTGATGCTACATCAGTATACCTTGCGTTGTCATGGAAATGAGAAAAACATAAACTAATTTGCATTTTGTCTTTAAGATTTATGTTTGTCACCGCAGTGCATAAAAATGAATTCTAATAGTATTAATTTAAATACCATTTCCTCCGATTTGAAAAATCGAAATATTAATATCTCAAACAATACCAACTGTACTTTCCATTTTCATTTATAAAATTGAAATTGTTAAATATTGTTCGAATAAAGGTTTTGACGTTACAAAGTACTCCTGTCAGATCAATAATAAAAAAATTGTCATTTAGACTTCGTTTCTCGAGTTGTTGATGTTGCCATGGTAACTTTAAAAAACGCGCGTTTTTGGAAGTTCGATTTAAACACGCTGAGGCGTGCTTTAAATAGGTAAAATGGTTCACCAATAAAAAAAAATAATTACACATTGTACATAACCGACACGAGTTACTTCTAACATAAAAGCTTCAATAATTATAGAATATTAAAGGAAAACAAAAATTTAATTAATAAAAGATTTAAACTTAAATAATTCATTTACAAATTTACAACTATATTGAACACCTGTTACACATCACTGGGGCACTTTCAGGGTGAGTACACAGGACCGTATTCAGAAAAGTGTTTAAATCCAAACCAGATGTTAAAAACTTTTTTAAAAATCTTATTTAAATAACATTGAATTTTGGCGCTCATTAAAAAAAACAGTAATTAGATTTCTTACACATTAAACCCATGAACCCAAACCCTGAGAAGATGAGATTTCATAAAAAAAAAGGTGAGTACACTATTATACCCTTATACCTATAGGTGTCAGTTTACATATCACTCTGTATATATGAAATTTTTCCATGCTTTTCTATCTTTTAATGTTTTTTCGCTTCTTCCCAGGATTTGTCTCTCTCTTGTAATATTTTACCCACCATTTTGCTCCATGTCTGTCTTGGCCTCCCTCTTCTTTTCTTTATTTGTGTTTTTGCCTCATATACCCCACCAACTGAGTTGTCGTTGTTGTATGAATTTTAATACTGGTTGTACTGCCAGTTCATCTCTTATTTTTGTATTCCTTATTTTGTCCGTTCTTTTTACTCCTGCCACTCTTCTAAGATACTTCATTTCTGCTCTTTGAATTTTACTTGTTGTCTGGTTGAGAGAGTCCAAGATTCGCATCCATAAGTTAGTACAGCTCTATATACTGCATTGTATACTTTTATCTTTGTTTGTTTGGATATTTATTTTTTGTTGATAAAATTTTTGTTCATATAGTTTAATTGTTTTTGCAATTCGTTCATTTATTTCAGCGTCTTGTTTTCCCGTTTTGTCAAACATTACTCTTAGGTATTTAAATGCTTTAACTTGTTCTACTTTTATGTTATCTATTTTGATGACTGTATTAATATTCTGATCCCCTATAATTAGTATCTTTGTTTTATTTGCATTTATTCTCATGCCCTCTTCTTCCATAGATTCTTTCCAGATGTTTATGTTTTCTTGTAATTCTTTCTCGATTCCTGCTATTAGTACTACATCATCTGCAAAAACTCCCTCCGCTATTTCTACTCTCTCTAAATGTCTGAATCCAATGAACATTTTCTTGGTTCTATGTTCTCTTTTCTTTATAATGGTGTCCTCCTTGTCTCAATCCTACGCCAGTTCTAAATCCTTCTGACTTTAAGTTGTTACGTATTATGAAATTCTTGTTGGTCTTATATATGTCTTGGATAACTTTTATTATTTTATCGTGTACTCCTTTTTCTTTCAACCCTTCCCATACTTTATTTCTAGGTACTGTATCAAATGCCTTCTCAAGATCTATTAAAGCTAGATATGTATTTTTGTCCTCTAGATGTCTTTTCTCTACTATCTGTTTTATCGTGAATATGTGATCTTGTGGACTCCTACCTGGTCTAAATCCGCTTTGTGATTCTGATAGTTGGCTTTCTAGTAATGTTCTAATACTGATATTTCTAATTTGTTCATATATTTTCTAGATAGTATTGATCAGGGTTATTCCTCTATAATTGCGACTTTGTTTTTGGTCTCCCTTCTTGCTGTTACTCCAGAAATGATAAGAGCGGCATGTACGCGTGAACTATTGAGAAGGTTTGAGGCTTGTGTTGAAGCGGAAGGGGGGCATTTTGAGCACATTATTGAAAATGAATTGTAGAATAATGGTATTATTGCCTTGATTTTCATTTGATTAAATTTGTTTGTTAAACTTTTTTATTTATTTTGTTAAACTCCTTTTGATCGAAAATACACAACTAATAAATTTTAACATACTAAGTGTATTACATGGTTGAATTCAGAATAAAAAGACCTTTAATATGAGCAGTCACACGACCACCTTTGCATTTGATATTTTATAATGACATGCCGTCATAGCTACGCTGATGATTTCGCTGACGTCATGAGGGATTCGCAATATTGTAAAATCCGTCCAATTGCTGCATACCAAATTTTATGAAGTTATCTTCAGCCGTTTTAGAGTTATAGCCTGTCTAAAAAATTCTGGGACACCCTGTATAGGTGCAATTAACGCTCCCATTCTTCTGGGATTTTTTCGCTTTTCCATGCTTTATTTAATATTTCTCATAATATTTCTAATCCTGTAATTCCTAGGTTCTTGATCATTTCGGCTGTAATTGTATCATTCCCAGGTGCTTTTCCATTCTTTAGGGCTTTAACTGTATTTTTTAACTCTTCGATTTGTATTATTTCGATTTCTTTATCTTCATCCTGATTTTCGGTTTTTGCTTCTTCAGTGTTGTATTCAGTGGTTTGTGCGGGTTGGTCTTGTAGCTATTTAAAATATTCTTTCCATCTTTCCATGGTTTTTGTTTCATTTGTTAGTATTTCTTCGTTTTTGCTTTTTATGTGTGGTTCTTTTGTCTATTTTTCTGTTCTGATTTTAAAACTTTGTAAAATAATTTTTGATTTCCTGAGCTATCCTTTTCCATTTTATTTCCAAAATCTATCCATGAACTATTTTTTGTTCCGATTACTAACTCTTTAACTTTTTTTCTTTGCCTTCTGTATACTTCATATTGTTCTGGCGTATTATTTTTCAAGTATTTTTTCCATTCATTTTTCTTCTTTTATACTATTACACCACCATGCATTTTGTTTTCTCTTATTATTAGTCTTGTAGGTTCCACATATTCCAGTTGCTGCGGTGATTATTATATCTTTGAATATGTTTTAACCTTTTTCTGTATTAAGTTGTTTAATTTCTTTGTGTTTTTTTTAATATTTCTTCTGTTATTTGTTGGTATCTGATTTATTTCTAAATTTATATGTTTTTATTGATATTCGACTTTCTTTCTTTGTTATTTTTTCAGATTTTGGACTGTGCTGTTTTATTTTTGCCTCCAATAGGTAGTGATCGCTGTAGAGTTCAGCTCCTCTCTTTTCTCTTACATCCAATATATGTTTTATTTCTTCTTTTTGTACTAATATATAGTAGATAATTGATTTTTCTTCTCTGTTTGGTTGTACTCTGGTGTAGTTGTGAATATCTTTATGTTGGTAGAAGGTATTACTGATTATTAGATTTTGGAGTTGGCAGAATTCTAATAGTTTTTTCCCGTTATTATTTCGTGTTTCTTCTCCGTGATTTCCTATTGTAGTTTTATAATCGTTATCTTGTTTACCCACCTTACCGTTAAAATCTCCAGAAATATATATAGTTCCTTTGGCTTCTTCTGCAGTTCTTGTTAGTTCTTCCCAGAAATCTTCTTTTTCCTCTACTTTTGCGCTTTCATCCGGTCCATAGACTGATATAATTGTTCTGATTTTTTCCTTTTTATCTCGCAACTCAACTAATAGGATTCTTTCAGAGATAGCTCTCCGTGAGATGATTTGGTCCGACAATTCTCTATGTATTATGCAACCTACTCCTGCTGCAGCTCTTTGGTTTATGGGTACTCCACGATATATTGGGATGTGGTCATGTTCTAAGTATATTTTTCCATGTCCTTTCTTTTTTGTTTCACTTATTGTTAGAATTTCTATCTTTGTATTTCCAAATTCCTGTATTAATTCGATTTCCTTCCCTTGTAAGCTTCTAACATTCATTGTCCCTAATTTCCATATGTTCGTCTCATTTTTATTTGCTGTTCGCTTGTTATTGTTGTGTCACCCTTTATTCTTTCGTTTGTTGTGTTTAATATTATCTTATCATGTCCTTGTTCATAGCCTTCATTGTTATCGCTGCTCCCTCTCTTGTTTTTTCTATTAGTTTTTTTGTTTCGAATTTTTGTTATTTTTCTTATTTGGTTTTCTGAAAGGTCTTCTTCTGGTGATCTATTACTAGCTGTTATTTTCTTTTTACTACTGTCATTATCTGGTTCTATTATTATTTGGTTGTCTATCATATTTTTGTGATATTCTTTATTCTTAATTACTATCTTGTTATATTTAATATGTGCTGAGCAAATTATTTCACAAAATTGTTTTCTATTTACATTGTACATATCCAAAAACCTGCATATGGTTTCATTTTCTGGATCAACTCGTACTAAATTAAAATATCTAACAGTAACACTTGTACTTAACTCTTTTTTTTCTATTAACTCGGACATTTTGCTCAAATACATAATATGATGTCATTATTACAGAATCTACAAATTGTACCTCACTTTTATAAAAAGAGCATTTATCTTTGTGAACTTCTAATATTACACAATGGTTACATTCAATTCGGACTTCGCTACAATTTTTAAATATAACACAATTATCCACAATCAAAACAATTATATGATCTTGAAACAGTGCTTTCATTCTTATTTTGATTTTTATCACTGATGTGTATTGTTATATCGATGGTTTGTTGTACTAGTACTAGGCGATGAGAAGCCACCGGCAAGAAATTACATGAAAGGTTCAGTCTCGAGTCTGATTGGCTATTTAAAAAAAGTCGGACTGGAGAATGTTATCTAGATTCAGAGTACCACAATAGATCTGAACAGGTCTCAGTGAAATAGGTTGATCAGCCACCTCATCAAATCTAAACTGATAAGTTGTTGCTACGTGACGGTTAACAATAGCAGTATTTTCTAATTGAAAACTTCTCAGGAAATTGAAAACAACCTAGCCTATAGTAGTCACATAAGTTAAGCCCTATTCGAATTTTATTGCGCGGAAGGACGTGTTCGGAAATTTGCTCTAGTTATTTTTCTCCGTAAACGTTTATAGAGTGACTCTAATTTTCTCTAGCTCAATACCTTTTACAAAATGAAAACTTGTAAAAGTCAAAGTGCATTTATGAATATAAAATTCGCCTAAACGCTTTCGCCGGTTAAGGCATCTTCAGAAGCTTCGTCCCAAAAAGTGAGAATCTAGAATGTCATATCCTATATTAGGTTTATTAATATGCTTATTTTTGCAACATTGTATATTTTTTATATTGGTTTTTCAATTTACATACACATTACAAATAATTTAAAATTTTACATTAAGATGTCACATTTTTGTACGATGAAGGACTATATCAATTCCTTCTCCATTACTGAGAGAGGGTGGGATGAAACGGAAGGTACGGCACTAAATATGTTGATGAAAAAAGGAATATGATGTGGAGAACTGAACCACCTTGTAAAATTTAACGGAACGGAAAGTAACTAAAATTGACTACAAACAAATTATACAAAAAGCTAATTATCACACAAAGCAAGTTAATTTAAATAATCAACAAAGAAGCGTTGTAAACAGTATGAATTAGAATGTAATAAAAAATTACATTTGAAATTTAAATAAGAATCAAAAACCATATTTTTGATAAGATTAGGAAAATTATCTCACAAAGGCTGATACATTATTTTCGAGAGAGCCTCAGTCGACTTCAATAAAATCTGTTTCTCCGTAATATTGCTCCTAAGATGTTGTTTTTGAATACGGTGTAACTTGGACTTGGTGGCACTTTATACATTAGCCTCCTACAAGCTTACAACAGCCAGCCAGCTATATCAAACCTATCAAAAAAGAAAACTAGTACCAGGAAACGTATGTCGTTGAACGAGTAGACAGGAAACATTAAAGTACTTTTCCTTCTGAATAATATTTTCTTCTTGGAGAGCAAACATTTTCAATTTGTATAGGGAACACAAAATACTTATAAACTATTTAGTTAATTTGGGGACAATTCCAAAATCTACAAACTCTAAAAATCAAAAATTATATTGATATCAGTTACTATGCAAAATTAATTGCGATTTTGAAAGTCAGTATTATACAAAACAAAAAAAATCCAAGGATAACGTAGAGGAGTTTATTTGCAATGCGCCTGACCAGAGACAACCCTGAGACGCACAAGTGCATAGGAAAATTGGTTCGGTGAGAACATGAGACTTGTTTGACATTTGCTGTATCGCCTGTCGCCATATTTGGTTTATGTTTGAGTTGCTCTGTACCTGATTTTTATTTTTCTCGTTATTTGTTACTTTTTGTTTTGCTAGAGTTATTTGATTTTATTAGAATTCCGACCAGTTTGAAGTGCTTAGATGTTAAGATGTCACAAAAACTTTGTTTGCTGTGTGGAAATAGTGAAGAAGAGGTTGAGAAAATGCATTATTTTCCATCCAATGATAAAAAGTAAGAATATTTTTGGTCTTTTTAAGGTAAAAAATAATAGTTCTAATGCATTTATAGGTCAAAATTGTGACAGGAAGCGGTGGGAATGAAGTACAAGATAGTTACCTGAATTTGAGTACACGTAAACTGCGAGTCGATGCTGTTCCGAGTTTATTCCCTAGCAATACACTTGGAAACAATCATCAACAAGTGCTGGTAAATGAAACTTTGGAGAACAGTAAAAATGAAGAGCATCTCTTAGCATCTTGCATTGAAGGTATGTTAACAGACTAATTTTATTTCTGATAACCTACCAATAGAAAAGCATGAAAGAAAACTTGTGTATTTGTATTGTCAATAACCATTACTTGTATTCAAACTAATATTAACAACATAATTTGTAAGTAGAAGGTTGTCAATTTCTCAAATGTGGTAGAAATTATTTCAAAAAAGAAAAACTAAGTCAGTAATGAAACTGATTCCTCTCCTAATCTTTATTCTTTCTGCTTTTATTCCAATTTCAACAAAACTCATTTAAGTTTTCTGTATTTGGTTTTATCGCCAATGAACCTTCGGGTTCCAAATATCATTAATTGGCACCATAATTGGTAAGTATGTTTTTTAAATTCTATTATATTAACACCCTTACAGGTCTGATGATAGTTAAGTTGACCGAAATTAGTTGCCCTAATAATTTAACAATACATTCATGTAGTATTGACTTGCAGTTTTCTTCTTTGAAACCATAATTTGTACTTATTTTTGCAGTGTAATAATTTTTTGTGCTTTGCATTGCAGGGGAAGCAGTAATGCCTGTCACAGAGGCAGTTGCAAGTTGTTCAGGGTTGCAAAGGAGCCAATGTACCCCTGATCCAATTTAGCGCACTGTTTTTCGCAACATCAAAGACCTTTCTAAAGTGGGGGCATCACCCAGGAAGAAGCACTTAATACGGATTGTGGAAAGTAAAGAATGGTCACAAAGTTCAGAACATCTAAACTACTCGTCTGAACCACTTGTTGTAGCAGTTGGCTATTCTGTTACAATGTTGGAAAGAATACTAGCATTGTAACGAAAACCATCTAACAAATGTAGTCTCGCAATATATTCGTGAAAATGTATCTTTTTCTTGGCTGACATGCTCCATCCATGAAGATGCTGTCACCAGGGAAATAATTTTGGCTGTGTGTCTAATAGGAATTCCTTGGTGGTGTAAGAGAAAAAACCGAAAAGTAGTACAGGCTCGCAAAGAAGCACGTGCATCCAATAGAAAGATAAAGACGCTTAGCCACTGCTGAACAAGTTGTAAATAATTTAATTTCATGTATAATATATTGTAAATAAACTACGTTTCTTAATATACAGTGTGGAAACCACTTATGGAATAAAATTCTTTATGTCATTATTTTAGAAAATTATAAAAAATTCCGAGACACTTCAACTTTTGAATTGAGTTGTGCGTTATGTAAACATAAATTTAAATGTACAGGGTGATTCACGCAAGTATGCCATAGTCGGTGTTGTTTTTTTAATGAAACACCCTGTATATTTGCATATTTTTGAAATCCCCTCAATGAACCGATTTCAACAAACTCAATAATGTATGGTCAATTATGAATTATACAGGGTGAAATTTTAAAATTAATAATTTATTACACGCTACTGCGCACCCTTCTCCTTTCCCCACTCTCTCGATGCATTTCCATGTCACATAAAATTCTGTACATGTGAAATCTAACAGTCCCCGGCGGATTTCCAGCGGATTCGGAAATGGTCAGGAAAATCAATAATACTGAATGGAATTTAACAAGTGAGGTAGTATTTCGACGTAAAATTTTGCGCTGTACAACATTTATTCGAAACTTTTTTCGATAAATCAATTAGTTGCCGAGAAAACGCGAATTTTAGGTAATTTTCCGCGAATTTCAGTATTTTCCGGGAAAATGGGATTCTGCGAATAGTGCCATTCGATTCCGCGTGCCCAAATTACCTTAAAAAACGCAACTGCAGCCATGCAGCCACCCATGCAGAATCTCGGAACTTCTTACTGGACTATTTAGCTACATTGTTTTACCAATTAAGCATAATTTATGAAGGTGTTTAAACACAATAAGCGTGATACATCCGTTAATATACACATACCTTTATTTTGCCATTACGTATTCTACATTATAAAAAGTTTTACATTATTATTTTAAAGGATAACGAAACACCGGATGTGAATACATTTCGACATAATATGATACTTTTTAGTAATTGCAATGAAATTTTTGATTAATTTGTTTTAAAAAGCAATTTAGATAAAATTATTCAAGGCGAAACTGATTAGTGAAAGATCTACGGCTTGTTATTAACTTAACGTGCTCGGCTACTATAGCCACTTGCACAGGTACAGTTTATTAATCTAAATAGTAAATTTTGTACTAAAGTTGAACATATTTAGGCGAATGCACTTTCGAGAATATTCTAGAAAGACCATTTTGTTTACGAATTGATAGACTATATACCGGGTGTCCCAGACTAATTTATCCAGGCTATATCTCTTAAACGAATAGAGATTTTTGAATGGGACAAAAACTAATCTAATCCATTTCTAATACACTTTAATATGGCGTAGAAAAAATCATCCCTTAGTTACCACCCCTAACTTTAAATTTTTTAATAGCACCCTGTAGATATATTCTTTTATAATTTTGGATGTGGTCATCCATCGTCTATTCAACAAATTTTTCAAAAATAAAATCGATACATTTTTGTGAAAATGTGAAAAACCGAAAAATGACAAATCGAGCACGACTTACCTACATACCAGAAATTTTCTGGCACGATTCGAAATGTGTGTTGCAGCAGGTGAACTACAATTCGAACATCTAATGTAAATAATATCAATTAGTTAATTTTTATTTATTTTTTTCATGTAATTTTTATGATATTTATTTTTATTGTTCCTTTTAAGCTTTAAGGCTTTCTTGATTATTCACCTATTTCATTTTTGAAAAATTTGTTGAATAGACGACGAAAGACCACATCCAAAATTATAAAAAAATTTACAGGGTGCTATTAAAAAATTTAAAGTTAAGGGTTGTAACTAAGGGATTAATATTTAGGCGATTATATTTTCTACGCCCTATTAAAGTGTATTAGAAATGGAATAGGTCAGTTTTTGTCCCATTCGAAAATCTCTATTCGTTTAAGAGATATAGCCTGGATAAATTAGTCTGGGACACCCGGTATACGCGGGTTTTTGAGTGAGTTGACAGTAAAAAGATAGTTAACGGACAGTAAAGAGTTAGTTCACAGACAGTTTACAGTTCTTAGTAATCGGACAGTGAATGCAATAGTGAAGATAAATAGTGTAATATTCAAGTGGTAAAAATAAATTAAAACTATTAAACCGAGTGTAAATAAATTAGTAAAGTGTGTATATAAATTAAGTTTAATACAGAGTGTGCTTCTGTAAATAAATCAATAGTAATTAGCCATAGTAGTGTGTATAATATTATCCCATACGTAAAAACCATTTAAATAAATAACAAAAATATTACAATATTCTAGGAACTGTATGACGGTATTTGCTTCGTTGGGGTTACTCATATATTCTTGTAAATTGGAATTAAGGCGAAGCTGCTGTCTTTCTGATAGGTTTAGTGAGGATGTGTTTGATTGTGATGTTACATTGACAATTTAAACAATAAGGTCGATTGCTCAGTGACATTAGGTAACCGTGGGTATGTTTGGGGTGTCCAATTCGTAGTCTTCTCATCACTGCCTCGAAAGTTCTGAAGGTTCGGTAAGGTATGGGTGATTTATTGAAGGCTGGATATTGTGTAGGCATGAATTTATGGAATCCCATTGCTGTTGCTTCAGAGTTTTGAATTTGTGTTTTATGACTTGCTTAAGATCATTTGTTATTTGTATAATGTTTTTAGTGTTGTTTGGTGTTGTGGTATTTTTAGCTAGCTGATCAGCAAGTTCATTGCCCCTAATACCAATATGAGATGGTATCCATATGATGGTAACTGCTATATTTTGGGATGTGAATATTTTGTTCAAGAGGATGGTCAGTGAATATATGTTTAATGGAGTTAATTGATGCAAGAGAATCAGTACTTATGCATACGTTTTCATGAGGCAAGGATATGTGCTTAAATGCTTGTAGTACACTAAATAATTCTCCGGTGTGTTCACTACAAATTGAAGATATCATGGATGAGTATATAGGGGATTCTAAAGTTGTAACAGCGCAACCAACTCCTGTTTCATTTTTGGAAGCGTATAGTTTTCTGAATATGATCTCTAAAAATGATTTTTCAATTAAACCGTTGGGTGTTTTGTTTTTGTTGAATTTGGTAAGGACGTGTTAATGTGTGGAATGTTTTTTGTCCAAGGGGTGGACAAAGAGAAGGGTAGTGGAGTTGTTTGTGAGATTAACTTTAATTGGCATTGATTCTATAATCATCGGTATGGTTTTTATTCTTGGAGTTGGTGACATATTGGGTGTGTTATGATTGATTGATGATAATAGGTTGTATACGGGATTCGATCGATCGGATGTTGCAGAAACTGCGTAATTAAGTAGTAGTCGAAGTCGAAGGCATGGGCGGAGGGCTGTATTTTGCAAAGATTTCGGTAGATTAATTTTTGATTTAGTCGCAGATATGAATATGTGGCAGCCGTAATCTTACTTTGATCGAATTAGTGCTCTATAGACTTTTAAAAGAAGTTTCTTCAGCACTCCAGTGATAATGAGAAAGAGTTTTAATAAGGTTTAGTCTTCTATACCCTTCTCTTTTTGTTTTTAGAATGAGTTGTTTTCATGAACACTACATCCAGAATTTTGCAGTGATTGACAACTGGGAGAGAGAGGTGAGAGAGAGGATGATTGTAATATTGGGTACTGGGGATAATGAGTGCTTACTAAATCTGACTTGACTTGTTATGTACAGTATTTACTGCAGAATAAATGAGGGAAGTAGTAGTGGTTATTAATTGTCCGTGACAATAAATGATTAGGTCGTCGGCGTACATTGCATGCTTAATGGGAGCAGTGAAATTGGACCAGAGGTCATATTGTTACGAGGTAAATAAGGTGGGAATTAGCACAGAGCCTTGAGGAATTCCATCAGTTTGGATGTACGTTGAGGGAAAAATACCGTTAAGACTCACTCTAAAAGACCTAAGCGATAAAAAATATTGTCAAATGCATTTTCTATGTCAAATAAGGCAATTATGATTTCTGGATTTTTGTTTAACGCTGTAGCAATGTGTGCTTGATGCATTACCAAATTATCTCGAGTTGATCGATTTAGTCGGAATCCAGATTGCTCTTTCGATATAATCTTGTATTTATCTAAGAACCAAACA
Source organism: Lochmaea crataegi (assembly GCA_947563755.1). Taxonomy (NCBI): domain Eukaryota; kingdom Metazoa; phylum Arthropoda; class Insecta; order Coleoptera; family Chrysomelidae; genus Lochmaea; species Lochmaea crataegi. The sequence goes on from OX387426.1 coordinate 18,200,648, forward strand.
AGTCGCTTATTAATCATTTTTCCATAATTTTACACATGGTGCAAATCAGTGAAATGGGCCCATAAGACTTGGGTGAGGTCGGTATTTGATCAGGTTTTTTAATAGGTATTACAATGAATAGTGGCCATTGGGCTGGAAATATTTTGGAGGACCAGATTAGGTTAAAGAGTTCCAGAAGTTTTAATTGACCTAAAATTTCAAGATTTTTGAGAACGATGTAGGGTAGATCGTCAGGCTCTGCTGCACGATTTTAAATCAGTAATATGTTCCAGCATTTGTAGGAGTCGGGATAATTTTGCTACGAAATTTTGCTTCAAAATGTTTGGCCAAAATTTCTGCTATTACTTGGTTATTATTCATAACATTTTTGCCTGGATTTCCTGAATTACTCTGTGAGATAGACTCACCTATTCAAGTCCTAATATCTTGTTGTACAATACACCACACTTCACACAAAATTTAAATGTATTTCTATCTGGCACAAACGAACACTTTAGCTAAATACTAGGAACTCAAACTAGAATCGTTCTTAAAATTTCCTTTACCCTCTAGTAGACTCGCAATTACTTAACATCGTCGTCAAATATAATACTTTGTTTATCTACTTTAGGCAATTGGTGGTTTTGTCGAGATATGCATATCTGAAATATTAGGGAATGCCCATAATTTAATTTATTATACTTAAAACGGTTCCAAAGAGTCTAACTACACGAATAAGGAGTCTGTACAACCACAATTACAGCTACCTCAGGAGACATAACCTTGAATCCGATACATTCAGAGTCAAAGATGGACTCAGACAAGGTGAAGAACTAAGTCCTCTATTGTTTATTATTGTAATGGACGACATCATTCAGGCAACGAAAACGTAGACTAAAAATATACATATGGGTTATACACTAGGCTACACTGTGGTTTTGCAGATGACCTAATGATTTGTGCATCCAGCGGAGAGGAATTGCAGAAAAATATAAAGATATGAGAAAACGAACTAAAGAGGTAATACTTAAAAATAAACATAAAGAAAACAAAAGTAATATACACTGGAGCAGATGACAAAGAAATTAATTTAAAGATACAAGAGGAAGAAATCGGGCGGGTAGACGTATTTAAATACCTTGGTATAAAGATAAATAAAAGTGGAATTGAAGATGTTGAAATAAACGAAAGGATCACCAATGCATCAAAACTTTATCATTCATTATCAAGATCATTGATAGGAAAAAAGGAAATCAGTACCAAAACCAAAATTACAGTATATAAAACAGTTTACCGGACAATCCTTACTCATGGAAGTGAAAGCTGGATACTGTCACAAAAATCCAAAAGTCGAATCCAAGCAATGGAAATGAAATATATCTGAGGAGAGTGAAGGGTATAACACGATGAGATCGGATAAGAAACGAGGATGAGAAAGGGACTGGAAGTAGAACCAATGTTCGAAGTATTAGATAACCAAAAGCTTAAGTGGTTCGGACACTTAACAAGAATGAACAACAGACCAGCCAGGGATGTGTGGGAAGCCCGAGCTAATACAAAAAGGAAGAGAGGAAGACCTAAGAAAACTTGGAACCAAGAAATTGCAGAAATACTGGAAAGAAGACAAAGAAGCAAAAAAGATGGCAAAAAATAAAAGGAATGGACCAATTTCATCTACGAACAAAAAATTTAGATATAGTTACCTACCCTTACACCTTCGGGTATAAAAAGGTTTTTTGATTGTAAGTGGAAATGCCACTTCAATATACATCATTAGAATTACGTACAGACAATAAATTTTATGGCGGCTTCTATACACTTTCTTGTATTAGCATTTTTATTTGTATCTTACAACCTCTATAATTCCCATTTTCATCTTATTGTTAAAGAAATTAAATAAATAACAAATTCCACAACAGAAATATAACATACATTACTCAACCTATTTCACAAATAACATTTGCATCGTTAGTAGTAAATTATAGAAATTTATTTAAATACACAAGTAACTAAAGAAAAACTGACACTCCTATAGAGAAGAACTTGCAATCACCAAAACCATACGGAACGGACGCCATTAAACCCTATAGAAATATTTAAAAAATGGTAGATGTATAGAAGAAGTGCAGTAAGTGTGCAAGTAAAGGTGCAGTTCAAAACTGGTTCAAATTTCTTTTCAGCACTTTGTATCACTGATAAAAACTGTAAAGAAACTTTTTAGATAAGCTGAACTATCCCCACTTGCTGCACAATATACTACAAACAAAAAATACAAAATGTGAAATAATTGCATGATTCCCAGCATTGCACGTTTCAATTATGATCTTTATTATTTCCAACTTTTAAACTTAGACACTTACGTAGTAAGATAACATTGTTTGAGGGATTTATGGGGATTGTAAAGACTAATACATCTCCTGTTATTGTGATACATTTCATATTATTCCATTAGTAACAGATATATTTTGTGTATATGAACATTAATAATGTGTAAAAAGTGATAATTGAAAATAATTCTAGTGCTTTCATTTGATATTTTTGTAAGTATGTATTTTTTTATTTTTAGGAGCTATTAATAATGAGTTTCTGGAAACCATGGAATGGTAAGATAGTATTTATATTAAATAATATAAAGTTAGTCTCTAAAGAAAGCCTTGGATGTAGAGTCCGTTTCAATAGAGAATGCGTGGAAATGTCGTCATAGTTGAAGCCATGTTGGAAATTTGAAATCATAGGCGTAACGATTTTAATGTTATTGGGTATCAGGGATATGATAGTGAAATTTTAAATTAATTTGAATAAAATGTTGGAATATTTGGACAAGCAGCTACTTTGTTATTTTAAACCAGCATTCATTCATTTTAAATTTCTACCGGGCACTGCAAATAATTATATGTAAATATGTATTAGGAGCAGTAAGTAGGATAAGAAAGATATAAAACAAAAATAATAATGAAAATTTTTATTTAGTTTACCAGATAACAAAACAAAATAGCGTAGTAGGAAATGTTAGTTAGCCAACAAAAAACTGTTCAAGGGAGACGAGTTGGAAAGGTTGCCACTTTCATCTATAATGAGGAAAACAAGAAAAGTAGAAAATAGATATTTTGTATACAATATTCTTTTTTCAAGTAGATTATAAAAATTAATTGAGAAGTATACTTCTTACCTTGTATTATCTATTTTATACAAGGTGAATATACCTACACAGATTCCCAATATTAATTGGGAGATATACTTCTTACCTTGTATAATTCAACATGATTTTATGTAGGAAACACAAAAAGTTTAAATTTATTTTTCTCGAAAACGGTTCATGATATCGATTTGAAAGAAGAGAACATTTTTTATGAAAATTATCTTGAATTTTCCAAATTCGGTTGAAAATAAAATTTTTTTAATAAAAATACCTGTTTGTTCCCCCCGACTGACACGCTTGTGATGGATCTGAAAAAAATTTATTTACAGCGAACGACTGGTTTGTAACTGTTTATTGATTATACCAAGTATGAATATTTTAAGTAACGGTATTTTTGAATAATTTGAAGAAAACTCATATGAGGACGTCTTCTTCAAAGGGCTGTAGCTCCCTTAGGAAGCATTTTCGGATTAAGGTAATTTGAGCTAAATCGACTTAAAATCACCTCTAGTAACTGTAGTTTCCGTTTGGCAGGAGAGTTTTTGGACACCCTGTATACACACAATAGTTATTTTCTACTTTTCTTCATAATAAGCTAATAAGCGAAATTTACATATATACTAATACATTGAGTCATTCAATTGGATTATCCCTTAACCTCAATTTTTTGTAGAATATCTACACAAAAATTACAATAAATGAAAGTTATTTTTGATTCTACTATGAAAACTTACACTTCAAAGTTCTCCATCTCTTAAACTATCTTGAAAATGCTTCCTGCGTGGTCTTATCTTATGATGAGTTCCAAAAGATGTTGAAGCTCCTCGGTGAATATTTAAGCTCTCCTCTCTAAAATTGAATAGATGAGGCTTTTACTTGGTGTAGATCCATACTAAACGATGAAATAAGACAATATCGTTTGTTTAAATCTTCATTACAATTTGAACTATCGTTCAATTTAAACTTGTGACGCGTTTCGCTAATACATAATTTTACCATATGTTCCCTTGGACACACCAGTGGCTTTTAGTGTTATTGGAGTTTTTAAACATAAATAACAACAATTATAAATAAAAAAAAAATAACTGCTATTGTCTAATAAAACAAATTTGAATCTTTTACAGTGTAATATACGTGATGCAACTGTGTTTAGTATCTAGCAGCTATTAGTATAAAATACAATTTGACGCAAAAATATCTTACCAGTGATTTTGTAAAGGAATTTGAATCCCACTTTCAGTTCCATTTCCATGAATTTTGCAACATTTTTCACAATTTGTCTTCCTAGGCTATGAATTACTTTTCCTTTAACACCGATCAATTCTAAAGGAGGCATGTTAGATTTAAATTAAACACTTAATACAATTGAAATAAAAAACTGAGCTATCAAGTAAATTAGGTATTTATAACAAACTAACACTTTTACAAGCACTAATACAAAGAAATAAATTAAAAACTCAAACGAAGCTTAGAGGTTAGGTTCAAATATAAGTATAGACCCTTTTTCAATGGAGCCCGCTTGTCAATTTATATCTACAGTGGGCTTCTAAGTAACTCATTTTTTCGTCCTTCAACTTTGAATGGTAAAACAAAAACGAATAAAATTTACCAAACAAAAGTCAAATCATTTTTTAAATAAATAGTTAACGATATTTACAAAGATAGTGTTGTGGTGCAGCTATTAATAGGGGAGAGTGGGTAACAATGAGACGCTTTTTTTTGTTTTCATGTAAGTTAAATTTTTATATGGAAAACTAAGAGTTTTATGGCAAAAATGGGTTGTTAGAGGAGTTAAGCATCGGGGGTGGCGGCTATTTCAATGGCAGTACTTCTTAGTTGGTAGATAATTACTCTGGGATGGGTAACAATGAGATGGTAGGTGGGTAACAATAAGACAGTAGTCTAATTTAATGTTTTTCTTTAAGAAGAAATATTAATAACATTTAGAACTCGGAAACTTCATTTATTAAGTACAAAAAGTTTTACAAAACATATTTTTAGTATCATATTTTAGTATTATCAATTAAAACAAAATTGATTTCAAAGGAAAAATAAGAATTTTGCCTCTTCGTCTTACCATAGTTTCTCGGTGGAAGTAAAATCATTCTCATGTCATTTTTGAAAATGTGAGATGTATCAGGAACTGGTGGAAAATAAAATTTATTTTGAACTTTTTCACTTCTTCTTAAAAAGGAAATAAAAAATTCATCTTTATCCGCGGTAAAGGACAACAGTTTTCCAACATAGTAAATAATTTAAGATTTTTGTTGTTCTTTTTTAAATTCTACGAGAACATAATCTCCCACCTCTGGATTCCGTTCTAACTCCTTAAAATTCATTGAGTCTGCTTCCCTCTCAATATTATAGTCTGAAGAACTATCCGATTGCCACTCTTCGTCTTCATCATCGCTGTCATTATTTTTTCGTTTTACTGTGTTCTTTTTTTGTTGCTGCGGTTTTTTATTACTATATCTTTCTTCTAACTCGGCTTTATCTGGAGTGTCCGTTGGTATCATGCTCCTTCCTTTTTTTCTTCCTTTGCGGTTTTCTTTTCTTGCTTCAGCTTTAGGAAAGCCACGGAAGTCTTCTGGTGAGATAAATTGACCAGATCCAGACGCATTTTCTAAGTTTACTTGCTCACGTGGTGGACTTGAGTTAATCATTTCCACATCAGAAATAGGTCTATCAGTTACGGAACATGGTAGAAAATCTACTTCCGTAAATATTAACCTATCAAAAGGAAAAATTCCACATTTTCTGAAGGCCGATGTAATAGTCCCTGGTAACATAGACTTTTTAAAAGAATCTCCGACACAAGCAGCCACTTCATATATTGAAAGTGGTTTTCCTGGGTGATGCATTAACCAATTATCTACTGCAGCATTGTAAGCTAAACTGAACGGCTTAAAGACACCGACGTCCAAAGGTTGTAATTTGTTTGTTGCGTGAGGCCGTTTTCTTTTGCGAGATTTAACACATCCATTGATAAGTGACTCTCATGATTATCATCGAGAAGTAAGGTATAGGATTGTCCTTGGAGCTGCAAGTATGATGGATAAAATGATCCATTACTTGATTAAATAAAGTTGAATTCATCCATCCAGATGCTGCTGCGAGACCTAGAGTTCCAGTTGGTGCTCCAGAGATCATGTGTTCTTTATAGTGTAATCGAGGAAATACCATAGCAGGCGGTAGATAATTCCCTGAAGCACTTTTAATAACAAAAGTTGTTACCCACACCCCTTTTTCACCACTGGTGACATTACTAACTTGTTTTGTTCCTTTTTGTACCAAAACTTTTGCTGATTTCTGAACCGTCACTGTCGCAGTCTCATCCAAATTATATATTCTAGTTCCAACGGCAAATTTTTCCTGCCGACTTATTACTTTATGTAAATTATCAACTGTATTGTATTGATTGAAGGATGTAGCCCGTGCCAAACTACACCCTTCTGTAGTTTTTAATGAAATATTTGGATTCCGTCGCATAAAATTCATCATCCATTCTTTGCCCGCAGACGCCGGAATTTTCAATTTATTTATGGTTGCCATCTCGTATGCAAGTTTTCGGCACTCAGTAAGAGACAAACCATAAAACATTCGAGAACATTTAATCAAATAGTTTGCCAAAGTCGTTTCTTGCTCTTCACTAAAAATTTTTTGACGGCATAATTAGGCGTATATCTAATTAATCCATTTCCGTTTTCTTTGGTTTTCTTTACGTATCTGAAATAAAAAAAGACATCATGTTATAACAATTTTTACAGGAAAATATTAATAACATCCTACCTTGCCAAAGTTTGAAAACTCAATCCTTCTTCCATTTAATACCGCTCTCTTCATTACATCCCCTGAAAAGGTTTCTCGATTGGGTTTTCTTGAAAGGTTTCTAGGCATTTTTGGGCCTTCTTTGAAACAAAATAAATCATTAAAAGTAAATATTGCCTGGATGGGTAACAATGAGACGGGTCTCATTTTTACTCATTTGACGTTAAGAGAAAAAAATTGTAAAAAACCAACCTCAATTTTATTCAGAGTCTTCAAATGTCACCAAACTCGAAACTCTCTGCTACACTCTAATGTCACGAAAATTATTCAACCTCAACTCGAATGTTCATAAAACGTCACTTAGTAAACTGTAAATATTTACTCTCAGCGAGAAATGTGACCTTCTCATTAGCTACTCGCAAACTGACTGCATTTGAAAGTGAAATTCTGAAAAGATAAACTGTTATAATGATTTCCAACATACATATATAGTTTGGCAAACATAATTGAAGCTGCGAAAGGAATGCGGTCGAAAACATTCGATATTGCCACGTTTAACTATGAAAAAGCTAAAGTGCTAAGTATGTAGTGATAATAATTAGAAAATGGACTTTTTATTATCAACAATATGTCAATAATGATTAAAGGTTAGTTCTTTAATGTGCTTGTTTCATTGGATTTTGTCTATTAACATTATTTTTTCAATTTCTGAATATTAAAAGATTAACAGTTTTTCAAATATGTTATGGGTTTCCTTCAAGCCGGCAACGTCGTGCGAAAATCATAATTACCACGCCCCCCTAGTGGCTAGCGCGTGCGTCGGTTCTTCCCTCTCACTTCGACAATTGATTGATATTGATTATCCAGTGGCGTTTATAATGTCAATATTTACCTTCGTATTTCCAGTTTTACTTGATATCTTATTAGTTCGTATCCATATTGAATTCAAGTACGATTTTTAGTATAATTTATTTTTAACAAATAGGTCCGTGTTTTGAAAAATACCTTACCTTTAAAGAAAAGCATAAATCAGTTTCTATATATAATTATTATATAATAATAATTATTATTTTTAATACTTTTTTAATCCGCTTTTGGTACGTTTATGACAGATATCGGCCATGTTTCCTCGCCCTTTACCGATGCCCCGTAGCTTCAGATAGACTTGCCAAACTATACATGTAGTGCCAAATGTTAAATATAAAAATTAACTATAATATGGGGTGCGTCTCATTGTTACTCATGTCTCATTGTTACCCACTCTCCCCTACCTGCCGAACTGACAAACTGGACGCGTTCGATTGTTACTGAGCATAAATTGCTCCAACGAGCATTTGCTACTTTTCACTATTGCACATTTTACGTACTAATTTCCGGATGAAAAATCGTTTTTATCCGATTGTGTCAAAAAATGACGTTTTATGGTTTAGATATTTGGACGAAAAGGTAACCTTTTCAGTAAGGTATTAAATAATTCATCGTTACCTAGGCAACACTTTTCGTCCTAGGCCAAAAAATATTTTTCGGACGCTATTAACTGTTTATTTTAATCTTATTTATTAACAATACTTTTATTAAATGTTTAATTAGAACAAATTTGAACAAGAACCGGGTGATGTGATCTTGAATTTTTGATAAATTAGCCATATAGACTAAGAAAACTTTCTCTGAGAACGACTGTATATTTTTCTCTTGTCGATAGTCCATAAAGGCATGGAATCGATTATATATGACGTGTTTTGACCTATTGCTTGAGGATTTGATGTTGTCTTGATGTATTTCTATAAAACTTAATGAAATATCCTTAAAACTAATTAAAACAATATTAGGTAGAATTATTACAGTTTCCTGTAAAATTGTCGTATTTAGTAATGCGCGTTACCAACAGATATCCAAGAATAAAAATATATTATTCTACGCTTTACAACTAGCTTTGAAAAATATTTTTCAAAAACAGTGACCGTTCAACGAAGAAGAAACAACTACTTCCCGGGCTACATGCCCCGACAGACATTGAATTACACTTCTAAGTCAAACGGGGTTGGTAAATCTACAAGATTTAAACCAACCATTCTGGTTTGCAACTAGAAGGGACAACATAACTTGTAGACCGGTTTCGGCGTATTGCGCCTCATCAGTACAAGGTATTATCGTCCGAGAGTTAATCCCGGACTGAAATGTGACTATAATCAACAACTATACATATCGTCCAGTTACGGAAATGTTTTAGTTGCGAAAATAGCGATATCTCACCTCTAAGTCACAAACCAAAATTCGAAATTTGACAACAAGCTCGTTAGCTTGAAACATATAGAATTATTACAGTTTCCTGTAAAATTGTCGTATTTAGTAAAGCGCGTTACCAACAGATATCCAAGAATAAAAATATATTATTCTACGCTTTACACCTAGTTTTGAAAAATATTTTTCAAAAACAGTGACCGTTCAACGAAGAAGAAACAACTACTTCCCGGGCTACATGACCCGACAGACATTGAATTACACTTCTAAGTCAAACGGGGTTGGTAAATCTACAAGATTTAAACCAACCAATCTGGTTTGCAACTAGAAGGGACAACATAACTTGTAGACCGGTTTTGGCGTATTGCGTCTCATCAGAACAAGGTATATGTTATCGTCCGAGAGTTAATCCCGGATTGAAATGTGACTATAATCAACAACTATACATATCGTCCAGTTACGGAAATGTTTTAGTTGCGAAAATAGCGACATCTCACCTCTAAGTCACAAACCAAAATTCGAAATTTGACAACAAGCTCGTTAGCTTGAAACATATAGAATTATTACAGTTTCCTCTACAATTGTCGTATTTAGTAAAGCGCGTTACCAACAGATATCCAAGAATAAAAGTATATTATTCTACGCTTTACAACTATTTTTGAAAAATATTTTTCAAAAACAGTGACCGTTCAACGAAGAAGAAACAACTACTTCCCGGGCTACATGCCCCGACGGACATTGAATTACACTTCTAAGTCATACAGGGTTGGTAAATCTACAAGATTCAAACCTACCATTCTGGTTTGCATCTAGAAGGGACAACATAACTTGTAGACCGGTTTCGGCGAATTGCGCCTCATCAGTACAAGGTATATGTTATCGTCCGAGAGTTAACCCCGGACTGAAATGTGACTATAATCAAGAACTATACATATCGTCCAGTTACGGAAATGTTTTAGTTGCGAAACTAGCGACATCTCACCTCTAAGTCACAAACCAAAATTCGAAATTTGACAACAAGCTCGTTAGCTTGAAACATAGAATTATTACAGTTTCCTGTAAAATTGTCGTATTTAGTAAAGCGCGTTACCAACAGATATCCAAGATTAAAAATATATTATTCTACGCTTTACAACAGTGACCGTTCAACTTTTTACAAAAGTCTGCTGTCTATAAACTTAACTCTCTCACTGTGATGCCATTTACATAGGTCAGACTCAAAGAAATTTAGAAATAAGATGTAGTGAACATATGCTATAGGAATAAACATCCAGACAAGTCAAACTATGCAAGATACCTGCTTGAAGAAAATCATACTCCAACATTATATAACCGCATCGAACTTTTACATAACTGTCAAAATTATTTAAAGTTAAATTTTCTAGAAGCATTAGAAATTAAGGAGCACATCCTTGATCCTGACTATAACTTGATAAATGAACAACTAGATATAATTTATTCTCCACTTTTAGATTGTTTATTGTTTTAATTAGTTTTAAGGATAGTTCATTAAGTTTTATAAAAATATATCAAGACAACATCAAATCCTCAAGCAATAGGTCAAAACATCATGACGTCATATATAATCGATTCCATGCCTTTGATAGCTGTTATAATGATTTTAACCTAGTTACTGCTGTATTTTTCATTTTTACATATTGACATTCCATCACTGTCATCCTTCTGATAATGCGAACGTATGTTCGTGAAACCGGTCAAGGACCAAAATAAATAATATAGTATTGTGGAATTTTTAATTATATTTGGTTTTACTTATTTTACTTAACATAAATAAACTATTTATTTACAACCATATATTGTATAAAGACGTCATTTTTGACTGGTTTCAAAGTTGGAAATTATACAATTGTTGGCTCGGGAGGAAAAGGTCGTACCTTCCCTCTGACAATGTCAATCGTGAGTTGATTACTGCACTTGACAAAATTACATGGAATAGAGCGTTTCAAAGTGACGTTATACCGCGCCATGCTCTCAGCTGATCACGGACAACCTTCAGAAAGATGGATGGAAATAGCATTTTTTACTGATTTAAATATAAATCGAGAACAAAAGTTAATTGGTTTTGGTAAATGTCTGTACTAGTGTGTATTAGTTGGATACTATAATAATTTAAAAGTGTAAAAAATCAATTGTTATGGGTTTTATCGTGTTGTATTATTCGGTTTGAGATTATATAATAATTTAGTGTGAAAGTTGACGTACTTGGAAAAGGTCAATTATTAGTAGTAATATCACAAGAAGTGGTGATAAAGTGAAAATAATTTAACAGATTTTCGAAACCCCAATGCCAAAAGACAACAGGTTTGTCAGGGATTTATTTTCTAAAGTTATAAGATGGATAGTTTCTGATATACAGCTTAGTTTTTTGGTCCACCCGATACATATGCTACAGCATGTCCTTCATTAGTTTTTGATGCATCAGTGAAAATGGGGTTATGGTATGGGTAGCTATTTTCTTTATATTTATTGAGAAATAGTGATTGGTAAATAAGTTAGGATATTGTGCGGGATATTATGGATTATATTAACGGACCAAGATGGAAAGTTCGATATTTAAATTTAGGCAATTGCATAACAGTCTTTCCCTTGATGAAAGTACTTTTATGAGTTTATTATTGAGCATGTCTTTTGTATGCAATAAAATTACTTGAATAATATACCTAATTTTTCGAATATATTTCCAAAACAAACATGATTTTTATTTATAAATAAAAATTTGTTTTCTTTAGAATTTTTTTTTCTATGAAATAATATTTTATCTTCAACATTTTCATTCTTCACAATAAAATTTTCCAAAGGCATTTAAAAATATTCATTACTGTAATAAATCACCATTGATATATTACAATATAATGATATAAACTTAAATTAATTGTATTCAAACATTTGCATATAAAAACAACAAATACATATATAATGGGCTAGAAAAACTACACCAAAATGTCAGAAAAAATACATACGCCTTCCATTTTGGTTATATTCACATTTTCTAGAATCATATCATACTAGACTTTGCAATGTCTGCCTCGTATGCTTCGTCCGCTTTTGTTTGCGATTTTTTTCAGCCATTGGTATACTTCATTCCAAGATATTTCGTTTTAACTTTAAACCAACATGATTGATTCAAGAGAAAATCCCACAGCAGGTAGTCGTTGATCCGATAACTACAACACATTATCGCACTCGTTTGGTCGAAAAGCGAAAAGATAATGCCTAATAGTATGATTATTTAACAACTGAAATATTTGGCTGGTATAATAATATTTGAGACTAATTGTTTAATTTATTTAATTATTCTATTATTTATTTGTTCTTCGGAAGATATATTTCCGAATTTTTATTTTTCAACCTAAAAGTATGTTTCACGATAAATGATTGAAATGAGTTACAATTCGGCGGGCACAACTAATCATATCTGATACGGTTCTTTGAGAATTTATACTGTCATTGATTATTAATTGTAGTTTGTATATAAAACACCCCTCACTGTTTATTTCTGCATCTCTACAGCCTTTGACCATATTAGCTCCGCTGTCTCTCAACAATAGATGCATTTTTTGTTTCTCAATGACCCAACTGTTGATTAAGGACGTAATTTTCTCAGCTATTGCAAGTCCGGTATGACTTCCTGAAAATTTATCGTAAGATAAAACAACAATGCATTTTTTCCACATTGCTGAAATCCAGTGGCTTGTGATACTGATGAAACTTTCATTTGTACGTGAACACGTCCAAATATCTGATGTAAAAGAAATAGATGTTGCATTGGACATTTTTTTCTTAACCTTATCGTAAATATCAGGAATTATTTTCTCACTAAAATATTTTCTGGAGGGTGTTTTATATTGAGGAACAATAGTATTCAGCTCTTAAACCCAGTATTTTCTATTAAGGAAAATGGTTGATTATCTAAACAAATCATTTCTGCAATTTTATAATGAATTCTCTCCGCACGTTTATCATTGATGTCCCATACTTTGTGTGAAGATTGAAATTCGGTCAAAGTTGGCTGTCTGGTCTGGACAGAGCATGTAGATGTAGATGCAGAACTGCCTTTCTCTCTAAGGAGTAAAACAATCAATAATTTTCTTTATTGTAATTCTAATTTTAAATGGTTTTAATTTAAAATACAGGGTCCGGCAACGAAGGGGGGTTGAAAGATTTCGAAGTTTATAGGACGTTTTTTAAAAACTTTTGATACAGGAACTGTGACATCCAAAAATCGTATTATTTAAATGAGATATATTTTTCGTTTTTGTAACAAGCGCCCAAGAAAAAACAAAACGCCTAATAATTCCGAAACGTTGTATTTTAAAATTTGCTACGTGAGTAAGTGGCAAATGAACAACCAAGTAGAATGCTTTTTGTGTTTTTAAATTATTTTTGAAATTAATAGGAGAGCGGTGCACCCCTAAAAAGATGCACAAAAAAATGAGTTGACCGACCACTAGAAATTTTGTTATTAGGAACAAAAAACCTTAGTAACACTTTTTCGTCCCGATGGTAATTGTCCCGTCAGTAATTTGTTATTAACCAAAAACTTACAAAATTACGGAAAATGAAAAAATCGTTACGCTGATCATTTTTTAAGGTAAAATGGATAAAAATAAACACTTTTTGACTCTTGGTAATTTTTTGAAAAATACTTTGTTTCCGAGTTATCGGCAATTAAGTCAAAAATCGACCGAAAAAAAATTTCTCGTCTTCTACCACAGCTTTTTGAAATTTTCAAAATTCAAATTACTTGTGAAAACATGTATTATTAGGTAGTATTTTTTATTTTCTTGCTACTTTTATTTAGCTTGTTGAATTCGTCATACCAAATTCGCGAAATTTACGGATTCCTAGGCGGATTTGCCGTGCCGAAGTGCGTAGCGTGTACTGATTTGCGAAACTATTTTTCGATTGATAACGTTAATTATAATACGTATTTTTTGGCTATTGTCTATTTTTCTTTATACCATGTACTGTCTAAAAGAAGCCTTTCTCAAACAAAACGTTTTTCAATTCGGCTACAAAATAAGTACACTTTTGTTAAACAACAACTATGAATTTTCCACCACACTTGCAAACGCTATTGTGCAAGTAATATGTACGATTGACAAAATCTCGGGTTTTGCCATCTAAACAGCTATGTGTGTTTGTGCAAGTTTAAACAAGTGAAAATCACAAAAGTAAGACGAGCGAAGACGCGCCTAGTTTGAATGCAATTGGAATATTTGTCTGTAAAGCAATGTTTATATGAGTATAGTTTATGTAAATAGATTTCTATATGAATATTTTGTATTAATTTATCTTTGGATAAAATATTGCTAATTGATCGAAAAAGTAGATATTCATCGTGAGATGGAAGGATGTTTAGTTTGAGGCTTCTTTTAGACAGTACATGGTATAAAGAAAAATAAAAAATAGCCAAAAAATACGTATCATAATTAACGTTATTAATCAAAAAATACTTTCGCAAATCAGTACATGCTACGCACTTAGCCACGGCAAATCCGCCTAGGAATCCGTAAATTTCGCGAATTTGGTATGACGAATTCAACAAGCTAAATAAAAGTAGCAAGAAAATAAAAAATACTACCTAATAATACATGTTTTCATGAGTAATTTGCGTTTTGAAAATTTGAAAAAGCTGTGGTAGAAGACGATAAGAGATAACTCGAAAACAAAGCATTTTTCAAAAAAATACCGAGAGTCAAAAAGTATTTTACCTTAAAAAATGATCATAGTAACGATTTTTCCATTTTCCGTAATTTTGCTAGCTTTTGGTTAATAACAAATTACTGACCATCGGGACGAAAAAGTGTTACTAAGGTTTTTTGTTCCTAATAACATAATTCATCGATCCCAATTGGTTTTTTCTTTGCGTTTTGTAGTGGTCGGTCAATTCATTTTCTTGTGCATCTTTTTAGGGGTGCACCGCTCGCCTATAACGGTGTCACGGGATGATGTCGAAATCAGAAACTTTAGAAAATCTCCCTGAATCTAAGAAACCAATACACCCTCAAAAAAATAGTTTTAGTTTTTGAATTTCTTTTTAAAAAGTATCCAAGGTTCTCGAAAACCGCATCTGTCTAACTTCAATAACAGAGATACCCCGTAGGACAATGAATTCGGGACACCCTGTATATAAGATTTATTTTTAAATTTTTTCTACTCTATTCACTATTACCTCTAATTCGTTCCTGTATCAAAAGTTTTCAAAACACTTTCTTCAAACTATAAATCTTTCACCCCCCTATTGTAGCCGAACCCTGTATGCTTTTAGGTAAAAGGTCAAAGGTTAATATTTAATTCTATTTCCGATTTTCACAAAATGAATGTAAAATGTAATCAAATAAAGACTATAATACAATTATTACCTTTTATCGTGAAATTGCTATTAAATTCGTCATTGTGATGCATCTTCAAGTGTATTATTAATGGACTTGTCGAAGCAGATTTTCCACAGCCTCCCCTTGAAACAATCGTCTCACATAAATTGCAAACAGCCTTATTTTTGGCCTCTTTATGGACTTCAAAAAACTTCCAAACTTTTGACATTTTTAGATTTTTTAGGTTAGAAGATTTGTATCAAAGATAAACAACAATTAGCTGTATTACAAAAAAGAACCAACTTATTATATGGCTATATATTATACAGGGTGTACCGTAAATTAGAGGCATGATAGATCGTTAAAAAATATTTCAAAATCCCAAATACAACTTTTCTCTAGCCTTCTTAGTTTGTGAGATACAGGTTGTTGAAGGATGCAGAAGAAATACACATTTTATTGCTTATCTTCTCGGGAGATGAAAGTATAAATTTGAACTTTTTTGTAGGTTATTGTCTCTTCAAAACACATCAACAGTATTAATTCTGTCAAATTCTAATTAGCCAGTGGACTGGTACGAGGGGTTCGTAAGCATTTATTGTACCATATTTTTGAAACACCCTGTATTTAGAGCTTAAGATTTTAGTCTGCAATTCTTTATTAAATTTCCTACTTAAAAGGTACTCTTTGTTGAACTCGATACAACACTCCATTTTCAAGATTTTCAACTTTATATTGCAGTAAGACAATTTTTTAAATAAATTTGTAGTAAGTACCCACTTGCAGATCATTTCCAAATAATTTAAACACAAACGTTTCTTTTTGTGTTTGTAATTCATAGTTCTTCAATTAAAAAGAGTAATTTGTAATAACCTCATGAATAAGTTATTATTGAAACAATTTTGTATGTCTAGTAGTTAACTACTTTAACAAAGTAGTTAACTACTTTAACAAACGTTGCAATTTCATTAAATGTTCAAACTGACGTCCTTCATTTTTGCATATGTTTTTTCATTTGGTTGGTTATCTTCCTCAGCAAAAATCTATTAAGAGACAACTCACTGCAAGACGTTTAATTATTTCTCCGAGTTCACCTACCGATTGACTGGTGCAGAATATACTATTGTTTTTAATACATAGTCGTGGAGAAAGTATAGTCTTCTACTTGTGTAGAATGGCTATTATTTACTTGGATGATTCCAAAACTCACTCACGCGGATGAAGTTTCCAAAACGAGCGAGCGCAGCGAGTGAGTTTTGGAATCATCCAAGTAAATAATAGCCATCATTCTACACTCATTGAAGTATATACTATTTTGTTTAAATATTCCCCACACGGCATAATACATTGGATTAAATTCAGGAGACCGTGCTGGCCATTTGACCGGAGCATCTACTCCACGGCCTATCCATTTATCCGTAAAGTTTTCATTTAGCAATTCCCTAGCTCGCAGTGTAAAATGTGGCGAGGCCCCATCGTACATAAACCAAATTGACAGTCTACGTTGATAAGACACATCATCAAGAAGATCTATTAAATTATTCCTAAGAAAATTTACATATATAGGTCCATTTAATTATTCTGGTAGAATAAAAGGCCCGATAAACTGGTCCCCAATTATTCCAGCCCAAAAGTTAATTTTAAACCTGTGCTGATGATTCGTAACTGACCAAATTTATTGTTACAAAAAAATGTCTTACTGCAATAAAAAGCTAAAAATCTTGAAATTGGAGTGTTGTATCGAGTTCAACAGAGAGTACCTTGTATGTAGGAAATTTAATAAAGAATTGCAGACAAAAGTCTTCAGCTTTAAATACAGGGTGTTTCAAAAATATGGTACAATAAAAGTTTAAGAACCCCTCGTACCACGCCACTGGCTCATTAGAATTTGACAGAATTAATACTGTTGAAGTGTTTTGGAGGGACAATAACCTACAAACAATTTTAAATTTGTACTTTCATCCACCGAGAAGATATGCAATAAAATGTGTATTTCTTCTGCATCCTTCAACAGCCTGTATCTCAGAAACTAAAAAGGTTAGAGAAAAGTTTTAATGGGGTACTTTAAATATTTTTTAACGATCTATCATGCCTCTAATTTACGCTACTTATTTACGGCACACCCTGTATAATTCAATGATTGTACTTACACAGAATCACAAAATACAACTACACTACAATGACTGAAAACCGTGTTATGTTATGACCGAAAATATGCTGAATTAGGCTAGCTAAATAGTGCAGAGAAAGAGATAGAAAGAACGACTCGCGATTTTGGGATTCCTCTATTTACTGGAAGCCAGCGTGCTTTATTAGAAATTAGATTAATAGATGGCACTACACAAAGCAATGACATTTAGTTTTTTTATTTATTTATAATTCATAACTCGGAACGGAATAAATTAAGGACCTGTGTATACAAAAAAAAGAAAATAATATAGAGTTTTATGCTTCAGATAGAGATAGAACCTGTAAAATATCGTTAAGCTGCAGGAATTTGAAATATTTCCATATAAATCCCGATCCGGCCGGCATTCCGGCGGTCCGTTCCGGCCAAATACTCGATCCGGTACATCCTTAGTTGGGATCCCATTCCTTCATGTGACTGAATTCCTAAAAAGTCCCATTTGCTATATCATTTTTATCGCGTAAGAAATCTTATTTTATCACAATAAAACGGAATTGTAGTGACAATGCCTTTCTATTAAAGAGATATCGGTATCACCTCAGATAGCAAAATTTGATTCATAGGACATTCATAGAATGTTCCGCAAGAATAATGGAATATTCAGTGAATGTCCAAGAGATATATGTATTCTTCATAGAATATTCCTAGGATTATCACTTTGTTCCGTCCCCACAATATTCGATGGATATCCTGCAAGAATATTCCATGAATATTCTAGATATTCTATGAATATCATATAGATATTCCACAAGATGCATTCGAAGGATATTTTCAAGGAATATACGACGCATATTCCCGATATTACTGGAATATTCCAAGGATATTCAAACTGACACATTTGGGGATCATTCCAAGCGAATATACCATGAATATTGCAGATGTTCCTTTAATGGTCCATGAATATTCGGATTGGCACCTTAAAGGGACAACGCCAAGCGAATATTGTAAGTATATTTCAGATATTCTTCCAATGTCCTCCTGACCATATTTGAAGAATGTACATTTTACTCTACATGAATATTTCATGTAAATTAAACTCAACTATTAAGGGAAATTATATGAAAGGAAATATAAAAACCAAATATTAATTAATTATTTATTTCCAATACATCATTATCTTCAGTTGGGAAATTTTTCATACATTCTTTGGCTTTAGCTAACCATTTGCTAATTGCCACTTCAACATCCTTGGAAGTAGTTTCAGAGTGTTGTTTTAAGGCAGATTCTAAAAAAAAAGTTGTTATAGTTTTTGTGTTTGAGAAATCTGTATAAAGTTAAAATTTGAAAATTTTACCATTATTTTTGCAATATCAATAAAATTGGAAGTAGAAAAGTCCATAATATTCTATTATTTAATACACAACAGCTGTATAGTATTTCAAATTTTGACTTGATATATCAACCCTGGAGTGGCATTCACTGAGACCTAAAAGATCTATTGTGCCCTGTTTGCATACATAAATATCTATTCATCTCGATCTTTCAATTTTTATAAGGTTGAGGAGCTTTCATTAGTTTGACATTGAATTATTTTTTACTGTATCTTGTTATACAAGGAAATAAATTATATAAAGTTTTATGAAAAAAACAAGCAATAACAGAAGTATTATTTTAAGACAGTTATCACTTTCATGTAACTCAAATCGACGTAGTACATTATAATAGAATACTATTCTGTTAAGAGCTTTAAAAATTGCCCCTCTATTATACTCTGTGATTTAATTCTATCTATAATAAAGCTTTATATATTATTCAATTACTGTAACAATAGTGCTTTATCATTTTTGCTAAACTTGTTTAACAATTTAATTTATTTCTACACAAAACTGTCAACAAAACAAAATACTCACTTATTACTGCAATGCATATTTGAGTTTTATTAAATGAGTTTTTCCCTTTATGTCCTTGAAAGCTGTACATCATGGATACCTCATCTTTAAAGATTTTTTTCAAATATCTCCTAACACTTTCTTTGTAATCCAATCTTCCCACATGGCTTAGGTAAAGAACCTACAGACAAATTTATTTATTAGATTTCTCATTAAATAGTCTTGTGTAGTAATTTTATAAGAATGTAATAATATCACTCACGCATCTAGATTGAAAGCAGTTTGTAGATGTTTTCCAGTTCTTCTATGTCTGCTATGGTAAATAGAGGCACTAGATCTGCATTTTTCTGTTGGCCTCTGATGATAATAGTGGACAGTTCATCTACTTTTCGGTCAATTTAATTAATTTTCTCTTTTTGTAGTTCCAAGATTCTTTTAATTTTCATTAAATATGATATTGTACTTTCTACAGCAGTATCATCTGTAGGGATGGGATGGTCACGAACGACCCGTTCTCAAAGACCGAATCAGTTCCAAGACCCGTGATTGGTTCAATCACGTTCTGTGACCCTATCGTTCGAATGAACTGAACCAAGCCACCGCAGTTGTAGTACATTTATGTTTTAATTCGACAAAAAATACAAACTATTTCAATTTTTGGATTGTTATTTACAAATTCAGTCATTCATCCACTCTAATGAAGGTTCATAAGCAGATGTGAAGTTTAATAAATAAATGAATATGAAAATCTGCATAATAATTTATGCCGTTCATTTCATTCACATCATGAAACGATGGAACAAATAAACAAGGTCATATGAACGAATCTTCAAGAACGGGTCATTTTAATGATTGATCTGGAAGACCCGGGTCACCAAAATGAGCCGGGTCTTACCATCACTAATCATCTTCAACAAACATAAACATGAATTTTAATTGTAATATACCTAATACAATTCGGAGTCGGAGATTTCATATTAGTTAATTCATTAGAGTCCTGATTATAATTTGGTTCACACGTGTTTGCAGGTTGTATTACCGCATATTCCCCAACATATTTTAGAACTCTAATAATTTCCCTACTTATTTGATTTTAAATAAAAATTACGGTTTCGATTTATCGTTGTACGTTTTCCTGACATTTCATAATAAGTACCAAAATTTTACTGACCTTAAAAATTCACACTACACACAAACTACTAAAAAAGTATGGATGCAAATGGATGAGTCAAATAATTCAATGGCAGACGTCAATTCTTCTTATGCTAAATAATGGCCTCTTACTCAGTACGCTTTCAGAAACTCCATTCCCGAATATTCTGAGAATCTTCTACGAAAGATATTCCTCAAGAGATATTCTTAGGATTTGCCCCTAATCTTATTTTATGGATATTCTATTGGGAACATCCGCAGAATATCCGTTCAGAATATATATATTTACCGGATATTCTTGGAATATTCGGAATATTTATATTCTTTCTAGGACATTGAGAGAATATGCAAGGAATATTGCGTGCTATATGGGACTATCCATCGAATATTATTTTCTAGTTCAATCTTTATAGATACTTCGTCTGCGAATACAATAGTTTCTGGATCCAAGAGATTATGGCATGTGCAACAAGCATTGATTCATTTCCGAATAAATTCGATTCACATTCATTTAAAAACACAACTTCTAATTTTTTATAACTCATAAATACGATGCATATGTGTAAACGTATTATCATATTAATTCTTCACGTAGATCTGATTTATAATGAAAATGATCTGTATTTACTGTTTGGACCCTTACTTTGTGGAATCTACTCATATTAATGTTATAAATGAAACTAACTGTTTCTAATTAATTCCACTATTTAATTGAAAAATTTATGAAAATTATTAAAGGATATTGATAATTATTTCGATATTGACATATCATCGTCAGAATGACAGAAGTTACATTTTATGTGATACCTACTTGATGTTTAATATTTTGGCTAGACCAAATAGTAAGTGACCTATCTTTTGATTGACTTAATATATATGAATAGAAAAAAGGGAAGATATGATTTTACAAATATTAAAGCTTAGGTATTATTAGCCCTATGGGGATATCCTGGATATCTTTTTCCCACTTAAGATCAGTATAACTGTGCAATGATATAGAAAACCAAGGAAAACTATATCTGCTGATCTTTACAATAGTTACTTAAGAAGACAATTTATTAGTGGAGAGCTCCCTAGATTTATCTGTTCATTGACAACTTCATATTTTGGGTCTCTTAAGTGTCTTCTTATATCTAGTTCTTCAAGGAAATCTAGTTCTTGTTTCTTATCACAAATATGCAGTACTTCTAGTTCTGTGTTAGGTGTTAATGAATGTTTTGTGTCAAGAAGGTGTTTTGCGTAATGTGATTTATCTGGCTGTTTTAATCTGTATGCTCGTGAGTGTTCATTGTATCTAATTTCAAAATTTCGAATTGTTTGACCAATATAGACAGCATTACATTCTGGACATTTAAGTTTATATATTCCAGACTTTTTTAATGGGGGTATTTTTGTTTTTACATTTAACAATTTTTTACTCACATTGTTTTCTGTTTTAAAAGAAATTGCTGTATTTGTTGAACAAGATACTATTTTTGAAATATTATTAGAAATATTACCAGCATATGTGATGGTTTTGTAATTTTGTATTTCCCTAGTTTTTTCAGGAAATATTAATTGTAATGCCACTTTTTCCTCTTTTTTATTAATTAATTTATTTATTATATGTAATGGATAACCGTTGGATGTGGCTATTTGTTTAATTATATTAATTTCTCTATCAAAATTATATTTGTTCATAGGAACAAAAAATGCTCTATGTATCATTGAATTATATGCTGCTAATTTATGTGACATGGGATGATTGGAACTATATGGTATAGTCACATCAGTATGTGTTGGTTTTCTGTAAATTGAAAAATCAAGTATATTATTGACTCTTTGAATTTTAATATCAAGAAAATTGATTGAGTTATTTTCTTCAACTTCTAATGTGAATTTAATTTTTGGATGTAAATTATTAATATGATTGAACAATATATCTAATTGTCGCTCACTACCTACAAAACAAGCTAAAATGTCATCTACATACCTATACCAAAATAATATATTTTTTGAAATGTTACATTCAAAGATTTTTCTTTCTAAACTGTCCATAAAAATGTTTGCTAAAATTGGTGATATAGGGCTTCCCATTGGTAAACCTTCATTTTGAATATATACCTTATTATCAAAAGTAAAATAATTCTGATTAATACATACATCAAACAAATTAAGTATATCTGATATTAGTATCTTGTTCAACAAATACAGCAATTTCTTTTAAAACAGAAAACAATGTGAGTAAAAAATTGTTAAATGTAAAAACAAAAATACCCCTATTAAAAAAGTCTGGAATATATAAACTTAAATGTCCAGAATGTAATGCTGTCTATATTGGTCAAACAATTCGAAATTTTGAAATTAGATACAATGAACACTCACGAGCATACAGATTAAAACAGCCAGATAAATCACATTACGCAAAACACCTTCTTGACACAAAACATTCATTAACACAACACAAAACTAGAAGTACTGCAGATTTGTGATAAGAAACAAGAACTAGATTTCCTTGAAGAATTAGAAATTAGAAGACACTTAAGAGACCCACAATATGAAGTTGTCAATGAACAGATAAATCTAGGGAGCTCTCCACTATTAAATTGTCTTAAGTAACAATTGTAAAGATCAGCAGATATAGTTTTCCTTGGTTTTCTATATCATTGCACAGTTATACTGATCTTAAGTGGGAAAAAGATATCCAGGATATCCCCATAGGGCTAATAATACCTAAGCTTTAATATTTGTAAAACCATATCTTCCCTTTTTTCTATTCATATATATTAAGTCAATCAAAAGATAGGTCACTTACTATTTGGTCTAGCCAAAATATTAAACATCAAGTAGGTATCACATAAAATGTAACTTCTGTCATTCTGACGATGATATGTCAATATCGAAATAATTATCAATATCCTTTAATAATTTTCATAAATTTTTCAATTAAATAGTGGAATTAATTAGAAACAGTTAGTTTCATTTATAACATTAAAATGATCTGTACATAAATATTGTCTTGGATTCGTGGTCTTAATGGAGCTTCATGTATAGATAAGGATCAAGGCTGCTGACGAAAGAGGATAATATCTGAGCGTGCAATCTCAGAACAATTATCATTGCACGATGTGTAAACTATTACTGTAACGGTCTTCGTTTGTTACAGGAAGGATAAGGTTGATGTTACTTCATTTTCGTTTCTTTGTTTGAAGAATTATTATTTAATAGGTATCTATGAACTGTATCCATGGTAAAGTGCACATCGCACTATGTAAATTGTAGTAAGTATATTGCCACATTTTTTAGGATGGTTAGCTCATTGTATAAAACAACTATTCAATAGGCCAATCATTTATGTGGCTACACTAAATGAATGTCGGTATTGGCTGTTTGTAGGCGGGGTTTGTAGTATTATTTTGAAGATTATGTTGGTAGTTTACTGCTGAAAATATTATTTTTTTATACATTCTCTTCATATTATATTCTCTATTAATGTTCTTATTAATTCTCTATTAATGTTAATTTTTTTATTTACAAAATTTCTTGGGTCAAAAGACCATTTTTTTGTAACAAAATGTACTTAACTGTTCAAACAAATTAGACAGATAAATTCAGTTAATTACAATGCGCGATCATGTTATACATGCATTGATAAAGTTGTATCAGTCCATTTTTAACAAAATCCATATGTAGGTAGAACTTACGTCGTATCTTTCTTTCACGTAATAGGAAAAAATCTCCTGGGTCGTACTGTGGTAACCTTGCTTAAATATCATTGGCCTCAATACATGCACAACTGGGCATATATGGAACTTGGTTTATTGTTTGCCAGTTAAATAATCGAAGTAGGGTTTGTAACGAACATCGTTTATTATTATAATGGTCAGCTGCATGCACTTTTGCTTCTGAGATTGATAAATTTCGGTTAAATCTAAAGTATCTTATTCATTATTTAGCCGGAGGACAGTTGAAATAAATTGATTCTACTTGTCAAATTAAGGATTTATACGTATTTACAGAACTGAATATCAAATCGTTACTTATAATTAAGGCTTGAAGCAAAATGACCTAAGTATAAATTACAGTTTTGAGGTAAAACCAAAAAACAATAAAAATTGATGCACATAACATTTATCATTGTTTAATAATATAGAGGTAGTTGGTCTAACGCCGTAGAATTCTCATTTGACGTCCCTTCTTTCCCCTCTAACAATAAAGGGTTTAAGGAAGGGAGTGACGGTGTCTAACGGAAACTAAACGCAAAGTTCGCAAATTTGCCATCATGAATCGAAATACTGTGGCAGGAGAAAAATAAACAGACAAGTTACATTACGAGGGTCATTAGAAATGATGTTGCCAAACATATGTAATAGAAAAAACAAGTTAATTTCAGAAGTGGAGATTGATGCGGTAAAAATATTGTTGAATATTAAAAGGTAATAGTGGAGTGCGAAATATCTGATCCATAATTTATACAGATTATTACCATTTAACTTGAAAACGGCAACAATATGTTCACCTAAACTAGTGGTCGGCAAACTTATTAGCCAAAGAGCCAAATATGAACATTACAACAATTTAAATAAAATTTTGAACCAAATCTGCTTGTTTAGTAAACTTTTATTACACTAAATAAGTAGTACCTACACTATATAAAACTAAATTTCATACTTAATAAATATTTATTAATGCGAACAATGTGCTTGCATCTCCTTGGAAAGTTTGAGTAAGTCAGGTTTTGTATGTTGTTGTTTTTAATTTTAGGCATGATTCCAAGTTCTCATCAATAAGACGACTTCTCAGTTTACTCTTGATAATGTTCATGCTTGAAAAAGATTGTTCGCAGATATATATAGAACCGAAAAGGGAAAGAACAGTAAACGCGAGCTTTTTCAGCTGATCGTGAGAGTCAGGAATACTATTCCAAGCTTTGAAAATGATCATGTCTTCCTTCTCCAGGTCATTCAAAGCAGACCACTTGTGTTATGAACTAAGATCACATTTTTTTCTTCTCCAATATTTCCAAATCAACACAAAGTCGTTCGAATTTAGAGCGCCAATTCTCCTTGTTTTTTAAATCCAGCAATTGTATTTCAAAGCTACTAATGTCAATTTCAAAAGTAGAAAATTTCAACTCGATTATCGTAGCATTAAGAGGATGTTTGACAAATGCTAAAGTTGCTCTGCTATTTTTAAATTGCTGAAACCTGCTGAAAAATGCTTCCCTCATATTTAAAATTATTGTTTTAAAATGGTGTTTATCAATAGAGAAACAATAGTGAAACAATGTTTCCCTTTCATAATCCTGAGCAAAAATGGATAATTTGTTTTCGAATGTTACTACTTCTTCTAACATCGAAAAAATTAAGTTTCCTTTCCCTTGTAGTTTACGATTAAGCTGATTTAGATGATACGTAACGTCCACCATGAAATACAAGTTTTGGATCCACTGATCGTCTGTTAGTTCTGGATAGTGTACGCCCTTCTCAAGAAGAAATGCTTTAATTTCCGGAAAAAGGGACGCGAAACGTTTTGAAACGTTCCCTCTTGATAACCAACGTACCTTGTTATGAAGCAGAAGATCAGCATACTCACTTTCCATTTCAAATAAAAATTCTTTGAATTGGCGATGATTAATAGCTTTAGTTGAGTTGATAATGGTAATCACTAATTTCATGACTTTATAAATTTCATCCGGAAATGTTTGCGCACAAAGCGCTTCTTGGTGAATGATACAATGGTAAACAAGTATCTCGTGATTAAGTTTTTCTTTCGAAATAGCAACAAACCCTTTTCTTACGCCGGTCATACTTTTGGCCCCATCTGTTGAAATCGACACAATTTTATCGAGGGGAATATGATGTTTATCCATACACTCAATTACAGCATCTGCGATATCTTCTCCACGCGTTTGACCTTTGAGTGGCAATAATCTTCTCTAGGGCCTGAATGAGACACAAATCTTACAAAAAGTGAAACTTGCGCTGTATCATTTATGTCACAAGACTCGTCAACTGCTATTGATAAAGCCAAAACCAATTTCAGATGTTCGGTGCTTACATTCGAACACATTTTAATTGTTCTATGTTTAATGGTTTTGACAGACAATGGTAACTCTTTAATTCTTATCAGAATATCTGCTTTGTTCGTAAAATCCCGAAATAGCTCTTCGGATGCATTTATAAAACAATTTTTTATTTATTCGCCGTCTGTGTACGGTTTCCCTCTCTTAGCAAGATCTTGGCTAAAAACAAAACTTGCCATATTGATATTGCTAGAACATTGCATCCAGTTATTAAACACAGAAGTTGACGACTCTTGACTCTTCTGAAGTTCCTCAACTGCTTTCTACCTTGCATAACCGGTAGGATATTTAGTGCTAAATGACGCGTGCTTTCTTGTAAAATGTCTCCCTAAATTTGACTTCTTGTTATGGAAGTCCATTCAAGTTTTAAATAAACGCAAAATTCTTGGTCCACTCAACTTTAAATTCGGGGTTTTCATCTTCCGTTTTTCTTTCCTTTTTTTTTGGTAGCCATGTTAATTGGGGTGCCTATAAAAATATTCCAAATATATTTTTTTTCTAAAGCCACCAGTACAAAATTATTATCGGGGGTAATATCCCTAGTGCATTTAATTTTTCCACAGGAAAAATTAGATGCACGAGGGATATTTGGTAAGATTATTTCCTGAGTTAAATAAACATTGTCAGCTTGTCAAACTTGCATGAAATTTTTTCGATTTTTTTTTCCGGAGAAACTGCTGACAGCTAAGTTGACAGTTGTTAAGTAATTTTTCCACTTAAAATTTATATTTGACATACCAATTCTTGATAGCGATTGGTCAAAATTAATAGGAAGGAAATAATCATTATTAAATTGATGAAAATAAAAATTAAACAAAATTTTGTACCTGAACCACAAACATACATAGCAGGTGTAATAAAATCGAATAAAAATACCTGTAAGATGTGCAGCTAGATTGAAAAATACAACAACTTTTTAATAAGACAATATAACGGCAGAAACGGTAGATGCAACTGCTGGACTGTGATGCCAATTTGTACCCCCACTACTTCAGAAAAAGTATGCGCGCGCATGCTTGTGGTACGCCGAAAACATTTTCAGCCGGTAGCTTGTACATGGTTTGTGTTTACGTTTACGAAAACTAATAAAATTAAAATCGATGTTCGTTACGTATTTTTACAACAATATAAAATTTTAATTACCTAAATATCTATCTTAAGTGCCAGAGCCGCACTTAAGGAGCCAAAGAGCCGCACTTTGCCGACCACTGACCTAAACCATTATTGAGTGATAGATATCACTCAACGCCTAAACTAAACATTCCCAATAAAAAAATGTTTTGTGGTAAAAGTATTGTCGTTTGTCATAAACAATATGAATCACAACATATTAGAAATGACTGGTTTTGAAGAATTGACAATAATTGTGATTGTTTTTTAGGATGTCTATTGTTAGATGCTTCGGAAGTTGTCCAATCTTTGAATAAAGTATTACAATATTGATATATTTGTATTCCTATAAACACAATGTTTTTTATTAGATTGAAACTAAATACTTGTAAAAATCATACATTCATTTTTACGTAGTTGGTACCTAAAATTTCATTTAGATTATTTTTTTTGAGAAAATCGTAGTTACAAAAAAAATGTTATAAAAAAAATTAATTATTTAATGAATATAATAATAGCCATTGCGGCTCTACAGATAGGAACTAAAATTTATAATTAATACTATAAAGGTGGAGGTGAGCTAGAGAAATATTAAGGTTGGAATGATTTTGAGAAAGTCATCAAATTCTACATCATTTTTAAGGCATGTTTATGAATTTTTTTAATTTTCCCCATTATTGCCAAAGATATTCATTAAAACATGTTTGAAATTTGTCGACTTGTGATTTTTGTTAAAAAAAGACGATATTGAATGATGGGTTTGAATCCTTTAGCCGTTATATTTAAAAATGAAAAAAATATTGTGAGTCGAGATGGTGAGTAGGTATTGGAACAAAAAAAATTACCCGTTCACCCCATACTATAAGGATGGGAAGGGGGTGAGATTGGGAAATATTGGGGTTGCGGTGATTTTAAGTACGTCATCAAATTCTACATTACTTTAAAGGTAGGTTCACCAATTTTCATATTAGTTTCTTTTTTATTGCCAAATATACGCCAAATGTGCTTTTCTTTGTTTACATCATCATTGTAGTTTTCCGCTTATTCTGTAGGTTACAGAATGGAAATAAACAACTTGTAAAAAGTTCTACAAAATATAACAGTTTTTCTATGTCTCACTTTTCTTGAATAAGATTTTGATTATTTTGCTTTATTCAAAATATATTTTCACATATACATTACTTGATTTGATTGTAGATAATATTATCAACATTCTCATTAACATTTTTTTCCTGGAGCAAGAAATTCTGATTTCAATAATAATATGTGTATGAATTTGCAATAATAAAAGAAAAAATATGAAAATTCTCCATTTTATAATCTACAGAATAAACGGAAAACTACTAAGTAAACAAAGGAAAGACGTATTTGCCTTATCTATAGCAATATTTAACTCGTAAACATACCTTAAAAATAATATAGAATGGAGATCGTTATATTAATTAAATAATTAATTTTTTGATAACATTTTTTCTGTTAACTTTCTAAAAAAAGGCATCTAGATTAAATTTCAGGTATATATACGTAAAAGAATGAGTAGAATATGATACCAAATTTGAAAATTGATTTTTACAATTTTTTTAACAAAGTCATCACCATCCCCTAAGGGCGGGGGAGGAGAAATTATAGTAGATGAAAATCGAAATTAATCAGCCCAAAATACAACCCTAAGAATTTTTTTTACCCAATCTGAACCTATATACTTCAACCCTATCTAACTAGAAGAATTCTGTGTACAAATACATTCAATACAATAATAATAATTGAACAATTCAAAAATCAATAAGGCAAGTCCAATGAAATGCGAAAATTACTACTTGCTGCTCTCTTGAATAAAACAACATTCGAGTGCTATTTGTTGTTGCCATATCGTGTTCACACGAAGTTTGAAATCTGTAAAGTTCCTCTCGTATATACCTAGTAGTTATTCAATAATCACCTATCTAAGTGATAACTCTGACCATGAATTTCAAAATGGACCATTTTGTAGATAAATTGTATAAATTTAAAGTTGTAACTTTGGCAACAGAGCGTTTACTCGCGTTGATATGATTAAAATAAAATTGGATAAAATATGGCGGCGATTACACATGGAGCTGCAAACACAGTCGCCATCTATCGCTGTATCCCATTTCCTTCAAATTTATTTCCCGCAAGCTTGACTTACTATCTCTATACTATTAAACAATGCATTTATTCAAGTTCCAAGTTTGAAATACTTTTGTATCTGGGAAGGATAATTGATAAAACTGTTTTGTAGGAAATTTTGTCAGCTTTAATATGATTTATCCACAATCGCATTATAATTGGAGTTTTATCCACACTAATGAAGCATGTAAAGTACCACTTCATCCACTAGTGGAATAATGAAAAATGCAATCTTAAATCAATAATTTTTGACGTTACAGCGCAATGTCAAATCACTTTTTGACGAAATCTGATTCTAAATTACTGGGATTGTGAATAAAACGTTGTATTGCATTCCTGTTTTAGTTGCGCTTTAACCACTTAGAAAATTAGACCATCGAGCTTCGTTCTTGGGTTTAAACTTTCTGCACGGATAAAACACTATCTAAAACACTTATACAATAAATAACTATTAATACAACTTGCAGATTCTGGGGAAAATAAAAAACCTAAAAAAAACTCTTAGGGCCCCGCCCCTCCTCGTGCCCACTTATCAGGAGTTTTCATTTTCTTCAATCTAATATACAAAACTAACTATTAATCCAAATTCCAATTCTCCGCGTATTCTTCACCCGAATGGCATGTTTTTTTGTTTACTTTGACTGGGCTATAACATTATACAAATGGACTGAACTCCTGTTGTGTTTGAATAAATCACAGCATAACAAAAATAAAATTGAATCTCTAATTATGTAATAGTTCTGTATTTGACGTTTTAAATTATTGTTTATGGACAAAATGTTGGAATTTAAAAGCAATGTTAATTATATATTTTTGCGTGTCGTTGTTGAGTACGGTTACATGTTGTACAATAATTTTTCTGTAATTAATTTATGTTTAACCACTAATATAATCGAATGAATTAATTTGTATTTACGTACGAATCGAATAACAAAACTTCTAGATTTAGAATTTATCAATATTTATATTATAATATTTATAAGAATTGTGAAGAATAATGTGTGTATTAAGTAGTTCAAGTGAGAACTGTTCTTGTATTTAAATTACTATTTAGATTTAAATTAAAACAATACAATAATTTCAGCTTTTGCTAATGTAGCTTCAACCTACATTTTTAGATATATGGATGTAAATAACAGGAGTTCGTCAACCGTCAGGCTCCACATTAATGGGGATGCTACTCCTCCCTGTGGACATCCCCTAGTTGTGCAGATGGATAACTCATCAATAATTGTAGTTATCCAAGACACTTTAAATATATCTGCAACATCTCTGAATCTTGCAGTCTTATGGTCAGTTCATCAGAAGTTAATCCTGAACACTAACTTTGTCTGTTTTGACAGAATGATACTTATTATAGTACTTGCCGCCATTTACAACGAAAATGTTTCAAAAATACTTGATCACATCCGGTAGCATAACTCGTCATTACAGTGTGTGTGGAAATTGAAAAAGCAAAGAGAACGAGTTTTTATTATTATTTCAGGTAGTGTTCGTTATTGTAGTTTCTGAAGGTGTCACTATTTAATGATAGTGATTGATTGAGTTGGTTTTTTCATGAATCGTAGAACCGGAAATTCAATAAGTCACTGATTCATCGACGTAGTCTTGATAGGAACTATCGTGGATAGAATATCGCGATTTTATCAGGGTGCCTCAAGGCGCTGAGCTCATATTGTATCAGGTTTGCAGCTGCCTAGGCAAATTAAACGAACTAGGAAGAAATGACATAGTCTCTTTGCTGAAGACACCGTACCGTGCTGGTGAACAAGAAAATTAACTAATAAGGCTTTCCAGGAAGATATTGGCCACTTCCTTTGTAGGACCTGTACTGTTATGCTGCATTTTGACTCTAATGACTCCAGGGCGGAATTAGAAAAGAAGAACAAAAAGACAGAGCATAACTCTGGAAAGGTTGCAAGACTGAACCAGAAGAGATAAAAGGCAATCAAACCTTAGAAAAAATCAACTTATAAGAACCCTTGGTGGTTATCTCACAGGGCATTATAATCTTAGTCAACGCATGTGCAGCATGGAATTTGAGGCGTCGAATGAATGTCGCCACGGTCAGAGAAAAGGGGAAACGCCTCTGAACTTACTGACAGAATGCGACCCTTCCTCACTAAAGAGACTTCGGCAAGTAGGTAGAAGAAGGAGAAATTCACTCTTTGGAAACACCAAGAGATACCGCACTTTATAGAAGGAAATATAAGGAATATGATTAGGAGGAGTGCTTTAACTGAGCTCAGAAGGGGGCTCAATAGACCTGTGTCGGTCGCTGTGTTGTCATATCTGTTGATATCTATGTTTGTGCTTGAACAATTCACTCAGACAGTAATTTATATTAAAAAAAAAGAATAATAACTTTTTTTTCATAATAATAACAACTAGTATTACAGATATGAGAAAATAATAAATTTAATTTAGCAGATCATTAAAAAACAAGAGACAATTAATATACTGTTACGTCGGACCTGTAAATTTTTCCGTCTCAAAAATGTCGCAGTTATCATTGATAAAGATGTTAATTTTTCTTAATTCTTCAGTTGTTAGGTGGTCATAATTTTTAAGAGCGCCCTCACAAATTAGACAGCTCAAAACAGTTGGCACCCCTGACTTGCAACAAAATGTTGGTCATTTTGTAAACAACAAATCTAAAGAACGCAGTGCAATTAACAGTTGAAATTTTAACACAATATATCTTGGACCTTTGTCTTGGGGATCAGGTATTTTGGTTAAGTTTTATATTGTTATAAAAAAGATATTAGCCATTAAGTGATGGTGTGTTTTTGACAGTTTTGACAATTTGGGGTCACCAATTTGAACGCCAAGATCTGATCCCCAAAAGAAAGCCTAGAGAATTCCATTCTGAAAATATGAAATCTCATTGTATTTTTTGAGATTTGTTGCAAACAAAATTTTGGAATCGAATATTAGTTCAGCCGTTCCACCGCCTTGATGGATGGCGCTGTATGGAACTTCAATGACAGATGACGACGGTTTTGTGTCCATAAAAATATTTCAAATTATTTATTATTGTTTATAGCATAGCTTGTTAGTATTTGTAGGTGGTTATAATAAAATAATTTTCATGCTGAAAAAATACATTTGTGTTTCGTAAATGCTCTTTATATTTACTCCACATGTGCTCCATCAAACCACAAATATTTTTAGCTATTTCTAGTAATCCCACACAAAGTGCCTTATATTTATTGATCCCCATATGCCTTTTGGTTCCTCCGGGGACCTGTACACAACATCAGCATACATACATCGGCCTCCCGAGTTAGTGAGAAAAACTACATTGGTAATAGTAATAATTGCATTCTACTAATTGGCCAAAATAGACATTTCGTATTCTATTCTATACTGTTGTAATCTTTTATTTTCGAAAGACAGGAATAAAAATGTTTCCTATATATTTTTGATCTACAATTTTTCCAGGTGTTGTATCGAAATCTTATTATAATTACTTTTTTCAGTTTTCCTCCAGTTTGTAATGAACGGACATGCCTGTTTTTCCATCGACTCTTCCTGTAAATTATATCAAAAATGTCTTCTCTCATTGAAAACGAAAATAAATCGTTTAGGCAATCTGTTTGTTTAATTGTAGTATTACAAATTTGAAGTACAGAGTAAGTAGGTATAGTTTTTATATTAATTACAACACAGAAAGAAATGCTAATTAATTAGGTAAACTATAAAAATGTTTATTATAGCAATAAACAGACATGTCAGCTTTTTCAATAACCCTTATTAATTATTCAAAAAAATCTCAGCAAAAATAAGTATTTATTAATACATAGCAACTGAAGTTCATCTTCCATTTTTCTCTACCATTTCTCCTCAGAACAAAAAGAAAATAAAAAGTTTATAAAATTATCCATTTTTACGATTCTTCACTCACAAAGGGGTGGTAACACCCATAGACATACTGAAGTCTTGATCCATATAGTTATAAAGACTGAAAAAAAACATTTTTAATTCTAAATACTCTAAATAAATATTTTTACTAACAGAATTATTTCAAACTATTTCAGCAAAAGCTTTAAATAATCCATTTTATCAGAACTGTAAATGAAATAAAAAATTAGATGTTTCTTCTAAAAAGGTGTTGTCATTTTTTTACTTACTGAATAGTTCTAGCGAACACTGCTATATGGAAAATTATTTGGACCTGTGCAGACAGTTACATCAGGCTTCACTTTAATTACATAATCAGAACTGTAAATGTTCATCTTCCATTTTCTCTACCATTTCTCCTTAGAACAAAAAGAAAAGAAAAAGTTTATAAAATTATCCATTTTTTACGATTCTACACTCACAAAGGGGTGGTGACACCCATCGACATACTGAAGACTTGATCCACATAGTTATAAAGACTGAAAAAAAACATTTTTAATTTTAAATATTCTAAATAAATATTTTTACTAACAAAATTATTTCACTCATTTCAGCAAAAGTTTTAAATAATCCATTTTATCTTGGAATCCATGTTATCAGAACTGTAAATGAAATAAAAAAATTAGATGTTTCTTCTAAATAGGTGTACATTTTTTTACGTACTGAATAGTTATAGCGAACACTGCTATATGAAAATTATTTGGACCTGTGTCAGTTGTCAGTTCTGAAAACGAAAAGAAATTAGATGTTTGTAAATAAGTCTTGTAGGTGTTTTTACTTACGGAATAGTATCAGGAATCTCTGTTTTATGAAAGATTAATGGACCTGAGGGGCAGTTGCAGCAGGTTCCATATTAGTAAAATTGTCAGTTCTGAAAATGAAAAGTAATTAGATTTTTGTAAGTCTTGTTAGTGTTTTTACTTACGCATTAGTATCGGTATCCATATCTTTGCCCTAATAAAGCCCTAATTATCTGGATTCTGCCTTGCCAGACTTTTATTTTTCTTATATTCTGATATTGCTTGCTTGATATAAGAGGGTTCAATGCATTTCTGTCCTTTTCCTATTTGATTTCTGATTATTTCTGGAGCTATACATTCTGTATAGAATTGCTTTAGTTTCGGAAGCATTTTTTCGGCCCATATTTTTCTATCTATCTCAATTTCCTCTATATATAGATCTATATTATTGCGGACATACGCAACAAAGAAACATCTGCTCGTATTAGTTATATTCAATTGCCCCTAGATCTAAAAACACATATTTATGGTGTTCTTTTCACCTTATAGGCAATATAAAACTAGGAACTAGATAGCACATCCTAAAAAAGCAGCTTGGAACAATCGCAATATCAAACAATGAAATGAATTGGACTGGTCAGCCTCCACCCAATGTTCTTATCAAGGTATGGGCACCTGTGTGGTTTTTATCTGCTACCCTACCCCGTCGAATTTGTTCGTTTTTTGCACAATCAAAAAACGTACATAAATGTTTAGAATTTACATAGTTGCCACAACTATAAAAAAAATTCAATTTACTTACTTAGTTATTGTAACGAGAAAATAATAGTGAAAAACCTACAATTATCTGAAATGAAACAATATCAAAATATAAGCACATACTTACCTGATATATTTCTATTTTTTTTTATTCGATTATTTAACGTCGGTCTATTTCTGCGCAACTTAGGCTAATCACCGACGCCGGGAGCACTCTACCCCTAACCGGAAATTTTGCCGAATCCACTATTGTTCCAACCAGTGGTAGGGATATTTATCGAGCCCAACATCCATGGACTCGGGACCTCGGTTTTACGTCTCATTCGAAAGACGGCATATCTCCATTATACCTCGTGCTCATTGGTATAATGCCTGCGAGCTGTGATATGCTACTGACCCTAGTAATCTAAAGTGATTCGCTGCAGGCTGTAACGGCTCTACGACGGTGTTTCCCCAGTGGTCACCCATCCAAGTACTGACCTCGCTCGACCTTGCTTGGTTGTCATTATCGCATCAGAAGCGTTCCACTACAAAGCTGGGCCGGCGCCCTATT
Organism: Lochmaea crataegi; assembly: GCA_947563755.1. NCBI lineage: Eukaryota > Metazoa > Arthropoda > Insecta > Coleoptera > Chrysomelidae > Lochmaea > Lochmaea crataegi. The sequence continues at coordinate 18,236,559 of OX387426.1, forward strand.
TCTATTTTGGAAACCCAAAAATCAATCACAATTTGCCTTATGACTAATACACAAATACACTCTACGAAGTCGAATATCGAATTTTAAAAACATAAGATAACTAACATACAGGTAAAATGGTCACTGTATAGATAATGCAAGTACCTAAATATACCTAATAATCTCATGACGTGCTTAGTTTTTCTTGTTAAAAAAATTTGGTTTTTTGTTTTTTTCTCCTTGTTTGAAAATAATCGTATAACATGGCAACATCGGTTGTAAATGCAGTATTCTGTATTTTACTTGGCTCTTTTGGATTCTAAAGCTTCGATGCCAATTGTAAAAATTATCCCTAGAAATCCTTACAATTTATATAATCCTCTCATTATGGCGATAAAAAGAGATGAGGATGGTTATCTAGTTTTTAGCTTGCCATAGGTAATAATAATTGTTGAATAAAATTAATGAATGAGGTAGTATTAATTTTTACCTTGCAAATTAATTGATTATATAAGCATTTAAAGCAATGAAAGAAAATAAGAACCCAAATAATTATTATTAAAGGATGACTTAGTAATAGTGTTAGTTGTTGATATTAAAAAATATTGTAAAACAAAGGAAGACTAAAAAATTAATTTCGTCTACCTACTCTAGAAATGGCAATAGCGCTTCTCATTAGAATCGCTTTGGTCATAGACTTGGTAGAGTTGAAATATCTGAGCTTTATTTATCTTTCCCTTCAATCTGTTTTCTTATATTATCAGCAGGTACTAGTTATGTGGCTTCAATTATTTTTGGAATGAGGGTAGGTCCGTAGAATGGGTTATTTTTAATTAGTTATTTTTAGTTCTAAACATCTTTTCTTTATAATAATTTTTGAGATTGTCCAAAATAAATGTACCTACCTACCTACTTGAGACTCTTGACCAAAAATCACATCTAATTTAGATTTTGATATCTAATGTATATATTATACCTAGTTCATTTCGTATTCAAAAAATTATTTTAAAAAAATGAAAAATGTTGCGTAATAATTAATAATGGGTTGTAAGTTGTGCTGTAAATATTATATCTATAGGTTATGTCACGTGGAAATATTCACAAGATTAGCTTTTTGCAGTGTTTTTGCATTCAGATAATCTCAATGGATTTTTGTTAGATAGTCGGCTTGGTTTGCTTTGTATTTTATCATTAGGTACTTACCTACTTCTCAATAAATGGAAATTATAAATCTCGATATATAAAACTTGAAAATATAGAGAAACGACGATGATTGAAATATTATTTTAATTTCAAAATTAACCTATAAGTACAGAAAAAATTAAAGAAGAAAAGAGAATACCTAGCTAAAATAAACATACTAGCTGTTAAGTAAAAATAGCAAATAGGTAAATGAAATCATAATTTACCTATTGTGATTGAAAATAAAAATATTTGCTGGCAGAAATTGTGTTTGTTTGAAACCAAAACATCGAAACAGCTGATCCGGAGAGAAGTTTGTCTAAATCGTCAAGAGTATAAATAAATACTTTATACCTATACGGTCAAGAGTGGAAAGACAGAAAGAGAGATAAAATAAGTTGCATGAATATAAGCAGATTCAGTACTACCAGCGACATCTATCGTAAATATTTTGAACCAAAAAATTACTAGACAAGTAACAAGTTTTTTGTAAGTTTTAAGGGTTATTCACCTGCGTTGAGGGCCCTTTTAACTAGTTGTTTCATGAGGCTGGCGCCAACTGTGTTCCTTGTGGTGATCTTGTCTTTGGACCTACTTTAGTACTTGATTATGCTTTTCACCGGTGTGCAAAGTCCTATATTTTGTTCTTTCTTTAATTTAAAAGGTTTCTTCGATAAATTAGCAGCCCTAACAGGAATTGGTTGATCTACATTGACGAGACATCGAGCTACCAGAATTCCTTCATTCAGTAGTTCCTCACCTTCCACAATGCCCAAATGTAGATCTTTTGGTTTTTGGCTAAGTTTTGCGAAGACGATTCCTTCAGAACTTTCGGGAAGTTCTGTATCTTTGTGTACTATAACCTTTATTTGAGAAGTCTCTCTTCGTGTTCTTGAAATCTTATTTCTCTCAATTTAGGACGGAAAGATTTTGATATGCTTTTTGCTGCAATCAGAGTTTCATTTAACTAATCCAGGAATGAGGTGATCGATCTATCTTTCAATCCATTTTAAAACAGAAAAGTTATATAAGCGTCATTTACTAGTTTTAAATCTATGTGGATGAATTTTAGTTGAAAATTAAGTAGAATACTAAAAAACAATGATGACAAAAAAAAAGTTTTGGTTTGACATTGATTTCATGGAAAACCGGTAGAATTTAGGACGTAACTTGTATCGATAGATTAGCTACAAGTTAAATACAATAGTTCGACTGTCGTTGAGTAAACATCTAGTGTGAATTGCTAATATAAATGTAATTAGTATTTCAATAATTAAAAAGAAAACTCATATTTATTCTTTTTTGAATGATCAAGGATCTACAATATTTCAACTTTTATTTAGTGGTCGTTACATTCAATCTTGTGGAGAAGAAATTGTCCCATTTTAAACTCAGGTTTTTAGTAATAGATACCCAACTATAGACATATCACGTCCACGTTCCTGTCGTTTATTACTTATCAGCATGGATCCAAAAGTACGGCAGCCAGCCTTTGCCTATTTAATATTTACATAATATGTGACGTGCCCTTTGCCTTGAATTTAAAACACAGTCTCCAAATGGTACTGATCAGAAATGTTTGTAGGATAATAAATCTTCAAGTACTAGTTTTGTTGTCATCACGTTTGTATATGGACCAAAGTATTGTTGCATGCAGATAATATGAGCACTCCAGCTAGATAATTTCTTTCAAAGTTTGATTTAGTCCCTGCATTAACAGCGAGGAATAAATGACGTATTATTTATAAACTGTATTATTAGCAGAATTGTTTTGCTTGGTTTTAAAGATTTTAACGGACTTCGCATTGCCCAGCACTCTGGTGAGGCGAGTTTCGAGTCGAGATGGGAAACTCATGTTCGAATGGGTCCTCTCCCTACCTATCACTCCCACCTCTCATGCCATATCGAGTCCTTCTCCCCCCCCCTAATCATACTCTCCGCTACGCCACTTCACTCCATCCATTCCTCCTCCATGTTCTCCCACTACTCCACCTCCCCTTATATCCTCCCCAACTTCTTCAGCAGTTCCTCGTTCTTTCAGCATCTAAACATATGCCCCACATGATAGCCCTACATGTAGCTTTAAAGATTTCTGATCCCAACTGAATATAACTTATTTCTTATAATTTAAATTAGGGATACACTCCGTAGCAAAAATTTTACAATCTTGAAAATAATTTCCAACAATTTCTCTGCACCACTGTCATGACAATAATTTTTTCGTTATGTGGTGTCCGAGATACAGCCGCTCACCTTTTCTAGTTACTGGAAGTCAAATCGTTTAACAGTTCACTTTACGATATTACTTAACAACGCATCGTCGTGAAGTTTGATACTTTTGTCAACATACTATTCTAGAATATTAGGGAATCTATTAGGTAAACCGTACAGATTTCTTATACTTGTAAAACGCAGTCGCGGTAAGTCCCGCCGCAAAATGAGACGCAGCTTGGTGAGGTGACGCAGCGTGAGTCACGGCGAGTTTATGGCGGGAGAAAACTGCTAGCGCGGGTTCGGCGCAAAATAAAGACGCAGCAGGAGGTGAGTGTAGCTAGTCACGGCGAGACCGTACAAAAAATACGATTGTAGTTTTCACGTTGAAGCTTGGACAGTTCTGAAAAATGATAACTGCTATTGCACTGATTGACTCTCTATTTAGTTCCGAATCTGATTCAGAAGACGAGTTCGAGTTCGAGTTCGAAATGATATCCTTTATCTCCCAGATGACTAATAAAAAGTCAGTGAGAAGCTTGTACATGAAAAAAAGAAAAACTCATTGAGAATTTGCCTTAACTAAAGAAACCGTGATCAATTCAAAGAAGTGCATGAGATCATCAAGAAAGAAATTGACGCAGAAGGATGCAATGCTACAAGGCCTATTAGAACTGAAGAAAAACTAGCTGTATTTCTAAGGTAAGTATTTTATTAATTTACATTAGTGAACTTTATTAACAAAATTATATATGTGTGAAAGTATTAACATAGTTGATCAGATTATCTGAATTGGCAGCTGTAGAGGAGTTTTCGTGTTCCTCAAGGGTATCAGTGGGGCTCAAGAGTGAATTGTCCGAATACAAAGAGGCTGGGGTTGAATAATTACTGCTGCTGTAGGGTGGAATAGTAGCAGTAGCAGGGTGAGGCTGCTGCTGGACAGGAACGTCAAGTAATCTGGCTTCTACGTCTGAAACCACGTTGAACACACGGTTTTTAACCATGTGCTGATATGAAGGTGGCATTCTTTTGGTAGATTGGTACATTGACATAAAGAAGTGAAATAGGGGATCATTTTCTGTAGGTTTTGATTCTTGTAATACTTTGTTTCTTTTTTCCGATCTTGTTTTAGTTCTCGCTTCACGTTTTTCCATGCTTTGTTTCAGCAGGGCAGTGACATTATCTTTCTTAAATTTTTTAGCTGATTTCGGGGTTGCATTTGATGTCGGGGTTTCAGCTTCCCTCGGAGGCACATTTTGTGGAAGTTTCTGTGGTTGGGCTTCATCCTCTATGGTTTCGTCTTGCTGCTGTATATTCACTTCTTCTACATTTTCATCGTCTACCTCTGCAAATGTTACATATTCCTCAGAATCTTGGGTTGCAGGAATCCCATCTGTTTCTGAAACTTCCATTCTTTGTTAGCTTCCGCCAATGCTCCACTTTTGAAATATTTGTGTTGCCTCCTAAGCGCATCCCTCAATGAATGTCTTTAGTTTTTCTCACAACGCCTTTGCTTCAGTTCCTACAACAATGGTTTAATTTCAGAGCCTTATCAATATAACTCTTTGAAAATTCTATTAAAACCAATACATAAGAAATAATTTTATAAACCGTTTTAAATTATGCAAAAGAATAGTAATTATGCGCCAAGGTAGAAAAGTGAGGTATTATTGTCGAGGTCCATCAAAGACCGAGGAGCGAATCTTCGAGGTCTTTAATGGATCCGAGACATTAATACACTTTTCTACCGTGGCTCATATAGCATTTTTTTCATTACTTCACTACTGGCATTTTATTTTTTAAATATTAGTTTGTCGACTCCCGTTTCACATGACATGACAGCTGAGCACAAGTTAACCTAACATTCTATTAAATGGATTGAGATTTAGTTATAATCAAGTAGGTTCTGTATTTTCCTACCTTGGTTAATAATGAACAACTTTACTACCTCAAAAAAGTCAATAAAGTTAGGTTTAGAGGCTAGTAGTGAAAAATAATATTTTTTAAATAATTTTTTGTAATCGAAATATTTTCCACAAACAATTCCTAATCGTCTTCAATGTGTTTTTTTTTATTGCAGATACTTGGCCACAGGAAACAGCTACAGAAGTATTGCCTACAGCTACAGAATGGGTGATCGGACAGTCTCTAACATCAGAAGAAAAGTGGAAATCAGTCGCAGTTGGTTTTTAAAGAAAATGACAATTCCCGTATTGCATTGGAGCCATTGACGGCAAACATGTGGTGATTTAAAAGCCTGCAAAAAGTGGATCATCTTATTTCAACTATAAACATACGTTCTCAATTGTGCTATTGGCTATCGTCGACTCAAATTATAAATTCATCACTATTGATGTAGGGTCACAAGGAAGATTTAGTGATGGAAACGTTTTCAGTACAAGCATTGTAGCAAAGAGAATGCTGAAGCATACTTTACATCTTCCACCTACCTACTGTACTGCCTCCACTTGTGGACACAATACCTTATGTGTTTGTAGGAGATGAGGCGTTCCCATTATCTGAGAATATGGTGCGACCTTATCCTAAACGAAGTGTTACTGTCAATTATGAAAACAAAGTCTTTAATTACAGACTATCGCGAGCGCGCCAAACGGTTGAATGCGCTTTCGGTATACTTGCCTCTAGTTTTCCGAACACCTTTTGAGATCAAAGTAGAAAGTGTCATTGATGTTGTTAAGGCAGCTCGTGTATTGCACAATTATTTAAGGCATTATTCAGTACCTCAAAGTGAAGACGTCGGAAAAGAAGATATATGCCACAAGATCAGCTGCGGCCATTGCAATCAACCAATACTCGAAGTGCACAGAAAGCTTTCGCGATTCGTCAGAATTTCACTAATTATTTTAACTCTGCAGGAACCGTACCTTGGCAGAGGGAAAGTGTTGCTAGAGGGAAGTACTGAGATATATATATATAGTAAATTTTATACCCATTTAGAATAAGACCATCCTTATTTATTATTAATAAATCGGTTGAAACAAAAAATTACCAACAAAAATGAACGTCGTAACTAATTTATTAGATGTCACGTTTTTGAAGTTAAGTCAAATTTTGATTTCATGTTAATGTCAGATGGTTCAAGAAGCCGCATACGTTAAGTTACTAAAACGGCTGGTACCTCCAAATAGGTATTAATTTTACTATATATACAATGTACAATAAATAAATAAACTTACCAGTTTTTATATTGATTTCTTTAGCGATTTCCTTCCATATTTCAGTTTTTAGTTTTGTCCTCATCTAGTCTACATGACATGTATCGTACAAAGCTTGTCGAATCCGCACAGCTTCGATTAATTTTTCTTCCATGGTTTTCAAAACACACGCCGTGAGCCGTGGAGAAAAACTGCGGCAACTACACTGCGTTCCGCAGGGTCATTTGCACCAATACTGCGTCACGTCACGCTGCGAAGAAATATGCGCATGTTATTCTTTATTAGGTTCACAAAAACTCGCCGTGACTAGCGCTGCGTCACCTCACCAAGCTGCGTCTCATTTTGCGGCGGGCCTAATGGTAGCTTATAATAGGTTTGTTCCAACTGGCATGTATGAACCGTTCTGGAATCGTATCGAGTACCTACTGTTCCAGAACTGCACACTCGAGTTAAGGATGGTTTTTGAACTAACACAATAACACAACAACATTTTTCCACCTTCCAGTTGGTACAGTTTTTGTACCGTCCCAAGAACGATACATAATCAGTTGGAACGCGAAAGAAATACAGCACATGACGCGAACAATACCTAGAACGGTTTTAGGCTTGTTCGTAGAGCGATCACAAATCGTTGGAAACTGGACGACTCATGCGCAGAGCCTATAGGTGAATGGTTTTTATTCACTGCCCGTGAGTCGTCCAGTTTCCAACCGATTGTGATTGCTCTACGAACAAACCTAGTTGGAACTAATAATATCCATCAGAACATTGAAGGGATGGAACCGTCCATAGCGCATGGGTTACTTAAGGGTTTCGCGTCTGAATAGGTCCCCGGTTCGAATTCTGACGGTTTCGTTTTTTAAATTATAAACTTATATACCTACTCAAAACACAAACTATTTTAAAAATAATTGATTGAGAAAACGAATATCTTACATTACTGTTATGAGCAAATGCAACAATATCTTCCGTACTAAAAATCGGAATACAAAACTATGATAGTGTGAGACGTAGACATTCCTTTCTAGTTATGTTATAAGTTAACAAGTTTATTAACAAAATTACAATCGTCTAAAACGGACTTCGATCAATTCATTTTTGTTTTAATCAACGTAACTCGTACATTTAACCGTGTATTGAATCAAAACCATACGCACTTCAAATAATGTATTTACCGCTTGCTGTCCCCCTAACATAGCTTTTATCGCTTAGAAAATGCTATTCACTGCAAGAATCATGGTTAGCGGTAGAGAGTCATTCACATTCGTAAATACAGTGCCCGTGTTTAAATAAACGTTGGTGTTCGGATGATAAATAAAATGATAACGACAATAAGGTATAATACAGTTTATTTGGATGCGATGTGAGTGTTGGGTTTAGAATTATTATTTTTATTATCCGGTGACGTTTTTTTCTTGTAATTTTTAATGTTGTTGTCTGTAGTGACCTCCAATAAAATTGTAAATTGTGCTGTGTATTAAAAAAATGTGTTTATAAATAGTTAATGGATATATCTGGTGCTAGTTTATGTGGTGTGGGGAAATGTAAAGGTCAGTTTTTTAATGTTATCTGAACGTAATTCGAGATATACAGAAACGAGATCATTACCACTGTGAAATGGTCTCAAATTAACACGTCTTGACTGTTGAAATCATGTTATTAAAAATTACACAATCATTTTCTTGCCTTTTTTTAGCAGTTGTTATTTATAACAGGAGAACTTATATAATTTGGGTCCAGCGAACTTAGTGAACAACGAGTTTTTGACTGATTTTGCAAAAAATCGATAGTGCTGAACTATTTTGAAGATAACCCGTCAAAAAATTGGTTCAAAAATACAAAAAAACATTTTTTTTTCACCACTTCAACTATCACTTTTTGGCCTGATATTTTATACAAAATACAGTTTTAATGTATCGCTCTGTATATATTTTTTCTTCAATTATTTTCCTTAAAATACCACTTTTGTAAGTTCATATTTACAAGATTATAAATTTGTATATTTAAATGAAAAATGCAAAGAAAAAATAAAATAGAGGTGGGACACATTCTTAGGTCCGTTATTTTTAATATTTTAATTTTTACAGGGTATTTCAGTGGGAAAGGCCCTAACTTTAACTGTAGCTAGATATCACTTTGGTGGTTCCAAAACATTAAATGTGTCTTCTACACTTCATAACCGAGCTACAGGGTGTTTTATCAATTTGGTCTATTTCTTTCGAACCTCACAACTTCCTAATTATCCTGTATATTATTTTGAAATTGGGTACAGGTAATAACCATCACCCGGAAACTCCATCAATGTATCACCAAAAGGATAATCCAGGTCCAGCTTAACAAAAAATTTCAAAACTATTTTATGAATGCGTATTTAGTCCTACCGCCATATTTTGGTCCTTAACCTATTTTCCCTCGAGGAATCCCCCTCTGTTTGTATAGTAGTAGCAATAGATATAGTGATGCAAACAAATTCTTCAAATACAGGTAAAGTACGACCCGAGATCTGAGAAGGTCGTAAATCAATATAAATCGACGACCCTAATTACTACCTATTGTTCGAAATATAGATAAGCAATAAAAGTGTGTGTCCCTTTGAAGATTCCCTGGTACGGATTAAAATATCTCATGAAATATTTTGGCATTGTAATAATAGTAGGCTCTCCATTATTTTTGGCTTTTGTTGACAGTTGTGTATTTAAATTTATTTGATAATAAAAAATCTCCTTAGGTTGATTTAGGAACCTTGGCAAGGAAATGTTTAAATGTGGGCAAATACTAAAATTTACTTACCTGGCCACAAGTCCTTCAGTATTAATGGGCTATTAACGAGAATATAGCGATAAAGGTATATTATTTACCGTTACAAAATCAATTACCTACCAGATTTGGAAAACAAGACTGTTTTAAGAACTGACCGCTTTCCAATTTCAGAAATAAAAGAGGGAAAGAAACAACATTTAGTCATTACTTACCGAGTAGTTACCTACCTAATATTCCGTTGTGTCAGTTGTGTCTATTTTAAAGTGTCTAATCGATTTTTGTGTCGTGAAAAATGTGGCGCCCAAGGACTCCTGAAGCTGGTACTTCAACTGGTGGTCGTAGTACCACTAGTCGACAAATTTTACACCCTCATGTGAAACAAACTATATTAAAGATTTATACTTGCCTTCTGGACCGTGGAATGTCCAAGGATCCAGCTGTACAAGAAGGTGCTTCTTTAACAAAAACACCGTATTCCACAGTGTTTAAAATAGTAAGTAACCCTATTTTAAAAAGAAAGAAACGAAAAGACTCTGGTGATTCTAGGAAACTAGATGGCTGTGATGTATATATAATTCGAAGAACAATATACAGATTGCGAAAATCCCTTTCTTACGCTGCGACTTCTACAAGTACGACAAGGAAAATATGAGCAAAACTACGTGAAAGAGAGAGAAGACTTGTTAGCCCAGCGATCAGTCCCCTCTACCAAAACAGTTGGGCGTGTATTCAGTCCCCTCCTATTTATTTTAACTGTTGTGTTGCCAAATGTAGTTATCTGTAAAAAGTATTCCTAATTTTCAACGGCATTTCAAGCGGCAACAATGTTAAATACCAATAATTGTTAAATCGAAAGCAGTGTACGGATTTTATTTATTGCAGATTGTAATTTGTCCAAATTTTTTATTGAACTCCATTATTTTATTCTTATTTGTATTGATCTCACTTATTTTTCAAAAGTCAATATTACCAATCTCGATTTTCTCCCACTAAATACACCGTTATCCGGTGTTAAAAGTTAAATGCAAAATAAGTTATTTATTACTTAGAAAGTATCAAACATTCTAAACTGGCAACGCTGCAGCAGAGGCTGACTCCCCACTCTGTGAGTAGGTTCACTGTGTTCAGTAGTTTCCCAACATGAAAGGAGTGAGGTTGTTGACGAAATAAAAAAATACACTCGTTATTACGTAACCTGTACATCTTAAAATTCATTTTTGTCAACTTGATCGTTTCTGACCAAGCTGACAATTAATTTCTAACTACAATAGGATATTATTTTAGCCATTGTAACTTGAAAATAAAACATTTATTCTTGAGATAAAAATAATAAAGTAATTGGGTATAAAAAACTAAAGATCGATTCCATTAATAAATTGAATTGAAAAAATAAAATAAGTAGGTACTTCTAAACATAAAATATGAACTTCTTGAAAAAATTAAACTAAAAATCCGTTCTAAAGGTAAACATAATTTTAATGAATTAAGTGCTCAAATAAACCACCTTGCTATGCCAGGCAATAACCAAATCTGTCATAAAGATTTGATCTCATATCTCTTAGATTATTTTGGCGTAATGCTGGCACAAACGTGCACATTCAAATTCATGTTGATAAATGCTACTTTTCAAAAATCCTGAAAGAAAAAAATCATTTGGAGCTAGTTCAGGTGATCTTGGAGGCCATTTAATTGTACCATTAGTACTAATAATTCTGTCGGGGAGTGTAAACCTTAAAAATTCCATTACTATCCTTGAATTATGGACTGGACAACAATCTTGTTGAAACCAAATTCTGTTGAGGTCAACATCGGGTATAATGAGAACTGCAGGAATTACATGATTTTGTAATAACTCTAAATATTTGGCGGAATTTAAGTTCCACTGAATAAAAAAAGGACATATAATGTGGTCACCTAAAATACCCGTCCAAACATTTAGCTCCTGCGGATACTGTGTTCGGATTGGAATGCTTTTATGTTTATTTTCCCTTGTGACGGATGGATTGTGTTTTTGATGTAATGAAAAGGTTGACTCATCCGTAAATAAAATATTTTTTAAAAAGTTCTCGTTAGCATTTTGACGTTCCATCATTTCTTCACAGAAGTCCATTCGTCTGATATTGTCCTCGGGAAAAATTTCCTGCGTTGTCTGAACCTTGTAACTATGGTACCCGTTCCGTTTTAAAATATTCTGTACAGTTCTCTTATCCATGTTGACCTCTTCAGCAATTTGTCTTGATGAACATGGTTGTCCTGTTTCAACCGCTAAACAAACATTCAATTCTCTAGTTTGCCTTTCGTCGTTTATCGGACGTTCGATTGGATCTTCCGGCGCTTGGCATTTTCTACAGTATGAAACACATCCATATTTCTCGAAATTATTAATTATGTTCAAAATTGTTGTTCGTGAAGGAATTGGGCGATTTTCAAATGCCTCAATAAACAAATTAACTGTTGCATCAGCCGAATGACCTCCATTTTATAATTTGCACTTTTTCGCAGGTTTCGTATTTTAATGTGGGCATTGTAAAATGTTTTATTTTCAAATACAACGGCGTGCGCTAACAACCAAGGTCTGTAGCGAAAAGATCACATACGTTTAAATGTGAGTTCTCTATGTAAAAAACACTGTTGCCGAATGAAGGTGTTTAATTTTACCTAATAGTGTATGAGCTCGAAAAAAAGTTAACGATAACGTGACAAAAATATCATTTTTGTAAATTAATCTAAGCTTCTGGCAACAGCGGTTGAACTAGTGGGGCGATGAACACACGCAAAACTGTTTTTGGTAGAGGGGACTGAATACACGCCCAACTGTTTTGGTAGAGGGGACTGATCGCTGGGCTAACAAGTCTTCTCTCTCTTTCACGTAGTTTTGCTCATATTTTCCTTGTCGTACTTGTATAAGTCTCAGCGTAAGAAAGGGATTTTCGCAATCTTCATGCCTTGTACAAAGAGCAAATTGTGCCTACATCATGAAGGAATCTGTGCGCCTTAAGTATTGGAAATTTGAATATTTATTGGCAATAAACGAATTTAGAGAATATGGTATTTGGATGAAACTTGGTTCGATACACACGATATTCCAAACCAAGGTTGGGTAGACTTATCTGACTTGTGTCAAACTAATGCGCCGTCTAATAAAGGAAAACGCATTACGATAATTCACGAAGGAACCCAAAATGGTTTATACCAAATGCGTTGTCTTTATAATATTAAGGGCTCTTTAGTCGATTATCATGATGGTACTACAGCCGAATTATTTTAAGACTTGTTTCAAAATAAACTCATACCAAATATTCCACCCAACAGTATTATCGTCATGGATAATGCTACCTCAGTCGAAGACTAGATAAAGCACAAAAGACACCAAAGCCACTATACAAGAATATATGTTGAATAATGATATGCACTAAGAGGAAAGGTGCACAAAAAACAGTTACTTGATGTTTTACGCAGTTATTCGATAAAGAAGAAATATTTTTGTGATTCATTGGCTGAAAGTTTGGGACATGCGGTACTCAGACTTCCTCCTTATCACTGTATGTTTAACCGAATTGAAAATATATGGCATCAGCTCAAGTCAGCAGTTCGAAGAAATAATACTTCTCCAGCCTTAAGTTCAATCCTATTCAAACAGAAACTGCAAACATTCCTGATAGCAACTGGGCCAAGTGTGTTTCCAATATTAAAAGGGTGGAAAAGTCGTATATGGATATAGAAAAAATTCCTAAAGAAAAGTTTATTATCGATTCGGATGACGAGTATGAAAGTGAAAGTGATCTTCGGGAGTTAGCACAAAAACAGCAACTTCAGAAGTGTTCACAAGTGTCAAGTTCATTCTTAATTTTTGGAAAAGTCAAAAAGTCGTTAGAACTTAGGTCGGGACTGTATGAAGGACGAGATGAAGGATGGTCCAACAATTTGATGTTTTCATGCTTTATAAACTCAATTATTTTTCGAGCTGTATGGGAACTTGCATTGTCTTGGTGGAGGTTCGTTCGTCGTTGGGGGTTGGTTTTTCGAAACAGCAATTACTTCCGGCAAACAAATCGATATGTACCAATCAACAGTAAGAGTTCTTTGATCTTGCAGAGGAATTGTTGCTACATGAACCGCTTTTGAAACAAATGTCGCCACCATCTTTTTGGAAACACTTCGAGAACGGATAACTTTCATCGGTTTTGGTTTATCTTGGAACACCCAAACAGCCGACTGACATTTATTTTCGAGTTCATAACAGTAAATCCAGGATTCATCACCACTGACGATACTGTATATATTTTTCCTGCGTTAAACCAGCTTAGAGTTTTTTGAAACCAATTGACTCTAATTGCTTTGTGTTCTTCCGTCAACAGATGTGGTATCCAACGAGAATTTCACGATATGTGTTATGTCGATCTTCTTGGATCAGCTTACGTACAGCATCGAAGTTTTCCTGGGTGACTTTCGTCTTATTTACATTTTTCGACGGACTCATCAACTTTAAAAATTCAGTTCAATTACAGCTTTAAACTGTACGAAATATACCGGCTAATAAAGAAAATATGGAGAGAAGAGAAAATGCCCGAAGAATGGGAAGTTGGGCAAATTGTCACAATACACAAAAAAGGGATCAGCAGGAGTGCAAAAACTATAGGGGTATAACTCTCTTAAATGTAGAATACAAAATAATGTCAGCAATAATTCAAAGTCGCATAGCTGGAAAAGCGAAAGCCATAATAGGTCAATACCAATACGGTTTCACACAAGGAAAGTCAACAATTGACGCTATTCACACTATCAAGCAGATAATGGAGAAGGCCCATGAGTACAAAATGGAAATATAAATGCTATTTATAGATTTCCAACAAGCATTTGATTCAGTAATACGAAGTAAACTGAGGAGAGGACTGAAAGAACAGGGGATAGAAAGTAAGTTAAGAAGATTAATTGCAATGACTATGAAGGTGTCAAAAGTGAAGTAAAGGAGAAACAGAGGGCTTTGTAGCAAATTGAGGCGTAAGACGGTCTATCAACAACACTATTTAATTTGGCCCTGGAGCATGTTATGAGAAACGTGAACAAGGGAAATTTAAGAACGAGCGGGGGCCAGATAGTCGCATATGCAGATGACATAGTGATAGTAAAGAAAAGAAGGAAAATCATGAAACAAATGCTACTAGAATTAACAAAAGAATGTGAAAAAATGGGATTCAAGATAAATGTAAACAAAACGAAAATAATGAGAGTTGGCAAACAGTGTGAAAACACAATGATAAAAATAGGAGAATATGAATTTGAGGAAGTGGTAAAATTCAAATATCTGGGAGTCACGATCAGCAGTAATGGGGAACGAAGATCAGAAATAGACGAAAAAATTATGGTAGCTAATAGGGTGTACTATGCCAATAAGAAACTACTAAAAAGCAAACTATTAACAAGATACACTAGATTTAACATTTACAACACAATAATAAGACCTGTGATAATGTATGGAGCAGAAACGATGACAATGACAAAAAGAGATGAAGAGGATTTGAGGATAGTAGAACGAAAAATAATTAGAACAATTCTAGGGCCAATAAAAGTTGACGACAATGAATACAGGCAACGTATGAATCATGAAATACTGAGAGAAATGAACGGGGAAGATATAGTAAAGACAATAAAGAGGCAAATAATAAAATGGCTCGGACATGTATGGAGAGAAGGAGAGCGCGCAATCGCTTGCTCAATGTTACAGTGAGAACCAGGTGGTAGGAGAAGGCAAGGAAGATCCAGTTTTAAGTGGCTGAAGGAAGTAGAGGAGGACTTGAGAAGGATAGGAATCGTTAGATGGTAGGCAAAACGAGTGATAGGATTCTATGGAAAAAAATAAGCGAGAAAATAATGAAATGATGGAGATTGATTCACCCCAGAAAGCGGATCCAGAAAGCATTTATGCGGCGCAACCCCACAAGGGGTGTCTAGCCCTTATTTACAGCTTTAACCAAGCGGTCTGAAACTTTGGCGTTAAGTTAACTAAACATGACAGTGATATTTGTTGACGGGCGCCATCTATGTTGTTGTATGCAACGCTTAAAAGACAACCCTCGTATTTGTTTGATGTTAGGCTTATAAGGTCTTGATATAGTTGAATGTTTTCTAATGGTAAATCTAAGGTGCATATTTGCTTTGCTGCTTCTTCTAATTACCAGTTACCAGCTTTGCTTTTACTAATTTCATTTATTTTTGTCAATTTATTTAATTGTCTAGTATCTTCCGAGAATGAGGTGAATAATAGGTTTAGCCTTCCACTGTACTCTTACGAAACTGTATTTATTTATTTTCAGTTAAGAATCTAAACATAAAAAACTATAAACAAAAATTATAATCCGAAAACCAAGAGAATACGCTCTAAAGAACTGGTTTAGATCCGTTAAATGAATCATTAATGTAAATAGGTATTCTATAAACTTCGTTTAAGCCATAAAGTAAAGGCAATAAAATTAAGCTGCGAAGGCTAAATACTCGCGAACGAAAAATATAATGCTAGTTGATTGCGACTAATTGATTTAGTTCATTCGTAAATTCTAAAATAGGCTAAATTTAAAAAATACGTATTTGTAAATGTGTTCGGAGAAAAATTAATAATAATTACATGACTATGTAACATAGATACTGTTTTGGTATAATATTTTTATTCATTTCATTATTTAATTACTTAAGTGATAGCTAGCAAAGTTTTCAATTTTTATGCATGAGTGTTTCGTTTAAGTATTGGCCTAATTATTTCTCAACTATACAGAGTGGACCGGATAAGGAATCGCACTCTAACGTATTATTTTTTTTTTCGGACGGTTCCTAGGCAGAAGTAGGTGTAAGATCCGGAATTGTAGGGTTAAAACAAAGGATAGCTATTCCAATAAACCTATCGAAGGACGTCACAACTTTCCAAGCGGAAGTGACGGTGATTCACCACTGCGTTGAAAAAATTAGAAGGCAGGAAAGGACGTACCGTTCAGTTGCCATGTTCACAGACAGCCAAACTGCACTGAAGGCACTTGATTCCATAAAGGTCAACTTTAAGCTAGTATGGGATTGCATAGGTGCCTTGAACGCACTTGGAGACCATTGCAAGGTCATAGTAGCCTGGGTAACAGGGCACGAGGGGGTCAACGCAAAGCTGAAGGGGTTGACAGACGAAGCCATGTGCAGATTCTGTCACGTAGAAGAGGAAATTGCAGCGCACATCCTATGCCAGTGCTTGGCGAATGTGCGGTTTCTTATACTAAGCAATGAGAAGCCACCGGCAAGAAATAACATGGAAGGTTCAGACTCGAGGATTATTGGCTATTTAAAAAGAGAAGGGCTAGAGAATGTAGTCTAGATTCAGAGGACCACAATAGATCTGAAAAGGTCGCAGTGGAAAAGGCCGATTAGCCACCTCATCAAATCTAATGTAATCTAACGTACTATTTATTGGAGCCCATTTTATTATACGTCGGCTTTATAGACAAAATGGACATACAAAAAGAGGGAGAGTAGATAATCAATTTCAATTAAAATATTTTGGTACCAAGGGCCATCTTTTTACAAGCTTCATAAATTTTATTGACTAAATAACCGAGTCTTTGTCGGAAGTCTGGGTTTTTAGCACTTTTCGTACGTAGCGCAAAAGAAACATTTTGAAGACTAATTTTTAGTGCCAAACATAATGCAAAAACAAGTTAACTTTAATTGCAAAGATAATTGGCATTAAATTATAAAAATTAACAGTTTTTAATTACGCCTGAGAGCCAAAATTACTTTCTTAATGATCAGACTGAAGGTAGGGGAGGGACGTATGACAGTTAAATACTATGATATTTATATATATACTCGGAAATATAAGACTAGTCCTTTTATCTGGTCATACTGTAAATATAATTACAAAACGTAAAGTACGACCAGAGATCTAAGAAGGTCGTTAATCAATATAAGCCGACAACCCTCAGCATTACCTATTGTTCGAAATATAGATAAGCAATGAAAGTGTGTGTCCCTTAAGAGATTCCCAGGTCCGGATTAAAATATCTCATGAAATAGTTTGGCATTTTAATAATAGTATTGTTCTCAACGGTGAAGTTAGAGCTTTTAAAAAAATAATATTATTTTTGGCTTAAAAAGAATGAAACTGGTATCCATTATTGCATAGACTTTAGGGAATTCTCTTTTACAAAACGGATTTAAATTTAAAAAAACTCACTAGTAGCAGAAAAATCATAATGGAATCTGTGCGCCTTAAGAAGTGGAGATTTGAATATTTATTGGCAATAAACAAATTTATTGGCAATAAACAAAAGTTGGGTAGACTCATCTGTGCCAAACTAATGCGCCGTCTAATAAAGGAAAACGCATTACGATAGTTCACGCAGGAACTGAGAATAGAGGACATATTTTTGTGATTCATTGACTGAAAGCTTGGGAAATGCGATGCTCAGACTTCCTCCTCATCATTGTATGTTTAACCCAATTGAAAATATTTGGCATCAGCTTAAGTCAGCAGTTCGAAGAAATAATACTTCTCCAGCCTTAAGTTCAACTGTGGTAGCTCTTATTCAAACAGAAACTGCAAACATTCCTGATAGCAGCTGGGCTAAGTGTGTTTCCCATAATAAAAGGGTGGAAAAGTCATATATGGATATAGAAAAAATTTCCAAAGAAAAGTCTATTATCAATTTGGATGACGACAGTGATAGTGAAACTGATCTCCGTGAGTTATTTGCAAAAAACAGCAACTTCACGAGTGTGTGTATATTAAATTTAATTCTGAACAACTTAAATATTATAAACCTTCTGAACTATAATCGCATTCTCTATCGTTATGTGTATAAATGTTTTGTGTTATATATCATATATTATATATACATAAACAATTCTCAATTATAATCAAGCGATTTTTCTTAATAATTATCTTAACCCAATATCATCATCATAAAACAAAATTTAATGTCTAGGGCAGGTACAACTCTGCGTAGAATCGACCGCCTGGTGATAACTCAAGTGGTTGGTGATTTATTAAGATAGGTCACTCACTATTTGGTCTAGACAAAATATTAAACATCATATGGGCATAATATAAAATGTAACTTTTGTCATTCTGAACATGATATGCAAATATCGAAATAATTATTATCAATAATATTTTAGAATTTTCTTTAGTTTTTTCATTAAATAGTGGAATTAATTAAAAACAGGAATCAAAAAATAATAGTTCAATACTATTAAACGCTTTACAAAATTAGAAAAATTAATTTCCAAAGAGCAGACCGTCCACTAAGAAGCAACAACTACTTCTCGGGCAATATGCCCCGACAGACATTGAATTACACTTCTAAAGTAAACGGGGTTGGTATATCTGTTAAGATAGAACCAACCATTCTGGTTTGCGATCAGAATGAATAACATCACTTGTGGACCGGTTTCGGCGTTTTTGCGCCTCATCAGCACAAGGTAGATGCCACTCGTCCAAGAGCTCTGAGAGCATAATCCTGGACTAGAGACTACGTCGATACCACACCAACACATTAGCCTTAGTAAAGGAAATGCTAAGAGTGCGATATCGGCGACATCTCTACATCTAATCACAAACCAAAATTCTATATGGACAAAAAACCATCTCGGTTTTGTAGGTATTTACTTAATTACAGTTACCTGTAAATAATTGTCATATAAGTAAAGCGTGATCTATAGACGTCAAAAAATAATAGTTCAATACTATTAAACGCTTTACAAAATTAGAAAAATTAATTTCCAAAGAGCAGACCGTCCACTAAGAAGCAACAACTACTTCTCGGGCAATATGCCCCGACAGACATTGAATTACACTTCTAAAGTAAACGGGGTTGGTATATCTGTTAAGATAGAACCAACCATTCTGGTTTGCGATCAGAAGGAATAACATCACTTGTAAGAGACCAAACAGTAAATGCAACTTTTTTACGTTTCCTTCTTTCAAATCTCTCATATCTTGAAGCTGCTGGTCTTCTGGTTTCCTACTAGTGGTGTAGCCCATATTTTGGGTAGGAATCCATTCAGGATGCATGTTTTCCTCTAAGGCACTAACTAACCTTTGATAAAATGTCGAGAACACACACGCCAAGTTGTGATTCATTTGGGAGGGCAGTTCCGTTTTACAGCACTAATCCAAGCATCGCACCGTTGCACAGAAAGATTATTTAAATAGTCACCCCGCTTGGCTAAAACAGCCTTATCTCTTCCTCTCCGCACTGCACACTTATCAACACTATAATACGATGACCTGTCAATGACGTCATTAAATGGAATGGAATGGAATGGAATGGAATGGAATGGAATGGAATGGAATGGAATGGAATGGAATGGAATGGAATGGAATGGAATGGAATGGAATGGAATGGAATGGAATGGAATGGAATGGAATGGAATGGAATGGAATGGAATGGAATGGAATGGAATGGAATGGAATGGAATGGAATGGAATGGAATGGAATGGAATGGAATGGAATGGAATGGAATGGAATGGAATGGAATGGAATGGAATGGAATGGAATGGAATGGAATGGAATGGAATGGAATGGAATGGAATGGAATGGAATGGAATGGAATGGAATGGAATGGAATGGAATGGAATGGAATGGAATGGAATGGAATGGAATGGAATGGAATGGAATGGAATGGAATGGAATGGAATGGAATGGAATGGAATGGAATGGAATTGAATCGAATGGAATGGAAATGTCTATAGACCATTTCAGAACACATGACTGTCGGTCATATTGTGCTGGAGGGCAACCGAATCGATTAGTTGGAGTTGAACCTTGTGTGTTTGTGTTTTATGAAGAAACATTGACTGATATACTTAGGTACAGTAACTAACCTTCGATAAAATGTTGAGAACACATACGCCAAGTAAAAAGTTGTGATTCACTGAGGGGTCCCCGTTATCAAGCACTAATCCAAGCATCGCGGCGTTGATCAGAGAGATCAATTGAATAGTCAATAGTCACCTCGCTTCGTAAAAACAGCCGGAAATCGACACTCGACACTTAACAACACTACAGAAGATGGCATTTTAGATACCTTCAAGAACTAATTATTAATTAAACTCTAACTGCTTGCCCTCCAGCACAACATGGCCGACCTGTCAGTGACGTCTTTCTGGAATGGTCTATTGGATTTGCAGTGGCAACTCCGCTGTGAAAAAACAAACTGATTAGATATACAGATTTCGTCAATTTTTCTGTATGAGTTCGATCTCCTTATCTAGTCTCCATTGACCCAAGGATGAATCGTGATTGAAATTTGTCACAAAAAGACTTAATTCTAATATTTCAATATGTTTTGTCTTTTTTTATTGCAGCAAACGATACAAATTTGCAAACTACATCAACATATATTCGGGTTGAATGTTTGATACAATTCAAAATTATTCTGACCATTCAATTTTTAATGTCAATTAAGTAATATTAATTTACGACATGCCAAAATTGCACAACCCCTATGTTTCAATGGGGTCCAAGTTGCCAACCCAAAAAATTTCATATTTTCCTACCACTGGGGAAGGGAACTTTCAGAACGAATTTTTTATGTAAAGGTTCGTATTATTCATAAATAGCCGTAAACGGAGCCTCGGCTCTTCAATTTGGGTAATTTGATGCAAAATAGAGATATTTGTAAAGGTCATATCTGATTGGCTGAAAGTTGTGTTGGAGCACCTGTTTTCATGTCAATAATGTCAATTGCGATATATCTCTTATCATTGATAGATATTATTGACGTAAAATCAGGAGCTCCAGCATAAATTTCAGCCAATCGGACATGATCTTTACAAATATCTTCATTTTGCATCAAATTACGCAATTTGAAGAGCCGAGGCTCAGTTTACATATATTTATAATCAAAGCGAATCTAAACATAACAAATTTGTTTTGAAATTTCCCTTCCCCAGTGGTAGAAAAATTGGGTCAACTCCCCATAACAGCCTAGTGGCTTACCTAGGACCCGAAAAACCAATGAAAAATCTATCTTATGATGATCTTGTAAAATCTTTCAAACAAATGCTCATTCCTAAACGTAACGTAATCGTATCTTATCATTATTTCCTTAATATCTAACAGAAGAACCATCAAACCATTGCTGAATTTGTTGCCTTGTGGAATGCGAGCTTTCCGTAAAATGCAATGTAATTCATAATTTATCAGTTTCAATCGCTGATGTTTTTCTGAAAATAATTCCGTGTTGATTTTTCACACCACCTTCTATCTAAATACTAAATATCCCCCATATAATTTTATTTTGTTTTCGAATTTATCATAATTTATAACTATTTAATTATATTCACCTTCAAATTTCCTATTCTTATATCAGCATTAAGAGATAAATTTAATATTTTTAGAATGTTGATATTTTTGTGAGCATATTATGTAACCTATGTTGTTGGGATGCCCTTTGTACTCCAAAATCACTAGCTCAGCAGGGGTGGTTCTCAACCTTAACCATGCCAGGATTGTTAGTAAAGGTGTGTTAAAATAATTAAGGGCGCCAGTATATTTAGTATTTTATATAATGATGGTAAATATACAAAACCACAATAAAATCAATTCAGTTACAAAATGTGATGGAAATACAATATGTTATAAATTTATATAAACAAGATGAAATTGAAATATAACGAAATAGGAAAGATGGAATTAAATCTAAAGATAATTAAATTACTAAATTACAATTTCTGAAAGAATATAAATCGATATAAACAAAATGGAATTGAAATATATTGAAATAGGCAGGTACGAACTATATCTAAATACGCTTAAATTACTAAATTACAATTTCTGTAATAGAGTGGCGAGTTCAATCTGATAGAAAAAAACGACTTAGCTTCCTGAGTGTGGTTGAAGGTTCCTAGCCGGTCCGTAAAGTCCAGGAAACCAATCTCCGCAGTATCCTGAAATATCGAGACACCAAATCTTAACAATCGATATTCTTCCAACTTCAGGAAGTTGGTGTTAACTCCCAAATATCGAGATACCTTGATAACTCCCAAATTTCCGGACTCCAAGGTCCGATTCTGACGATATTCCCAAATTTCAGCCAAAAAGAAAAATTTGGACTGGCCTTAAAATCTTTCTGGCTGTTCACTAAGCTTTATAATAATCTAGGTACTAATTAACTTCTTTTCACCAAATATTTCTACTAAACTGTTGGCTCGTTGCAGAATCATGAGGTCGAATCGACTTATGAAGTGCTCTTTCTACCAATTCTTATCAGAATATCACATTACAGTTAACTGGTTTTTAAAAATTTAGTCGTTACTAATATAAAAATAGGCCAGTTCGTACAAAAATTAATTAGACAACTCAATGAACAATCAAGTCAACGAGATAATCTATCTGAAGGGTTACAATTAATTTTTGGATAGAAATTCCCAGATTTTCGTTCGATTTGGTAAGATGAACAGTAAAGATAATAAACCACAACATTGCCTAATAATGTTGAATGACGTGCGATAATCAAATAAATGTACGCCTAATTTAAATAATAATAATTTAAGTCTTAGGGAGACTACAAGTGATAATTAAATGGATTAAAAAATATACAATGCCGTTTGGCGCGTTCAGACGGGCTCAACGGTTTAGTTGCTGACGCAGCGGTTGCGTTCAGGGGCCTCATTCTGTCCGGAGTTTGCGCAGTCGAAATTTGCTTGTTCGGGTTTTAACAGGATGGTTCTGACACCAGCAGTTTGGCGTTCGGGTTTATTTTAGAGCAATTCTTGGATGGTTCGAAAACCGTTTAAACTAGTCCCCAGTCTCGAGCAAGGACGATTTTCGGATTATTTTTTACGCGTGCTCAAATAATTTGCAAAGGAGGAGGGTGGGAGCTATTTTAAATATTTGTTTAAAGCGGTTAGAGGTTTATGTTTTATTGACGGATTGTGTGTTGTTTGTCTTGGATTATTACTTGTCAAATTTAATATTTACAAAATGGATGTTAATGATTTCATGGAAATATTTGAGCAGAGTTCATCATCATCATCATCAAGTGGAGATGATGTTCTTCTTGATGTGATCAACAATTTTATAATTCCATAAGTCTTACAAGACAGTGCCAAAAACGAAAACTTTTTTATAATGAGAAACAGTTTATGCAACATTTTAGGTAATTTTTTTGTATATTCATTATGAAAAATTACAAAGTATCAAAAAAAGTCAAAGAAAAGTCAATTGTCAAGTTAGTTAGGTTAGTTCACTTCAGTTCTATAGAACATGAGTGATGTTCGGGTTTTTTTAAACTCTGTCCAATTTCAAACGGTCCAAGAATAGTTCTTAGGACTGAATAAAGTACACAACTAGTTCTGCGCAATTCCTGATTGGTTTACGGACTGACCAGAATCAAAAACCCGAATAAAGCTGTTTTGTGCTTAGTCCCAACCGTTGAGCCCGCCTGAATTGCCCATGTTTTCGTTATCCAACGCAACAAGTAAAATTAGAGCACATCATTGGTAAAAAAATATCGATGTGCAGTTCTCTGAAAATTGAAATGAGCTTATGTCAGTCTCTGGAATTTGGCTAATTGCATTTAGTTCGTTGACGTGTATGTTATTGTTTGATTTAACAATGAACTCATTTCTTTATTAATGGTTATACAACCGTAAAAAATGTAAGTGCTTTCGTATTGTTCGAACAGGAAACACCGACCATGAGAGAACAAAATTTAACCATTTCAGACATGCTTTAAATTATTCGTAAAACAGATGAACATATGAATTGTGTGTGTGTAAACGGTAGGTGTAATCAGTGCCTCACTTTGTTTGCATTGGTGTATTTTTCATTGAACCGGTAAAATTTAGAATAATGGACAGATATTTCACGCCATTAGTTGTGAAATTTGTCCTTAGCAAACAATAATAAAATTTTAATTGCTGAATCTAGTAAGTAAAATAATGATACAAGAAGATTTGATATTACAAAGTATGAGAAATATTTATTTTCAGTTTATTCTTTATAGTTCTGCTCGTTTTAAAACATTATTTTTTTTGTTCGAGCATGATTTTAATTTGAATTTATCCCTCATTGGATTGCAAAATTTGATTCTACCCTGTTATAGGATTTAGTCCTCTTCAGGGTTTGGTTTGAAAAAAACGAGGAAAAAAAAGGTCGCGGTAGGGACAGCTGTGGATGTGCACCTATGAGATGGCCATTTGGTTGATTACCACAATGTATCGTGGCTCCGATCATTGCGGCAATTAAGATGCAGGGAAACAGAGAAAACCAGCATCCATCATCTCATCACGGATAGGAAAGGAAGGGTGTTGTATATATGTTTTCATATGTATATAGGGCTTCAGGTACTGAAAAGTACCTGAAGTGTGTGTTTTTGCACTAAAGTGCGTTTTTTTTGTTATACTGCGACTCGCAGTCTGGAACACCTACTCTCGTTGTAACAGTTTGTCGGTTGCTTTTTCGTGCACTTTCGGTGGAGTTCTTTAATGTTTTCGGTGTACTTTTCCGTGGTATTCCGATGTTTCGGCGCTTGGTTAGGTGATGTGAGGGTGAAAGTTTGTCTGGCGTGAAGATGAAATATTCCGTGTTGCCCTGTCCTTTTTTTTTTCGGGTCGAGTTGTAAACTCATGTTCGAATAAGTCCAGGACCCAAACAGTGTTGGACTCAACCCCAAGGGGATGCCTACCAACCAACCCACCTCAAACTCGCCGTTACCCCCGCCTCGGAAATACTACCCTAGCATACTTCGAGACGGGCGGCAGTCCCTCGCACAGTCTTCGCTCACACCGTCGTCTTCTCCCCAACTTTCACTCCTACCTCTCATGTCATATCGAGTCCTTCTCTACCCCTAACCATGCTTTCTACTACGCCACTTAACTCCATCCATTCCTCCTCCCTACTCAACATTATCTCCAGCGTGTTCTCCCCTAGTTTCCTCTCCAACTTCTTCAGCTCTTCCTCGTTACTCCAGCATCTAAACACATGCCCCACATCATCCTCCACTTCACACCTCTCGCACACTCCAGTCTCTCTTTTTACAATCTTGTGGAGGTACCCTACTCTCGACCCATGTCCAGTGAACACCTGTGTCAAGAAGTAGTTCACCTCCCCGAATTTTCGGTCCATCCAATCTCTCCTATTCCCAATCTCTCCTTTTAGCACGCCCTCATACTCCGTACCGTTCAGCATACTCTGCTCTACCGTCCTACCAATTATCCTCCTCTTCCAATCTCCTGGCCCTTCACATTACACATCAATCTCCCCAGCCATGCTGCCCTCACTTTCCCCTTCTCATGCGCCATCCTGCATTTCCCTAAATTTATCTGCAACACCCTCCATCCATGCCATATATTCCTTCTTTCCGCGCACTGCTCTCCCCTTCCTCCTATTTGACCAGACTCGTCCCCTCTGAGGGGTCCACAGGGTCCCTCCCATATTTTCCTTCCTGTTTTCCATCGTCTTCATCTACTCCCTTCCTTTCCCTACTACATTCTATCTCCCCTGGCTTGTGTCCACATACCCTACAAAGGATGGCCTGTCGACAGTCTCAGGCCATGTGATCCTCACTCTTACATGGCCTGCACTTACTCCTCTCCTTGACTCCCCTCAGCTTACACCCTGCTACTTTATGCCCCTTTATCCCACATCCAAAGCATCTGCCATCCTCTATACCCTCCATAATAACTACCCTGTTCCACCCCAATCTAATCTCCTTTTTTCCTAATAAGGCTACCGCTTTTTCCCATTCCGCCCTCACCACCACCATTTTCATCCCGTTCCTCTCCCTTACCACTTTAATCACCTTTGTTCCTTTCCCAATCAAATTCTCTATTTTCCCCCTCACCCTTTCATCTTCCATCCACGGCTCTATCCCTACCATTTTTATGGTTTTTGTTCCCCTCCCTGCTTCCACCACCCTAGCTCCTGTCACCCTTTTCACCTCCCCCAGAATTCCCCTCACCTCATCCCCCTTCTTTGCCTCTCTAACCACCTCCCTATTCCTTGAGACTCTGAGTCTATCCAGCCACTCCCCTTTCATCTCCCTCAACCCCTTCTTAATCATTTCAATCCCCTCCTGATCGATTTCCCCGATATCCTTCAGGATTATCGCTCCATTCCTGCTCTTCTTTTCCCCATCTGTATAAATTGTTACCTCCGCCACCTCTCACCCACGCCACCAACTTCCTCAGCACCTCCACCTCTACCTGCTCAAGCCTGTGGAGCTCAACGCAGTCCCCGCTCCCTACTTCCCCAAACAGTCGGCTCATCATCTCGAACACCTTCCTCTCATCCCTACGATCTCCCTCCAACCGACAGATCAACACCTCCGCATTCACCCTTACGCCTTTCCTTTCGGTAATACGTACCTCCTTGACCCACTCCATTTCCTCTCCTTTTTCTCCTAGTATCTGGTACCTATCCCTAAACATCATCTGTATCCCCTTCTCCATTCCACTGTCTTCCTTGGTCACCCATACCACCTTCACCTTTTCATCTCCCATCATTGGATTTCCCACCTGCCCTGTCCTTGGACAGAGGAATTACACATAAAAAAATAGTGCCGGGATATTGTAAGTGGTTTTGTATTAGGTGTGCATTGACAATTCTATATGTATCTTTTATTTTATTTTCCCATCTATAGTATTGGATCTACCCTCAATTTTGCTATCTTATCAGTACATTATGATAGAACTTGAAAAAACTTTTTAAAAGCAAAAATGTGCTACAAACCCTAAGTATATATTGCATAAAAACGTTTGTCATCAACAAAAATATTTTGTTTTGTTCCAAACAGCCACTAAAACGAATTTCAAATGCGGGAAAATTCAAATTATTTCAAGTGGCTGTAAACGAGCTGCTATTGCTTGTGACGTCAAACAGTATGATCTCAGTACAGCGCCCGTGAGATAAGGAAAGTATTCCTTCAAAATAGCCATTATCTCCTTTTCTACTTGTGTGTCCACACTCGCCGACATTCGTTTAATCCAGTGTAGCAAAAACACACCTCACCGTGCTCAATATTCAATTCCATGTACTTTCGAGCAAAAGCAAATATTGTGATTTGATGCCGGCGCTGCAATGCTGTAAGGATCCTTCTACAAGGCAATCCAGCAAAATGAGGACTTTTTCTAACGGGCCGCTCACTAATATTTCCATGCCTAACTTATTCGAGTTGATTTCGCATCCAAACCCCAGTAACTCTGCTATTCCGCAAATTTGCGGACACTAAAAACGTTCATTTCTTTAGTTGGTGACTCTTTTTCGCTCGGATCCTCGTCCAAGCGATAACCAGAATAGCTGGCCAGTCTGTTGGTAAGGTATACCACAAAGACTCACACCAACAGTTCCTGTGGTTTCTCGTTCTAGCAACGTTACAATTTCGACGCAACCATAGGATCTACAGGAATTTTGACTGTTAAATTAACACTAAACCTTGCGACCGATATAGGCTGTACAGAGAGAAATCAACTGAAAATACACTATACTGAAAAAAGTTCACAAGTAGCGTGAATGCACATTATTTCATAAGTGTCGTAAATATGGTGGATCTCTACGTCAAATAAGACAAGACAATATAATGATTCAGAGTCTATACCATTACGATCATAGCCTTATTATTACTGTCCCTAAAATTACTTGCAAGTTTCTATCAGAGGCGGCTCGTGGAGTTTGGCAGTAGGTGGGCATCCAAAATTGAAGACCAGAAATTACAAATTTTCTTATTACCTATTTTTATACCTACAATTTAAAACGATGTCCCATCGATGGCTCTTGCTGAAAACTAACTCTAACATTTGAACTTGCCAATTTCTAGTTCCATAAAAACAAAAAATTATACACTGCTAAATATCAATGTCAGCTGAGCTGCTGAGCAGTGAAATACTTTCGGGTTTTCAACGAATCTACCCGATGGGCTGGCCCGCAACCCGAGCTTCCACAATTCAAATAAAAGCGACAGCCAGATTTAAAGGCATTTCATAGATTAACAACACTAAAAATTAAATAGATAGCCCACTCTCCTGAAAAATTGATCACTGTCCTTTTAGTTATTCAACCTGTCGCTCGCGCGCTGCTGCTAGAAGTAGCGGGCTTTTTAAAATATATTTAAATTATTATTTTTGCTATTTTTTATTTTCATCTGATAGAAATAGTGCGTACTAATACATTTTCATGCATCTTTTTAGTGAGCTGGATAATATATTAGTTTACACTATTTTTATCAATCGAAAACGCTATTAATGGGGAATTTTATGAAAAGTGGAATTAATATTCAAAAATAAAGGACTATTTAAATACATTATTTTTATTTATAAAAGAATAAATAGATACCAACAAATCAATTCTATATAGCTGTATGTGATGATGAATGTAGTTTATTTTTCAAGAATAACAATTATAGGTTCACAAGAGCTACAAATAGACTAAATAAACTTTGTTTGCAGCCCATTAAAACCAGAACTGGGTGAGCATGGGCAATATATTTGAAACATTTAAGACAAAATAATTAACAAAAAGAATAATAAATACACCATAAGGAACATACAGAAGATATGTCTTATTAGGTTGTACCTAAAATATCGTTATTTATGCATAACTCGGATTGTGTGTTAAATACTCAATAAAACTTTTCTTGCTTTGCATAACAATTTAGGATTATAAAAATTTCAATGTGGTATAATGTACTTTATCCATCATGAAATCACCAGATTCAACTCTTTTTTTAATCTCAAACAGTTGTTTTCGTACACTAAAATGTTTTCTGTCAAATTTTCTGGCTAGCGAAACCATGTTTTTGGCAATTCCATAAAACTTTCTAGCTTTGGGGGTTAGCTGTACGGCTCTACTACCATTTCCATGGCAGTAAATTCAATCTTTGTTTAATATCTGAAAAAAAGTTATTATATGTACTTTTTTTACTTACTAGTATTATTGCAATAAACATTTTACATACTTTAAAAAATTACCTTTACGTTTGCTAGGTGTCTTTAATGTAGTAAGCATTGTGCTGGAAGTAGGTAGAGCGCTGCAGGTAGTTGGAGTACTGCAGGTAGCAATGTAAGAATATGACTCTGAACCTGTAATAGCAATAAGTACAATTTTTAGTTATACCTATTTGTCAAAAACCATTTTTTTATAACCACTTGTGAAATGGGTCACTTTATAGGTACACTAGTGATGTAAAATATGTAGTAGTTTTTGGAACCTTATTGTACATTGTGGTTCAACAATCTCCTCGTTCTCCTCAGGTAATTTCTCCATACTTTTGTTGGTGTTGGTATGTATAAGTTTGGAACTGCATTAGCTATTGAGTTTGTTCTATTATGATGTGCAGCAAACATCATTTCTTTGGAAAAGTGGATAGCACATATTCAAGAATTTTTTCTCCTTGATATGGGGATATCCTCTCTTTGAATTATTTGAATCCATTGCCTAAAAAGCTAAGAAAAAAAATTAAATGGAGCTATAGTAAAAATCACTCTAAACTTGCAGTTATTAAATTACAAAATGTTCTAGTATGTATCATTTTCACAATATGGGTTTTGTTTATAATGTGTTATTAAACACAAAAAAAAGAGACAGATTTGAAGTATGCTGCAGATGACCTGATTATTGTGCAAGTTAAGAGTAATTGAACTCACTGAATATATTTTGAATCGATTATTCAACACATACTATCAATAATAGTATATCATGTGATAATAATGTAGTAATCAAATTGGTACACAAATTATGATTAATCTTCATTCGGCCTATCCCACCTATTTAGTGTAAAAAAACATTAAATCAAACACAAATCTATTTACAAACCTATCTCTGGGTCTTTAGGAAGGAGATTTATTTTAACATCCTCACTTGCATTCTTACAAGTGGGAACAATACAGTACTGAACCATGATGTTAATGTTAATAAACACAATCACTAAAAAACACAAAAATGTCTGTTTATACAAATTAATATAAAAATAACCGTACAAAACACGAACGAAAACAATGTTTAACAATGGCGTATCTTCAATATAAAATGGAGGTTATATAAATGGCGGGCTTATTGAAATCTGACAGATCCTCGATTACGTAGCGCTATCAGCGACAGGTGGAATAACTAAATAAACGAAGACAAAATTTATAGTGGAGAGAACATAGCATGAGGCATATTCAGTGAGATACCGAGTTTAGACGTATATGTTTTCTGATAAAATCCATCATCATAATAATAATAAATAATTCAATATATTCGTTATTCCTGCAAAATTATTGTTTAATGTTTAAATATATTTCAAACAGCGGCGTATTTAAAAGAGCTTACATCTTACACCAATTTCCAAACCTTTTGAAGTGGCAAGGAAAACAAGAACAAAACAATAGTCGAAAAGTATATTTAATTTAAAATAAACTCTCGGAATTGTTTTGCACTTTTTCTGAACTAGCGGTGCTTTTACTTTATCGGCATTCGCTAGTTTGTTATTGCTTTTTTCATAAATTTTTGTTTTGAGCGCGACAGGGGCTTGCCCTCTTGGTCACCCGAATCATAAGCACAAGCGGTTCACACCCGCTCTTTGTCTTTCTTATTAGATTTATCAGTTACGCTTGTCTTTGTACTATCGGTCGGCATGGGCGCGCACACTCGTGATTGTGCTTATACCTCTCCTACCAAGATGGCGCGCTTTGAATTTGAAATAACCGAGTCTTCGCGGACCTTGGGGAAATTTCATATGTAATAATTACAAATTTTATGCTTTATGTTTCATACTCACATTGGGAGAAAAGAAATTTCGTAAAAAAAATAAAGAAGAGTAATTTTGGCTTTTGAATTTTTTTCATTTTGAATTCTCACAGGGTGGTCACGGCCCACCTTGCCCACCCTGACGAGCCGCCACTGGTTCCTATATTTTGCGCTCGTCAGTTTATATATTTTTTCAATATACTTTCGTCCTCGCTCATTTGCAATGTTTTTTTTGTAAAATTTAAGGTTATTGAAGTAATACACCATATCTGGTTGGACTTATGAACACTTTTGAAAGCAATGACATAAATTATAACTTATAAAAAATATTCATTAATTTCTTGATTCCCACTTTACAATTACGTTGTACAAAAACAAAATTTACTGCCTACTCAACTCGTGCCGAGTAGTTATTCTATTAATTTATAACACGGCGTAATATATCATAAAAAAGTTCTCGCTAACACTTATCCATATTACTTTTTTCCAATTTTCTTGTCAACACTTCTTAATAATACGATTTCGTGTACATAATAGTCTTAAAATTGAAATAAATGGTCATCCAATCTGACACCAAAACTTTAAATTGAAAAGTACTTGCAATGCCTGGTGTTTAGTTTTATGGTATTTTAATGTGTTCGATTTTTTCTTGAACATGTTTGAAGTAATATACATTAATACCTTCATTAATTACAACCATGTAAAGACGTCATTTTAGACTGATTTCAAAGTTGTTAGAAAATATACAATTGTTGACTTTTACTTCCGATCCGGGTGAAAAGGTCGTACTTTCTGCCTGGCAATGTAAATAATCAGCCTGTTAGCACCGTACATTGTTAATGTAAGGTGCTGATAGTACAGCAAGCGCCACACGTGATGGCGAGCCCGCCCCCATGCGCACAAACTCATTTTCAATGTTACCTCCCAGTACAGCTCTTGCAAGACATATAAATGCTCTGTACAGAGGCGTATCATTAGTTGTCCTCCAATTCTGTTGGCGTTTAGCATTGTCTGAATAACTTTTGTGTTGTTTCTGAAAAAATGTCATCGCCTAACAAAAAAACAGTTATCAAGAATCAGGCACGTGAAATAATTTTTAAAGTGTTCAATTATTTTCAAAGTGTCCAATGTGAATCGGATACGTTATCAAATGTGAAAAATAAAACATCTCTCGCTACAGGTAACATTAAATAAATTTCAAAAATAACTATTTCAACACAAATCTTTATTTTGTATTAGGTATTTCGATAAGAACCATTGAAAGAGAGGTTAAAGAAGGGGAGCAATTAATTTCTGCAAATAACGTGCAAGTAAAATTTTCCACCCCAAGAAAAAAGCGGCCTAGAAGAGCACCAATAACTGATATTCCCGAGTATGAGTATTCCAATATTAGACGGATTATTTACGACTTACATGAGACGGAAGGGTAAAAAAGTTACAACAGAAAATTAATGACGTTTTGGGAATTGTGGCTTCCGGAACATCTCTTCGTAGAATTTTAAAGAAAATAGGTTTCAAATGGAGCAGGACTGAAAATAATAGAAAAATTTTAATAGAGAAAATGGACATCAGAGCATTGAGGATCAAGTATTTACAAAAGATCAATTATGTTCGTAGCCAACAGCGACCAATTGTGTTTCTTGATGAAACATACCTTCATAGTGGACATACATCTTCTAAGAACTGGACGGCTGAATCAACCAAAGGGTTATTTAAAAATATTTCGAAGGGACCAAGACTCATTATTGTCCATGCAGGAGGTGGCATGGGCTTTATACCCAATTGTCGGCTTATATTTAAATCAGGCACAAAATCAGGGGATTATCATTCAGATATGAATTCTGAAAATTATGGTAAATGGTTACAAGAAAAGTTGATCCCAAATTTACTTCCATACCAAAATATCCAAATTAATCCAGCCCCCAACACAAATTCTAGGAAGGCTGACATAGTGAAGTGACTGCACGAAAAAAACATTTTGATCACCCCTGACATGCTCAAACCCGAATTATACGAGTTGATCAAGAGGAATAAAAAGCATCATATTAGATACAAATTTGATGAGGTTATGCTTGAACGGACATAACGTTTTGCGACTTCCACCCTACCATCAGGATTTGAATCCCATTGAACCTATTTGGGCTGCTGTCAAAAACAATGTGTCCAAAAAGAATGTAACTTTCAAGTTGGAAGATGTGAGGAAGCTGGCGGAGCACTAGTTTGATCATATCACTTTCGAGGAATGGCAAAAGCGGTGCCGACATGTAGTAGATATAGAGTGGAAATATTGGGAAAATGAAACATTCACAGATGTTCAAACAGAGGTAAATCCAGTGATTATAAATTTAAATGACGATAGCAGCACAAGCACAAGCAGCAGTGAAAATGAAGAAAATTTGTATTCAGATAGTGACTGATTAAAGTTTATTTTTTAATAAGTGTATCATTATATAACATTTTAATAAACTGTACTACTACCTACAATACTGAATAAAATATGAAAAGAAATTACAAAGAAATCATGTTCCATTTGCTACCCTAATTAAAACTAATTATAGGTACGACACTGACCGGCAAGGAGCTTATCGTAATCCAATAGTAATTTAGTTGGGAGAGTCTATACCTGCGCGATCGCTCGCCATCATGTTTGGCGCTTGCAGTATCTGGCTTTACTTTTCTACGGTAATAAGCTTTGTTCAGCTTTCTCTGCACATTCTCGTAATTCGGGAGGTGTACAACTAAATCATAAAGTCCA
This sequence comes from Lochmaea crataegi, assembly GCA_947563755.1. Classification (NCBI taxonomy): domain Eukaryota; kingdom Metazoa; phylum Arthropoda; class Insecta; order Coleoptera; family Chrysomelidae; genus Lochmaea; species Lochmaea crataegi. The sequence continues at coordinate 18,270,329 of OX387426.1, forward strand.
TTGATTACCAGTTGACAATGGGCGCGTTCGGACGGGATAAACGGTTGAGCTTTAGACGGTGCGTTTTTTTCGTGCGTTAGCGCATACGAAATTTCGTGCAGCAACGCATGGAATATAGCGCATGAAACCGTACTTTCTTATATAGTGCAACATATCATTTACACTAAGATTGATATAGGTGGTTCGTCCTGCACTTTTCATCATGGATGTTGTGAAGTTTGGAGGTTTGTGTGCTGCTTTTATTATAATATCGAGAAATAAACAGCGTAAACGGAAGTGTTGGATACGGGAATTGCTGAGGAAAAAGTCCTATTGCTTTATAGAGAAAATGCTGTTAGATGGTGGTTGGTTTTTTCAAAATTTTACGAGGATGTCTTTAACGGAGAACTCTTGTCAATGGTTGGCCCAATTATAAGAAAAACAAATACATATATGAGAGAAGCTATTCCTGAAAAAGTAAGATTGGCAGTGTGTTTGAGATATTTAGCATCTAGAGATTCATACAGGAGTTTAATGTATATGTTACGGGTAATGACGTTAATCCGGCCAATAACGTGAATAGCTGGTCCATAACGTGAATGACCATCCTTATTGGACATTAACGTCAATGACCGGCCAATCACGTGAAAGGCCATGCAATTTTGACAATGTTGATAATTTAAAATTCAAGCGAACAGTTAACATTATTGTCCGGGCAATAACGTCATTGCCCCATTACACGGCGGCCAACGATGTGAATATGTGAAAAAAATAAACATAACATGATATACCTACGGCTTTGCACACAGTGTGAAAAAAAGAGGAGCACTCCAAAGAGAGGACTAGTTTCAAGACTCGTTTTACATTCTCATTTTAATTCACGTACCCAAGTTGATTTGATAGACAAGCAGTCTCAAAGTTACAACGACTATCGTTTATGGTATATCAATCCAAAAAGGCGGAAGAAGTCGCATTTAATTTATTAGAAATGTATACTACTTTTGGAGCACCTCTAATTCTGAACTCCGACAATGGTCGAGAGTTTGCGAATTCAGTTCTACTAGAATTGCATACGATGTGGCCAGAGGTAAAAATTGTTCACGGAAAACCTAGGCACAGCCAGAGTCAAGGTTCGGTTGAGCGTGCCAATAGAGATATTGAGGAAATGTTGGGGGCATGGATGGATGAAAATAAAACCAAAGACTGGCCTGCAGGAATCAAATTTATACAGTTTAAGAAAAACCGCGCACTACATTCAGGTAAGTAAGAGTTTACCTTATGCAATGTCCTGTAATTTGGAAAATCTTTAATTACGATATATTTTTTTACAAGGAATTGGAAGATCTCCATAGATATGAGGCAACGTTCGGATGTCCGGCTAGAGTAGGACTTGCCTCAGCTGATATCCTACAAGATGAAATCGCTCATTTAGCTACTGAACGAGATTTTGAAAGCATTCTAAAAGAAATGGAAGGTGAATCTAAGGACAATGAGCGTACAGAAATAAAAAATGAAGAAAATAATATAGTTTCAGAAAACGATGAATTAGAACTTGAAAGTATACCGGTAGATATTGAAGAGAGAATTGTTTGCGACCAGTGTTCCGCAGTATTACCACTTGGAGAAAAATTTAATAATGATGCAAAATGCATCAATTCTGAGCGACAAGATAACATTGTTAATGAGCGTGAAATATCCAGAGAATCTTTGGAAAAACAAGCCACCAAAATGCTGAAAATATCTAACCAAAAATTTGAGGTTCATGTTGGAACTACGGTTCGTGTACATATACCGGACGTAGACAGAGCTCGTGGTTCTCCCCGCAATGTTCTAGCTGTTGTTAGTAGTGTGGAAGATGCTCTTTATAAGCTTGGTAAGAATGCGGTTAAAAATTTAAATTAGAAAATAATGTTGAGATTTTAGGTACAACATGGTGTTTTAAATCATAATTTCACCAGAGCCGAGTTTAATCCCTGCGTTGAAAAGCTTATTTTACTCGAGAATCTCAGCGATTTCGCAAAAAATAAAAAAATAGCCCTTAGAGAAGTTGCAGCAGCAAATAGTATTTTAGGAGGCCAGGGTTACAAGCGTTGTCACTACAAGGGAGGATGCAAAAATAATAAATGCGCATGTCGCGTAAAATTTGTAATTCAAAGTGCTATGGGTCACTTTTTTTCCAAAACAAAAATGATGACTGATAGGTTGTGTTCCTATTGTTTTTTATTATAATTTGTTTTTGAACAAATAGAATCAAAGATTTCATATTGCATAGTTTCAATAATCATCACTATATTTATATAACCAACAGCATTGTCTGGCAGTTTTTGGTCATTCACGTTAATGACCGACCAAAGATGTTGATATGAGAAATATTAATAACATTGGCCGCTCACGACGGGCTATAACATGAATGCCCGGTCTTTAATGCTATTGACCTGCAAAATTGGGCATTCACGTCAATGGCTGGCCATTAACGTAAATGCCCAATTATCGTCATTGACCGTAACATATACATTTAAAATATCTGATTCAACTATTTCAATAATTAAACTTGAAGTGTGTAATGCCCTGAATAAAGTTTTAAAAGGACATGTTAAGGTAAGAAAATTAATGTCATTCCAAATTAGGAAAATTAAACTTTATTAAAGATTCATAAACTAATTCAACATTTAAGTAGTATTTTGAACGAGATAAGAAAGTTTAGTTTAAAAATAGGATATTATGTATGAACATTTGCTGAACATTTTGTAGTTGTATTAGCGAAGAATCCTGGTTAGTATCTATAGTAATATCACTTGAAAACGTTTCTGAATTTGGACTGAGCATTTCTGGTGTAATTGGGTTTGAGAATTCGTAACTAGTTGTTGATCCAGGACGGCTATCATTTGATTTCAAAATATCACTAGAACGCTGATTTAAACTTTGCATTTCCACCTGAAATAGCATCTTGTTGATTTCAAACTCTGCCACAGCTTATAAACGTCGGTCATTCAAGCTTCTTAATTTGCAAGCAGCGACTTCTCCAAAAGAGGAAAATCTATCTTGTTTGCTCAATTTTTTCTTTGCCTCTCTCAGGAAACTGTAGGCATCGTTAATTTGCGACGATTTTTTTTACGTTTGGCTCTCAATGAAGGTGTTGAAAAATCCAATGGCTGTTAATTTGTACTTGATAGTGTAGCTTCGTCTTCAACTACCTAAAAACGTTTTCTGGTTATTAAAAATGAAGTTGATGAATAACCTATTATAATAACAAAACGCAACATATACGGCTACGAAATTTGTTTTAGGTTCCTTCAACTGAAGAAGAATGGCTTAAAATAGCTAAAGAATTTAAAAACAAGTGAACTTCCCACCATGCATAGGTGCTCTTGACGGGAAGCATGTGGAATACCAATGTCCAGCGAATACTGGTAGTTCGTTCTATAATTACAAAGGGACGTTTAGTATCGTCTTGATGGCGATTGTTGATGCAAACTATAAATTCATATATGCACATGTAGGATCTCAGGGACGAATGTCAGATGGGGGCGTTTTCCAAAGTACCTTTTTCTGTATAAGCATGATCAATAACAAAATAAATATACCAAAACCAACAGCTCTTAAGAGCATGCACTTAGAAGTACCATATGTGATCGTGGCAGATGACGCTTTTCCTTTGACTGCCAAAATTATGAAACCATTTCCAGTTAATGTACCAGCAGGATCTCCAAGAAGAATATATAATTATAGACTGTCTAGGACCCGACGCATTGTAGAAAATGCGTTTGGACTTTTATCAGCAGTTTTTCGAATTTTTATAAAACCAATAGCAGTGAAGCCAGATATCACAGAGGCATTAGTTTTAACTTGCATTTGATATGGAGAATGTGGATACTGGAGAAATAACACCAGGTGCTTGGGGAAGAGATACCGCTAGTGATACAGGCATAACCGGTTAAAAAAAAATTCCACGCAAAGCCGGAAATGATGCAAAGCTAATCAGAGAAGAATTTATGAATTATTTTGTATCAAAAGAGTGTTTCGTGGCAAGAAATATTTACCAACAAATAGTTTCTATTCGTATGTAATGTAATGGTATAGGATTATCATAAATTAATATCGTAATAAAGTGTTCACTGTGTTCCAAAATATTGTCATTTTATAGAGAAACTATGTTTTACAAATTGATTGTATATTGAATTAAATAAATTTGGATCTTTATAGACAACATACCTCAATTTCACTATTTCCTTCATTCTCGTTGTGTTCTCTTGCATGTCATATTCTAAAACCTGTGATTCAGTTTCGGTGCCGCTGCGTTGGATGTCAACATCTAAAATAAATAACATGGAAGTGTATACGAACCAACTGCTTTTGTATTTTTCGGAGGTTGCGCTTCCACTTTTCTTTTTAGTAACTTTTGTATGTTCTTTATGGAAGTATGACCTCAAGCTCTTAATTTTGTTCAAGACTTGCTTTGGTGTTATACTGTATTTTTTACATAATTCCTGAACAGCATCATTACGTATAATACGGTTTTTGTAACTAGGGTCTTCACATCGCCACAAGCAAGTGAAATTTCTATACTAGTCGATAAACTCAATTGTTTTGTCATTGTTCCATTCCATTTTGACGTAAAAATGCGAAGAGGCAAAATGTAACGCATAGGGATTCCCAACAATCTCGGGAAATACTGCGTCTGTTTGTCTTTTGACGCAAACGACTGGTGCGCTTTAAAAAGCACAAGCAGAGACGCGTGCGCCATAGCTGCGCTATGACGCATGCATCAAGATGCACGAAAAAGGCACTCATCGGTTGCGTTCCACCGCTAACTTGCAGCATTGCGTTCAGACGGAACTCAGCCGCCAAATGATACACAAAAACATCCATAATTAACCGCTGTCGAAGTGTCAAACAATAATTTTTTACTGTAAGTAAGATACGCCTACTTGGGAATAGGAAACTGTATTTTCTGTGGCGGGTTATATCAGAAAGCGGAGCATCGCTCCTCAGAAACGAAACCCTTGCCACGTGGGTATGTAATCTATTATGACCTAACCTTACTAGAATTTATTGTATAATAAATGAAATAAAACAAGTTTGCTGCTATAAACTGTCAAACATTAATTCAAAATACACGATACGCGTAGATGAAATAATTGAGTTGTGAAATCATAATCGAAATAAAATAAAATACTACTAAATAAACATAAGGATTATTATAATTTTATTCATAAATTCAATGATTTTCTTAATTATCATTTATCATATTTCTAATGAATATATTAATATTTAACTCATTCAAATTTGAATATCGTGGTAAAATAATATTACACATTTTTAAGAAAACCTCCAGAAAACTATGTCGAACAGTGATTATTATTATGTTTGTTGAATTTTCTAGTGAACTTATTTTTCAATCCATCAAACTTTTTGTAATTTTTAAATCTCGTAAGGCACACTCCAAACTCGCGAACTGACTGTAGTCCAATTTATTTCTCATCGGACTCTGCAATAATGCCAATGCCAGGAGATGGATAAAGTTAGCACAAGCATTTAAGCACAATCAATTCGAAATTTGTCGATTATTTTTTGCAAATTATCTGCACAAATCACTATTTTTGTGCTCTTACATTTTTTTTTTCGACCTACCCGCCACGACTTGCGTCCAGTGCCACCGTTTAATTTTCTAGCACGCATGCGCATTCCATGATCAGTTTGCTTTCTAATTTATCGAGAAGGGCAAGGAAAATCATTGAAGAAGCTATACAGAAGGGACTGGGTGAATGGACTGGTTATTTTTCCTTCCCCTTCTTCAAAAATTAACCAATGATCTGTTTTAACAAAGAAAAATTATGAAAAATCAGAAACGAAAACAAGAATTAGTTCCTAATTATTCTAACCTAAAAATTCAAAATGACAAGACAAGGCAAAATGATCATGAAATGCGCAGACGTGCATGCGGCCTAGAAAATTAAACGGTGACGTTTATATGCTTAAACTAGATGAAGTTTTAATTAGAAGTGGAAATGCCGTAACCTAACTTCTTAGCCACCTAGTTCGTCTAGTGATTTTTTATGAGTTTGTGCCCCTTCAGAAGGATTGCAAGACGTATGTAAATACTGTATGAAAATTTTTTCGTTACTAAGTAATCTTAATCTTATTCGCCATCTTAAAGAATAGGAAACAAGGGAAGTTACTGCGACGTAGCCGGATCATGCACATCATTTTTGGCAGAGAATTTGAAATGTAGTCGTCCAGTATTGAATATTTTTCAAGAAGAGGAAGAGTGAATCCAATGATTATTTTCTTTTTCTCCTCTTGAACAACTTCATGCGTAGATATCACAAAGTAATGAATATTTTTCACACAAAACCCTATTGATAAATGAGGAAGCTGAAAAGTAGGTTAGATTTGAGCTCCCATACAAATGGCAACATTTGACTGAGATGCTACGAATAGTTACTCCTGCCATGGCTCTTATCGTAAGTAATTGCACAAGTGCATCAAAATTACCGATAATTTTGCATGACAGCGTGTTGTCAAAAAACTGCATGAGTTCATTTTCATTTTTGGAAAATTTTCTCCAAAATATGAAAATTACCAAATGCAGTTTTTTGACAACACGCTGAAATGAGAAATTATCCGGTTATTTTGATGCACGAGTGTAATTCGGGGTAATATTTTCCGAATAAACTGTCAACTTGTCAAACTGACGTTATTAATTTATAAATTCTTAGCATGTCATCAATAATTAGAGACGGCCGTAGCTCGTAACGAATGATATTCTCTATATTTAAACCAAAAGCTTTGGCGTGTAGAACAGTACATCGAAGAAGCTTCATAGAAAAGTATGCAAGTAAATATTTCAAATTCTGACATATTTTCATCGCCTTATGACAAATTCTTCGTATGAAACATCTATCTAAAATTGAGTCTTTACTGATGAAAATCAATATTAGTTCATAAAAACGATTGAGAAATTAATGTATTTTCATAGATTGTTGACAATATAGTAGTAATCAGTGATAATCGACAAAACGAAAAACAATATGGGTCTTGTGATTTAATCACTTATTCAAACAGATTTCGTTCAAAAAATGGTGGTGTCTGATTGGTCTATTTCATGATGAGAGAAATAATCGGGGGTAGTACCACAAGAGCTCAGGTTTAGCCTCATACTTACTTTCATATATGTAATTTAACTCGATCTGTTCTGACAAAATCACTCGAGCTATACGTTCTCGTGATTTTGTCAGAACAGATCTGGTTTAATTGCCAATGAAATTAAGTATTCGAAAACAACCACAAAAAATATCCTGCTAGATCTGAGCTCGCGCGGTATTTTCGTAAGACAATTCCATGAATGGAATGACTTTTTTTTGTATTTTCTGGAGTTGATTTTTCAATGTCCATTACTATTTCTGTCTCGCAAATATTTCCAAATCTCTACATACTTAGTGGATTATTATTTGCGGTTTAATTCTGTTTTTGACATTTACAATTGTCAAACTGATATCTTGATAAACGAACATTCAATGCTAGCGTTGCTACGGTGACGTAATTTATACGATTTTTTTTATCCACTTGCATTACTGTTCCTTCTTATTTAGCCGATAGCAAACTACGATTTTCGTACTCACAAATGGGAATTATTATACATCAGTGGAATTGTCAGTAATAATACCACAAGTGATTGAATTTTCGCGAAAAGTCTGTCGATTTATTTTATAACGAAACTGAGTTGCAACTTAGCAAGCAACTCAGTTGATTTGTGGAATAAAAGACAGAATTATAAGATAAATTCAGTAACGAGTGGAATTTTATTAGACTATTTCACAAACACAGTGAAAGGTAAAAAATCTGAAATTCGGCAGAATTAGAGAAAATTAGCAAAAAAGTTAAGAAGTTGATTAGAGAAATAGTTTAATAAACAGGAAACATTGACATCGAATGCAAATAGTATATTAAGTATTAAGAACGGTAAGGGTTGTTTACCGGTCGACAGCAATGTTCATCCATTTTTTCATTGATTAATTCGATGGAATTTATCCCAAATCTGCTCATTTTTAAATACGTGCATGGTGGGATTATTTATATTTGACGTTTAACTGTCACAAAAACAAATCTGAAAACACCGAACTTGACAGGCCAATCAGGATCAAGAGTCAAGTTTGGTGTTATCGATAATCCGAACTTGACTAGAGCTCCTGATTGGTTCATTTGACAAGTGCGTGAAATAGTCACTAATAATACCACGCAAGCTTAAATTATTTCCGGAAAGAACCCCGCACAAACCTTATGGAAAAGTGGTCCCGGTTAAATTGGCCCAAACTTTGGGAATGAACAGATCTTGATGAGTAGAAAAAAAGTCTCCACGGCACCAAATTCCGGGGATGCCGCGTTTTCGAGATATCCGCGTCTGAAAAGTGAAAATTGAGCTCCGAGATATAGGTTATCTCTGTAGGTTATTACAGTAAACCTTAGTATGGCGACCCGGTAACGTTAAAGTTCGGTGTAGAATATTGGTGGAAATGTCTACGAAAGCACGGAAGACAATATAAGACAAACTCTCGCCCAGGTGCGCCCAAATTGATGGGAAATAGGGTGGAATTCACATCACCCACTAAGGAAAAAAGGTCTGTTCGCATCCATAGAATGAATGAACTACTGATCTGATGACTTTCCATGCGTGCAAGGTGATCTCCGAAATATTTGGAATCACGCGACTTGACAGGGGTGCCAAAAAATGGGCGTGGGCCCCAGCAAATAAGGCCTACACTAACTCTAGTTTATGTGGACATTACCAATTGTCATGGATTTTCTGAGGCACAGATTTGATTGCCTTGACCGAGCGCATCTTTGGAGTCCATGAGGAGTGTGCAAAGAAGGGGTTTCTGGGGCGCATGTGCGACTTTCTCTCTGCCTTGAAGTTTTTGAACGGAAGGACTGGGGCAAACACTCTATAACGTGCAAGTGAACCAAAAGAAGGCGTGATTATTGCAGGTCTAAAGGAAGAAACTTGAACCCATCAACAAAGTATTTATTATGACAATTAAATTAAAAATAAATTGATTAACATTCTCAAAGACCCTACTCTTCTTCTAACCGCTGGATTTCTTGCACGTGTCTTTGTCGTGGTCTGTGTGCTGCATCAACAACATTATCAAGTAAAGCCGTAGTCGGGTATCTGGTATGAGGTTGGTGCCGTACATGTCCCAGAAACCATAACACACTCGCAACATGCGCACAGCTCCCCAATGTTCTCGCTCCACTTTTACAGGTACAATAATATCCAAAAATGAGCGGTTCATGCTCCGCTGCCCTTTCATCTGGATCATCGTCTGCCCTAAATGCAATAAACAACTGGTATTTTGCTGCATTCCGAAAACGAGAGTAAAGACGAACTCGCATCAGTCCAGGTTCATCAAAGCGTTCATCAAATTCGAAAGTATCAGTCCCTTCTCTCTGTAGCTTGTCCTGAATATAAGATGGAGATAAATTGATTTGGTAGATCCCCATGGTAATCTCTTTAAGGTAATCAATATCTAATCTAGGAAAATTGGGCGCATGATTTTCATTCAAGCGAACCCATCCTCCATTGCGGCGCTCCAAATGATCATTTTCGACCCTAGTTTGAACAACGTTTGGCTCTCGCGCTCTGCGTAGCATTGTTTCAGCCAACTCCCCATCTGCCTCCTGCATTTGTATTCGGTCCTTATATCTGTTAATGATGGCGCCCGCAATCCGGTAAAAATCTCCTAAATGGGATGCGTGATCCATCGGAATGATGTCGTTGAAAAACTTGAACATGGACTTAATATGCCCATTGCGGGCCTCCACTAGCCATCTTGTCTTAGTAATAAGTCGGCAGTCATTAGCTTCTTCTGTGTCTAGTTGCCGTTGTCCCCGTGGAAGGAGTGCAGGCATTTTACAACGAATGCCCAAATTCTCGAGGTACGGGAGGACGTCTCTATAGCCACGATCGAAAATGAAAATATCACCGTTTTCAAACCACTCTCGGATACCATTAATATTGTTTTCATACTCATTTTGTAAAATCGCTGCGTCGTTGTTCGCGGAATCAGAAAAGTAGGGACCCTGTATATCTAAGATATACCCATCTGGCGCCACTATAAGAGCGGGTTTCACTAAATGTCTTCCTTTATGGAGAGAGTAAGACTGTCTCAGAGCACGAAAATTACTACTTTTGGGGATATATGAATATGTTGCATCGAGATATGCAATGGCAACTGGCAATTCTGGGTTTTGATTGTACAATCGATTCGCGAATTCCGTCACGTGCTGTTCAATGTATTGCTGTCTATTAATAGCATTTAGGCCTATGTTTTCTGGCACAAATTGGACCATCAAGCATCTTCGAACTGTGGAAATCGCTAGAGAAACAGCTTGTCGACTCGAGTATTTAAAAATCAGTTTCAGGAATTCATCGGACAGACCCTGTCGAAGCTTGCACAAGAACGTCAATAAGTCTTTTCTATGTACCCGTCGACCGTGATTCTCATTTTCGTTATTACCTTCACAATATCTGTACATATCATCAAATTGAGCTTTACTTATGGAGGTTACACATCGAAATTCATCATCTGTGAAGGAATTCTCGTCGTTGAAGTTTGGCTCATCTGGTCTTGCCTCACGGCGCATTACTTGCAACAGGTTGTTCAGTTCTGGGCCAGGCAAACGGTATGGTCTATTCACAAATTCCAAACCGTCAAGAAGTAATCTTTGAACGAACCCGTTTTGATCCAAATGATGAGGACATGATCGAACAGACGGAGGAGCATAGATATTCTGCAGAATGAATATTTTGACTCGACAGTTGCGTGATAAACGACTTGTATTCCTTTGCTCTCCGCAAAACAGGCAATATCGGTTCCGCGTCTGCTTCAACACATTCAATCTTATGCAGGTGGGGTCCGCTTCTAGATCTCGAAGTTTCCTATTTATGCTTTGGTTGCAGTTAAAACAAATACGAGCATTTGCATCTATTTCGAGGCCAGGATGATTGAGATCATTGCGCCGGGTAACCGCAATTTCACGTTTTTGAGCGTGGGCTTCTCCATAGATAAGTACCATCACACGTGGCTGGAAACGGGCGTTACACACATATCAATTTAGTCTGTTGCGAGCTGCCATACTTCCTAGGATTCATGAACGACCCAATAAGAAGGTTATTTAAGACTTGGACTTCAATATTGGATGCGAAAAATACTTACTTCAGGGGATCGAACGTCAATTATCTATAATGAGTAAGGAACAGATCAATCACAAAGTTGATAAATTGACAAGGTGTCACAAAGCGTCACAGGAAATTGAACTTGAACTTGCAAAAATCTTCCTAATATAAACAAAGCGATTCTGTCTGATGTAAACAAAGATTTGATTGCAAAGGACGAACACAGAGGGCCTGTTATCGCTTTGTTTCCAGATATTGGGAGAACCAAGTGAATGTGGACGCCCTTGGAGGGAGACTTTGTTTATATTGTCTTCGCAGTCTGGTGGAATTTTTCGCGCATATTTTGTACAAAAATCAACCTCATCTGGCTAACAATACTCAAGTTTTCAGTAGAAGCGCACTAAGTGCGCACATAAAACAGAGTTGGTGTAGGTCTCATTTACTGGGGCCCGGCACCCATTTTTTGGCAACCTTAAAAAATCGTGTAAATCTAAATGTTTCAGAGAGCACCTTGCATGCATGGAAAATGATAAAATCAGGAGTTCATTCGTTCCATTGATGCAAACAGACCTTTTTTCCTTAGTGGGTGATGTGAATTCCACCCTATTTCCCATCAATTTGGGCGCACCTGGGCGAGAGTTTGTCTTATATTGTCTTCCGTGCTTTCGTAGACATTTCCACCAATATTCTACACCGAACTTTAACGTTACCGGGTCGCCATACTAAGGTTTACTGTAATAACCTACAGAGATAACCTATATCTCGGAGCTCAATTTTCACTTTTCAGACGCGGATATCTCGAAAACGCGGCATCCCCGGAATTTGGTGCCGTGGAGACTTTTTTTCTACTCATCAAGATCTGTTCATTCCCAAAGTTTGGGCCAATTTAACCGGGACCACTTTTCCATAAGGTTTGTGCGGGGTTCTTTTCTTGAGGGCACGAATATTTTGAAAATTATCCCGAGTCGCGAAGCTTAGGGATAATTTTCAAAATATTCGTGCCCCCAAGAAAATTTCCGGAAATAATTTAAGCTTGCGTGGTATTCGGTAAGAAAATTTCACACCATAATTTGGAAAAAATTATTAATCCAACCCGACATTTTAAATTAATTTAATTTAATTTAGGTACCTTTTCAACTGTCAAAAAATTTCCAGTTAAGTATCGTGGCACCTCGAAAAAATTTCCGGAATTTTTTTTAGTTGCCATGGTAACTAGTCAAAATTAAGGCATCTTATTGGTTAAAAAGTAGAGGTGTGAAATTTTCATGTAAAGTCCATTTGAATATGCTGATGAAAGTGTCTTTCAATTAAAAACTAAAAGGTGTAAATTGTGTTAACCTTGTCGAAATTTTCATAACGTTAGTTGTTAAAGTAAATACAATATCTGTCGTAGGTTGTAGCTAGATAATTGTTTTTTTATTATTTATCTTTATCCATTGTTAAATTTGCCATTCATTTTTAATAGTGGCATTCTTTATAAATGTAAATTGAAAAATATTAAAAATTTAAATTAATTTTTACAACACCAATAACCTGTTTATTAATAAATTATAAATAATAGCATTAAAAGGACAATAAATTCATTTAACAATTATTCAACAGGACATGACCTTCTATATATAATTTCTAAATCGTTGTTACAACAAGCCATTAAGACACTAAGGTTTTTCGTAATAAGTTCCAGAATGGTATGGGAATGCCTAGGCATGAACTGGTTTAATTTCCCAAAATAACAAAAAGAATAATGAATACACCATGAGGAACATACAGTTTGAAAAAGACAAAGCACCAGTTAATTTGAGTGAGTGCTCGGCTTTATTTAAAGAGGGTACTTCCTGGAGAATTGATGGTTAGACCAGTTGTTATTGGATGACCTAATTTACCTTACGTCTGTAAACTATTTTTATTAATTTAAATACCTAAAAAGTAGAACTAAATAAGACCATTGGGGATTTTAGTTAACAAAGATGAAGTTCCGGATGAATAGAAAATATGTACCTGAAAACCATGTACCGGGTGGACCAATAAGCCGATCTCTGGACTGTATATCAGAAACTATCCATTTTAAAACCTGAAAATTTACCGAGTTAAAGAGGCCAGGAGAAATATCTAGAGATAACTTTCAAGTTTCTAGCTTGATCGATAGATGGCGTATTTTATCAAGAAAAATTTAAAACCCGGTTTTCTAAAAAATAAGCATAATTATGCAGGTTTTGAATAAGTAAACTAGCAAGAGTCCTGAATTTTGCACAAATTTGATTTGGGGCAGGAGAGAGTGGGAATGTTTTATGGATAAATACCTATAACTTTGGTTTGGATTGACCGATTTTAACCAAATCAGTCTCATTGGAAAGAGCGTAGACAAACCATTTACACCTACTAAACAATTGCATTCAGTTTCAATTGTCGTAGATAGAGGGCACCGATTAAATTAGTAACCATAACCATACGTAAAACTAGCAGTGGCTCACCCTGTATTCTAACTTAATTTAAGAAAAAGAGCGCACTAGACATACATTCCAGGAGTTGTTGATTCTCTAGGTCTAGGTTACTAGACAATAGTCTTAATTAAAACATTTTAAAAGATAATTAATTACCAATAGATATCGAAGAACATATTACGTTTTTGAAAATTATTTTTCAACAACAGTGACCGTTCAACTAAGAAGAATCAACTACGTCCCGGGCTATATGCCCCAACAGACATTGAATTACACTTCTAAGTCAAACGGGTTCGGTATGATCTACAAGATTTAACCAACCATTCTGGTTTGCAATTAGAAGGGACAACATAACTTGCAGACCGGTTTCGGTGTATTTTCGCCTCATCAGTCAGTGCAAGGTATATGTTATCCGTCCGAGATCTCTAAGAGCCTAATCCCGGACTAAATTTGACACTAAAATCACAATCAATGCATCTCTTCCAGTAACGGAAATGCTAAAGTTGTGACAATAGCGACATCTTCCAACCGCTAACCAAAATTCGAAAAATTTGACAACAAGCCCATAGGCTTGAAACAATAAAGTATTATAAGAGTTTCCTGAAAAATTGTCATATTTAGTAAAGCGCGTTATCAGTAGATATCGACGAATATATTATTCTAGCGCTTTACAACAAAGTGACCGTAAAACTAAGAAGAAACAACTACTTCTTGGGCTATATGCCCCGCCAGACATTGAATTACAATTCTAAGTCAAACGGGGTCGGTTGTAATGCAATGACTGACGGGGCGTAGAGCCCGGGAAGTAGTTGTTTCTTGTTAGTTGAGCGGTCACTATTTTTCAAAAACACTTTTCAAAACCTTGTTGTAAAGCGTTAGATTAATATATTTGTCGATATCTATTGGTAACACGCTTTACTAAATACGACAATTTTACAGGAAACCGTAATAATACTTTTTTGATTTAATTACCAGTCAGCAGTCTTTATTGTAGATGTTGAATGTGGTTATATGTTTTCATCGCGTTTTAAAATGTATAATGATTCCTTAAGACACTAATCCATTTCTTTTTTTTTCAGCTTTAGCGGTTTTTGGTCCCGCCGATTTCGAGAAGGTGATTTACCCACACCTTGGATTTTCGGCGGGGTGCAGTCAACAATACCCCCATCCACGTCGTTTAAATACACAGATTATTTCCAACATATAATAACAAATAATATGGATAACGACCTACGTGAAATACTCCGCGAGAAAGCTGAAAAGCATCGTGGTTATTACAATTCCATGATGGTTACCGATATTACCGACATTGATAGTTCGCCGGTTGACGGAAAGATGGCAGACGTAGTACCGGATTTAAACGTGAACGAGACTACCGCGTCTGAAGTACCAGAATCGAGTAGTACGGGGTCGATCAATTCAAAATCGAGGCAAAGAAGACGGGGTGTTTACGAGATCGATGGAATGTTTTCGGAAGCGGTTGAATTTAAAAGCGTTAAGCTTTTACGCGATAATTATATTTTAATGCTAGAAAAAACGTCGAAACAACTTTCGGTAGGTTCGGAGAATTTTAGTATCGATAAAAAATCCGGGAATTTAGAGAAAACACAAGAAATCGTACATGAAAAATTAGAGTTACTAAACGAAAAATCGGAATTGCTTGTACCACCTTCTAGCGGTTACTGCAGTTCAACCGCTTCGGGTGCTAGTGATGATGAGCGCGAAAAAAATTGGAGAAAAATAAAAGGAAGAAGCGGCAGCTCCGATTCGGCAGTGCATAGTGACGAAGAGGGACCTATTCAATCCAACTGGGGAGAAAAAAATGAAGAAATATTACCGAATGGTAAGTACATACTTTTCAAATATATTTAATAATAAGACGAAATATCAGAACGAGAAAGCTGTAAATACAGCAACTTGATTTGTTATCATCTGATCGATAACAACTTGCATCTACTGAAAAATATATTATTATGAATTTTTTTGTTTGTTCCTTGTTTTGAGGAATTAAACCACAATCCTTTTTTATACTTTTATTTCAACGTTTCTGTAGAGTTCCTGCTACCGTTAGGTAATTGAATTTCTCAAAAAAGTTTGTCCCTTTCTGTCACTTACTAACTAGACAATCAATAATATTTTTCAAGTTTAAGACTGCAAAAAATTGTCAGATATTTAAGGTACATTAACAGTAGATTATATTTTTGATAAAAATTATCGTGAATAAAGAAATCTTTTTTGTAGTGACATTCTAATAGTATTATAGTCTCTTAGAAATTAGATCAAGTGAAGTGCACATTAAAAGAACGGTTTTTTAAGGATAGCGCTTTTTTATTATTATTATTATTACCACGTTTTTTATTAACTCGCTTTCTTGTATGTCTATCCGGGTGAACTTATTTTCCGATGGGTTAGACTTAAAATTTTTAACATAATTCAGAACTGGATGACAATAAAAGAAAATATAGAAAGAATTTTTTCAAAATGGAGAAAAATTTTTTTTCTCGATTGCTGGTTTCCGTAAAACTCACTGGCAAGACACCGTGTAATGAAAATACAATGATGGAGATGGACAGAATGCGACAAGACAAGTAATTTATTTTTTCCTTTTTAGTTCATTTTAAAAACGTGGTATATTAAAAAATATATATTTCATTTATTTCTTATTTTGTTGTTACGTTTGTGGTTACTCTTTCGTTATATATGATTATTTTTGTATTCAAACATGTGCTAATCAGTTTTTGTGGCTTTTGTATTCATGTGTGTATTAGTTAACGACAATTCCAACCATAAATCATAAGAAAATCTGAATAAAAATGTATGATACATTCCTGATAACGATGGTAATTGATTATTGGAAATTTCTCCTTTCAACATTGGTATCCAAATTTGACTACATTCTGCTGAAATGTTAGCTACATACTTCTCTGCATTCTCTACTTTTTGTTTTTGTGTTCATTTATTCTGATTTTTAATGGTCTATATATAGTCTGTTTGAAATAGACAGAGAGTAATAAAACCTAATTTAACATGCAAAACCCTACTAAAACTCCAGAATTTTAAAACGATTTACATATAGAAATCCCATCTTCGGGTCGCTTGTAATTGCAGGAATAGTCGTACCTTTAGGTAGAGCTGTCAGTGGGTTTGATATTAAATATAAAACATGATTGCGACAAACCATATTTCAAAAACCCATCTGTACTTCCAATATGCGTAATTATCAGTCAAAAGGCCAAATTGCGAAAATGTCATCAAAATATATCCACCATACAATGGGTTTTAAACTTTGATTATTGATTATTTGGGCTTCAAAATGTTCCATATAAATATTGGATAACATTGGTGAGAAGCAAACTCTCATGGCAAGACCAAAATTTTGTTAATAAAAATCGTCGTCGACATACCAGTCCCAATGTATGGAAGTGAGAACTGGAATCTTTCCAAACAACAAAAAAGCAGAAGTGAAATTCTTAAGGAAAGTTCAGAGGGTAACAAAAATAGACAAAATACGTAACGAAAACATACGAGAAGATCTTGAAGTAGAGCCTATCTTGAACCGTATAGAACGACAACAAGCTAAAGAGATCAGACATCTAATAATAATGAAAGATGACAGACAAACAAAGTAAATATGGGAGGCGAAGACAGCACAAAGGATAACGAGAGGCAGACCAAAGAAAAGTTGGAATGATGAAGTAGTGGAATGCATGAAGCAGAGGAACAAAAACTGGAAAGAGGCTAAGGAGACAGTAGGAAACAAAAATAAATGGGCAATTTATACATA
Source organism: Lochmaea crataegi (assembly GCA_947563755.1). Taxonomy (NCBI): domain Eukaryota; kingdom Metazoa; phylum Arthropoda; class Insecta; order Coleoptera; family Chrysomelidae; genus Lochmaea; species Lochmaea crataegi. The sequence goes on from OX387426.1 coordinate 18,287,709, forward strand.
TTTATGATAGTTGATAGTAGTATTTGAGATTTCTTTAATTTCTTTTAATAGTACTATAAAACAGCAGCCTCGTGATGGTATGTAAAATTAGTAACAACTATTCAATAATTAAATCACTTTCGTATCACTTAAATTATTCACAGGCTTTTAATTTTGTATTGTAGTGTGCTCCCTTTTTCATATTTATCAAAATTGACTGGTAATTATTATTTAAAGCCAAATAATCATTATTCTAACATTGTAGTAGTCATTGATAAGTCACTATCAACAATGTAAAATCTTAACGGATTTATCACATTTTTAAAATTTACATCCATAAAGATGTATAATTTGCTTCCAAGTGTTACTTTTTTTTTCTTTTTATATTGCTAAATATTCAATCTACATCTACATCATTATAAAGTATTAAGTGAGTGAGATACAGGTTCTGCACATGAAAGGGAAATATCCAGTGATATTTCACCTTATTCTATTGCCGTTTAGTTTTCAAGCAGGTCTGGAGGCCAGGTTCTAGCAATTGCCATTGTTGAATAGTTCTTCTACTAACTGATTTGTATGATGCATGGTACGTTCTTTGTATAACGCCGAGGCTAGATGGATTTCGTCTCTGATGAAAGGAATCTTTAGGTCGTCATGCAGTGTTTGATTGCTAACATACCATGGTGCATCCACTATCGATCTTAGCAGATTTGACTGAAATCTTTGGAAGATGCTCAGTGATGTTGGTTTTGCACATCCCCATAGATGAAGTCTAGATAGGTTTGAGCATCATTTTGTATAGCAGGATTTTATTGTGGAGAGAGAGTTTTGATCGTCGACATAGTAGCCAGTAGAAATCTTTGGAAGATGCTCAGTGATGTTGGTTTTGCACATCCCCATAGATGAAGTCTAGATAGGTTTGAGCATCATTTTGTATAGCAGGATTTTATTGTGGAGAGAGAGTTTTGATCGTCGACATAGTAGCCAGTACATCTGTCGAAACTTTATGTCAAACTGTTGTCTTTTAATTTTAATGTGTTTATTCCATGTAAGACGTTGGTCCAGATGGATGCCAAGATATTTTGCCTCTGTTGCATACGTACGTTATCCATCCTTACAGGTGGACATGTGTTGTGACGTATGGTAAATGTTACTTGTACTAATTTTGCCTTATTTATTTTAGTTTGCCATTGTGTATACCATACATTAAGTACATTCAGGTGGTTTTGCATGTTTTGGGAAGCTGTTGTAGGGCCTTCGTCTACTGAAAGAATCGCCACATCGTCGGCAAAGGAAGCAATTGTGGTATTGTTGGTTTCAGGTTGTCAGACGTATAGAGTAGGAAGAGCAGCGGACTTAAAACACTGGCTTGTGGAACGCTAGATTTCATGGGACATATGCTGGACTACTGGATAAAGCATTTTTTAGGTTATAGAGCAAGCCTCTATGCCAGACTTTGTCAAACGCTTGGGAGATATCTAGAAATACAGCGTTGCAATATTTATTTTCTTCAAGACTCTGTGATATTTGGTTAACTATTCGATGAACTTGTTGGGTGGTTGAATGGTCTTCGCGGAATCCGAACTGGTGTCTTGGTAGTAGTGTTTGGAGATTATGGTCTGTGTGAATCCTCTGCAGCAGTAATCTTTCAAAGACTTTGCTTATTGTTGGAAGCAGGCTGATGGGTCGGTAGGATGTAGTTTCTTTGTGTTGTTTTCCTGGTTTGGGGATCATAATAATTACAGCAAATTTCAAAACTATGGGGAAGTAGGATAAACTTAACATTCGATTGAAAATAATAGTTAAGAGAGTAACAACCTTACGTGGGAGTTGTTTTAGTATTTGGCCGGAGATTAGGTCGTATTTTGGAGTCTTTCTTACATTGAGTTTACATATTTCGTTGTTAACTTCTGTAGGAGTAAAGCTTTTGATAGAAAGGGACATTTGGCATGGTGCGTTGATAAGTTCTTTAACTTATTCGCCAGGATCTTCCGGTTCTGTTTGGAAAACGCTGCTTAGATGTGCAGCGAAGGTGTCTACTTTTCCTTTATCAGAGCGAGCCTGAAATATTGGGATGCAGTGTCCAAATCGTCTGGGGATTTAATTCGAAGATTGAGGTTAGTATTTTCTTTCAGGAAGGATTGAAAAGCAGACCAGTTAGTATTGCTTGAAGCTATTCGAGGAGAGGGAGATTTGCTTATTACTGCAGTACACATGCTGACTGGTGTATGACAGATTATAGTTGGATTCTATTAAACAATTGTTTCTAGATATTCCTTTTGTTATGAAGTATCAAGTGTTACTAAGTTGTAAATTTTGGAACCATTGACGATACTCGACATTGAACACTGTTAACACTACCACTATTCCAACACTAACACTTTACACTATCTTACGTGTTATTCAATTTAACTTCTACGAGGGTTCTCTTTTATATTTTGCATATAGAGCTAGAAAAAACAGTAGAGAACTTTTAAACACTATTGTTTTTCAAAGTATTCTCCACGAAGAGAGATGCATTATTGCATCCTTTTGAACCAATTCAGGAAGCAGTTATTCCACTCGCTTATTGGTACATTCAAAATAGAGTTTTTGAAGGCACTTTTACTGCATATTCTGGGGAACTTTTCACCACGCAGTTCATTCTTAATTTTTGGAAAATTAAAAAAGTCGTTAGGCCTTAGATCGGGACTGTATGGAGGATTGTCCAACAATTCGATGTTTTTTTTCTATAAAAACTCAATTGTTTTTCGAGCTTTGTGGGAACTTGCATTGTTTTGGTGGATGATCATTCGTAGTTGGGGTTGGTTTTTCGAAACTCAGCAATTACTTCCGGCAAACAAAAATGGATATGTACCAATGAGCACTATATTCAATAGCCATTGTAACGGCGAAAGCAGCACAATCACTCTTAGCTGAAAGGGCCAATGAGTACTTTGGCCCTTTTAACTCTAAGCCACAGGTATTTTCTGTTCGTTTCAGATGCTAGTGTGAGTATTACATTTAAAAATAAACTATTCAAAAACGATATAATTGACTCATTTATGTAAATTAAAATAAATGGTCAGTACTATCTATAGAGATAATAAGTAAGAGACGATTGATTCATTTCATTCATAAAAAGCGTTGGAAGGCAAGCTGTTATTGTTCAAAAATAAGCAATGAATACAAGAAATACTTTGTTGGTCAACTCCGGTATGTTGACTACAATGAATTAAGTTTGTTAGTTTAAAATACTCTTTAGAGTCTGCTATAAAAATAACTCAATATACGTATGAGAGCTTGAAATAAAATATTGAAACGTTTGTACTTATTTCAATTTATTTACAAGTTTTCAAACACTAACTTCTATATGAACCTGTATAATAATACACAATGTATTCAGGGTGATTCATGAGGAATTGTACATACTCTCGTATGGAGACCCCTATGGGGAATGTCAAATGGACATTGAAAAGTGTCTGCTCCCAAATTTTAACAATATACAGGAGGAGTTGTGAATTTTGATTGATATGTCTTTTGATCATAACTTTTGAACGGTAATTTCGAATTTTGGTAAAACTTTACACTACTATCATCTAATTAACTGATTTATTCAAACTAGAAAAAATCAGTGCCGGTCTTGAAAAATTAGTTCGTTTTGTTCATATAAAAATTTTCACCCTGTATATGGTTTTTTTAAAACTCTAATAAGGATCTTACAAAGTGCACAAATAGATAACAAAAATAGCGTATTTTTTTTATCCCCACACGATTGCTCAATTTTTAACCAAAAAATCGAATTTAACTATAAATTAAAAGTTTAGGAATTTCAAAAAATAGAATTTTTCGTACAAAAATTACATTTTCAATAATTAGTAGTACCATAGCTAGTGCTACATTTTTAATGATACAAATGTTTTATTCATTTCCGAATCGGCTTTCAAAAGGTACACACTGTTTTGAATAATACTAAAACATCGCCACGTATAATATTTCTTTAATGATTCATCGATATTAGTCATTTTATCGAATTATCAAAATTTTGTTTTGAAAGAAAAAATACAGTCTGATCTTTATTGAAGAAAAGAAAATAGAACATTAAAAATGAACGAACTTATTTACATGTTTAACAAAATTCAAGAATACACAAGAATAGATATTTCACATAAAAAAACTTAAGGCACAAAAAATCTAAGGCGACATAACGAAAACCAAAGGGAAAATTGTTAATACATATTTATAATAGATCTTCGAAATGAAGTCCACCTGCTTCTGAACAACTTCTTTGTCGGACTTTCAAATGTCTAGTTTTCAAATACTGAGGCAGAGACTCTAGAGCATCCCCTCAGTGTACACTTCCCAGGTTCGGTAAAGGTAAAGATAGAGTCAAGCTATGACAACGGGCAGGTTGCCAAAACAAAGGAAACCAAAGAGGACTGGGATTTCACGAATAAGATAATCAGACCCCATCTTATCAGAAGCTTCCAGGACCAGATGGCATATTCCCCAATCTTCTGCAAGAGGGACTAGAAATCATAATGGGTCCTTTAGTTCTGATACTTCGAAGCAGCCATGCTCTAGGGTAAATACCAATTGCATGGAGAGAGTCAAAGGTGGTGTTTATTCCTAAACCAGGAAAAGAATCGTACAACCAGGATAAATCCTACCGACCAATCAGTATGACATCATTAATGGTGAAAACCATGGAAAAAATCTTACAAATGTACTTACAAGAAGGAGCGCTTAAGAGCATCCCTCTACATAGAGTACAATGGCCTTATCAAGCAGGGAAATCGGGTGAAGCTGCCCTGCATAATTTGGTCTCAAGTCTCGAAAGGAGGGTGGTTAGGTTAAAAAAAGAGGGATTAATAGCACCACATGCAAATGGATAGGATCCATGCTCAAGCATAGGAGAATAACAGCACTTATGCATGATAAAACATACACCGTTAGGACAACTAAAGGATGTCCTCAAGGAGTACTTTCACCTCTTTTGTGGAACCTAGTTGTGGATGACTTGATCTGTAGGTTGAATGATCAAGGCATATGGACGCATGGCTTTGCGGACGACAGTGATTGTCACCAATGGGAAATTCCCGGAGGTGGTTATGAATGTCCTTCAGGAAGCACTGCGAATTGTGGAGGAATGGTGCCTTAAAGAGGACCTTTTAGTTAATCCAAAACAAACTAGTTGCTTTCACGAATAGAAGAGTTCTCCCGCAGGGTAGAGTACTGTTCTTCGGAGAAGAACTAGAAATATCCAAAGAAATCAAATATCTGGGAGTGACTGAATTGGAAGGCACACCTGGAAAAAATTACTACCAGGGCGACTAGGCTTTTCTGGCAATGCAAAAGAGTTATGGGCAAAACCTGGAGAATACGACCTGAGGTAGTTCAATGGCTCTACACAACTGTGATAAGGCCAACGATCACCTAGAACAATAATCTGGTGTAGGAGGACAGAAGTGTCCTCTGCAGTTGATATATTAACTGCAATCCAAAGACAAGCCCTTCTTGGTATTACCGGGGCAATGAAGAGCACGGGAACGGCATCAATGGAAGCCCTTATTGGACTTCCTCCCCTAGAACTTTTTAAAAGGGCGGAGGCAATGTTGGCAATTCTTAGGCTGAAATCGGGAGACTTATGGTTCCCGAACAATGTTCGAGAAGGACACACTGATACAACTGGGACATTACTAGACGAACCCATATTTCACATGAGTTTTGATAGCATGGCACCAGAGAATATATTCACTGAGCGAGTGAATATCATAATCCCATCTAGGGAACAGGTGATGCACCCAGGTAATTCTGGAGAAATCATCTGGTTCACCGATGGCTCCAAAACAAACCATGGCTATGGGGCTGGTATAAAAGGACCTAGAAAGAGAATGTTCTTTAGCCTTGGTCGATATACGACTATGTTTCAAGCAGAGACGATTGCCGCTATAGCCTGCATTGATGAAAACATCAGAAGAGGATATACCGGACAAAAAATTGAAATATTCACTGACAACCAGGCTCTGCTTAAAGCTATCAGTAATCCAACAACTAGGTCTAGACTGGTGAAAAACTGCAAAGAATCCCCCAACAGGCTGGCAAGACACAACAAAGTGACTCTATTATGGGTGCCGGCACATGAGGGGATTGCAGGTAATGAAATGGCGTATCAGTTAGCTAAAGAAGGCTCTAAAGGAGACTTCTTAGGTCCGGAACCGTTTTGTGAAATCACAAAAGATTGCATAAGAGGGGAAATCGGGAACTGGCTAGATAGGGAACACCAATTCAAATGGAGGGTGATACAAGGGCACCTTCATACAAAGAGTTTACTGAACAAGGTAGACAAGGAACTTTCAACCAGGCTCCTGAAACCTGGGTAAGACACATTTGAAGACAGTTACCGACCTGGTGACTGGACACTGCATCTTGAGGAATCATCTGTACAATATGGGAAAAGTGTGTGAACCTATGTGCAGAAAATGTGAACTTGATGATGAAACACCTACTCACATACTCTGCTTCTGCGAGTACTTACAAGAACTTAGACGGAAGCACTTTGGAGAGGAATTAATACAACCGTCACAACTACTGAAAATCCCTCCAGAGTGGCCTTTATAGAAGACACGAAACTTCTGGAATGGAAATAGATAATATGGGAAATGGTACAAAGATTCAGTTCAAGCTCCTGGGCTGATGAGCACAACCCAAATATATGAATGAATGAATGGCTTCCTTAGTGTTAAGGGATCATTTCTAATTGTATTACAAGAATCAATAATTCTGTCAATTAATTCTTGTCGTGTATTTATATTTTCTCCATAAACCATTTCTTTCAATTGACCCCATAATGGAATAGTCGACGAGATTCGCGAATCGCATGAGGATTTTCATCTGCCCAAATGTGGGAGTTGCGTTATTTATTCCATCCCTTGTAAATTGGGCTTCGTCAGTGAATAGGGTCCTATACAATAAGCGATCATTATTCGCAATCCACCTGGCGAATTGCAACCATAGGATTTCATCTTCTAGATGCAGTCGTTGGACCTGTTGGATGTGATAAGGGTGTAAATTACTGTCTCTTAAAACGCTCCCAACCTATGATCGAGAAACGCCTAATTGTATGCCTACATTCCTGGTACTTATTTTTGGATCTGCTTCGACTGCATGAAGAATATGTTCTTCTTGTAAACGATCAATTGCTCGTTCAGATTTTGATTTAGGAAATGTTAAAATCCGTTAGAATAGTGTAATACATAAACACAAACAAATGATAACTATGGAAAACGAAAAGTCAAATTATGTACCTAAACAACTCCAAACTACGAAAATGTGAAATTATCACAGCCTCCTAAGATATAATTGAATTTTCAATATGTTAATAAGTGGTGAGAGGGAAAGAAATTGACTTATCAATGTTACTTGTTGTTTTGTTTAATTTGGTTTTATTTATGTTTGGCCCCATTTTGCAGTTTCTCGAATTTAAATTTAAATGTGAATTTGCAGGTTTTTTTTTAAATTAAATTTTCATTTCACTAAAATTCTGGAGTAAAAAAAGTAAAATACCCACTCTACTAAAAGAATGTGAAATCTCCTGAACAATCTCATACCCAGGACCAGGGCTAACTTTAAACAGGAAGTCATTAAAATTTTGAATTACTATTTATTTAGATACAAATCATTCTGACCCTTGTATATTATGGAGTCAAATAATTATAAATATCCATGATATTTCTACCTGTAGCGCGATCTTCCACACAGTCATAGTTTTGTATGTGGTTTTTCCAAACTCATTGTTCAAAATCGAAAGTAGCTGCACCAAAATTCCCACGATAAATATTATAAGGACCACACATAGCCACAAATTACAAATTAAACGTGTTAACTTTTATTTTTATTACGTTTTAAATGATGGAATATAAACTAAACTGCTTATAATATAATTTTATCAACCAGCTGACAAATATAATATTCGCTAATTACTTAGATAATATTATGCCGACTTTATCACAACAAGCAGGTTAATGTACAGTAGTGACGTCATTACGTAGTGAAATTTGTCTTGGGTTATTATTATGTCGACTTTATCAATATGCTGGAACGGAATGAATAATAGTATGTTTGTATTTTCAGGGACAATATTATTTACGTTTTATATATGAATTTGCATGTGTAATTCATTATATTTCTTTTAAATATTAAAGGTATAAGAATCTTAAAATCAGATAATTACACATATTAATTTATTCATGGGCGTACGCAAAGAGGGGCGAGGGGCCCCCTAAATGTTGAAAATAATTCAATAATTTCCTAATAGACCGTTTTAACGAAAGACTTCTTGTGGTAGCGGCGACCGTTGTCCACCTATAGATTTATATAGTAATTAATAGACGCTAACTGTAATTTTAAAAGGAAACTGTAACTTAGGGCTTGGAAAGCTGTGCCTAAGCTTACGGCAACGGTATATTTTTTCTCTTTTTTTAAGGACTCGTCAAGGGAATAAGGACGATTTATTCTTTTATTCTTCTTTTTTTCGGACCTTTCAAAATCTTCTTCGAGTAAACGAGGTACCTATGAACGACGTCACATTTCTTCTTTTTCATGTTTTATCTTCTCTACTTGTATGAGTGATTCGTTTTGTCTTATTTTTTTTGTCACAAATTTCTAATTAATTTTTGTGTGATCAGGCACTATCTCAAGTTTGTAATTATTTTCCAAATACAGGATATAACGGAAAAAATTATGAGTACAAGGTAAGTGTGCATCACCTTTTGTTTAGTAGGTATACCTATCCATGTGGTGAATATTTATATATAAAAAACACCTAGTCTTCCTATTCTATTTCTAATTTGTTTATTGATTTAGTGGTTATTTGAAATGTTGTATGGATTCATGTCCCAATACTTCTAGAATGATGTCTTTTCACAGATTTCCTAGAAACAGAACAATGGCATTAGTTTGGATGAGTAAACCTAATATAACCACTGATTCCGACAGATATTTTACGAAGAGGATTTGTCATATGCATTTTTTAGTTTTGCAGGAATCTTTGCAAACCAAAAAGTGGGCGATTCCCATTTCGGCCCATCAGGCAGGTATACTGAATAAAAATCGCCCAATTCGGCCCGAGTCTAAAATTGACCTGTTTTGGAATGAAACAAAAGATAAAAGAATCAAACAATTTAATTTGTTTAAATCTCCATTTTATTTTGAACTGACGTTCAATTTAAAATTAGTGACGCGTTTCGCTACACGGTAGCTTTTTCAAACTAGTTTGTAGCGAAACGCGTCACTAATTTTAAATTAAGTTCAAAATAAAATTGAGATTTAAACAAAAGAAATATCAACATTGGGGCATATAAGCTCCACTGGCAGAAAAGCATAATTCCACAGTCACAGTTTGACCTCTTTCAGATGATGTTAGTGTCCCAACCTGCCCTTTTGCTTTCGTCGCGATTATTTTTGAATGTCCTTTATGATTTACGGTAATACTGGTCTCATCGCAGTTGTAGATTCTCTCAGGAGATGATTTATATTTGTCAATACACTCTTTCAATAATGTGTTACGGCTACCAGGTTAAACCCCATGGCATGAGCTCCTGAGGTTGCCTTAGGTTTCCTTGCACTTAAGTCAGGATGCCTTTCCAAAAAACCATTTATCCAGTCCTGTCCAGCCATGTCTAAACTTGTTTACTATGTTATTTCGTTCAGCTAACTGATATGCCATGCTACGTAAATCTTTCATGGACGAGAGAAATAATATTTTCTCCATAACTTTAAGGTAACTAGAAAGTTCCAATTCCTGCTGTTCATTAAAGACGCGCTGAAATTTGCCCCCTTTTTTATCGATTTGAGAATCTGGAGCATCTCGCTTTTTGTTCACATATCTGACCAATGTTGACTTTGGAACACCAAACTCTGTTGCTGCTCTGTTTAAGGTAACATTATTTTCAATAACCTCTAAAACGGCTCGTTTCATAGAATCCACAGACCAATTTTGTCAATTTGTTTTTCGAACGTAGTTGCGAACCATCTGTAACAACAGAAACATCACAATTATTTTCTATTTTAAAAAGAATGTTAATATACGGGGCGTTTCGTTCTGCCCCGTGTTATTGATCTCAATCCGCCCCGAGAACTAAAATGTATAGTGAGGTTATACCACGATTTTTTTAGAGATGTATGCGTTAATAGATACCTACTTAAATAAGTTCTTTGTTCAACTTTTTTGTAACATTCAGAAATATATTTTATGGCTTGACTTAAGACCTTCAACGATGTCCATTGTGTTGAGTTGAGCAACAGTGGTCGTACAATTTCAGTTTTCAAGAAAATTGGACGAAGGTATGTACACGCATGAATGTATAGGTACTAAAACATTTTCCAATACCTATGAATTTTAAAAATCTTGTAAGTTTTTGACAGATAATCAGATTTAATTATCAAAAATGATAAAAAAATGTTCGCTTTTTCGTTTACTTTATTTGAAAGCCTATACCAAACTCTTAAAATCAAGAATTGGGCAGCATTTTCAAGTGTTCAGTCTAAAGAATTAACTAAAAAAAAAATCCTAAATTGTCTGTATGTATACAAGTTCAACTTTTAGCAGATTATAGTACACTGTTATACACTGTCATGTACTACGATTAATATTGAACGCAACAATAAATGGGACTATAACTAGTTGCGATACCAGTTTGGCCACGCTAATTAAAATTACAGACATGTACACCCATTAAAATAATGCCTTCCCAAAGGGACAATGATACACCCGCGTGTCATGAAATACACATCAGACTGCGACCATGATTACTATTATAGATACTTGAAAAAGATTCTGCAGCTGGAATCTACAATATTAATTGAAACTCTTGTGAAACTATGATTCCATTGAGCGGTGATGATCATGCGGCACTATCAACAATTCTGTGTGGATTGAAATTACAAAATACTATTTACTCCTTGGGCCCTTACTTTGTGGAATGTACTCGTATTACTGTTATAAATGAAACTATCTGTTTCTAATTAATTCTAAGATATTGATAATTATTTCGATATTTGCATATCATCGTCAGAATGACAGAAGTTACATTTTATGTGATGCCTACCTGATGTTTAATATTTTAGAGCATTTTCAGTTCCTATGAACAAATTTTGAAGGAGAAATTAATACAATTAATAGCCATATCCAATGTTTATCCATTGTATGTAATAAATAAATTAATAAAAAAGAGAAAACCAATATTTACTGAAAAAACTAAAGAAATTCAAAATTACAAAAAATATTTTTAATATTATTTCAAAGATATTAGGCCGTATTTATAAAAAGAAGCCTTACCTTTTTACCTGTTTTCCTTCCACTATAATGTTTTCAAACCAAGAGTTCTTTGTTTTACCTTTTGTACATTCATTAATATATATATTTGTTTCTTCATCTATTTCATGTTCTTCATTCTGATGCACAACTTCTCTAACTTTTCTACGTACTTCTTCTTTACTGGTGCAGGACCTTCTACGCATTCTTTGGCAAAATGTCCCTTCTTCTGGCACATTGCACAAGTTTTATTATAGGCTGGACATCTATTAATCTAATGTTCATATGAACAGTTCTTGCATTTATTCTTCTGAGATTTATGTACCAAATTAACCCCTTCTTCTGGATGTTTCCAATGTTCAATGTTTTCAAATGTTCTTTACTTAAGCTAACAGACTTGCAGTATTCTATTCTTTTTGTAACATCAACATCTTGCTCTCTAATTAGTCTTACTTGTATCTGTTTATCATTTATGCCAATAATCAAACGATCTCTTATCAACGATCTTCATAGCTGGTATTACATTCCGTGGCTTTGCAGACAAAATCACATAGCTTTGCTTGCTTCTTGAGCTCAGTTGAGTATTGCTCAATGCTCTGGTCAGCTGACAGAGTGATGTTATTGAACTTGAAGGCTTCCATAGGTACAATTTTTCTAGGAAGAAAATGGCTGTCATATGCTTCAAGACACTTTTATAAAGTAGCTATTTGGTCCTGTTGGAAGGTAATATAAATATCAAGACCTTCGTCGCCTATACTATTTAAAAGAATAGCTATTTTTACATCTTCAGCCACTTCTTCCTTGCCCCCTGCTTTTAGGTTTATCTTAAACTTCTGCTTCCAAAGATTCCAATTTTTAATGTCATACTCATTCAACGGACTTAAAAGCTTCCATTTTTTTTTGTACTTCAACTGTTTCGTGCAGCTAGATATTCAACTTCTAGGTTCTACGCTATGCACGGCAACAAAACACTGACTTATGGTGGCAAATCAAGCGGCCACACCTGACACCATTTTTTGAATAAGACTCCAGGGTGATTTACTACTTAAACAAGTTATTTAATTTAGAACCAATTATAACATTCTTCAACAACATGTATGTAAAACCCGAGTGACTGATGACTCGACTCCTCGGCGGGAAAGGCCTTGTCAACGTCATTTGTCACTCGTGTTATTGGCACTTAAGTCCGGTTCACACTCCTAAGACTAAATTACGCTAACATACATAACAGGCACACCAATTGCAAGAGCCCTTAATAAAAATATATATAGTAAGTACGGACTAATGGTGGACATGAATGTATTTCTTACCTGGGACCCGACTTAGTACGGGATTTATGCCTCCATCCATAGCCTTCAACATCACTTTCTCCTAGGACAGAAGGCGAATGGGCTTGTTCCCTATTTTATTTTTATCTGTTTTTTTTTTCAATCGTGTTTTCATATTGTTCACTTTTTTCATGAAAGCTTTCATATCCATCTCTTTACCAAACAGAGTAATATATTCCTCAACGTTTCCAGTTAATGCAGCAGTTTTCTTCTTTTTTATCGCTGGAACTTGAGATTTCTCGAGAATCTTCGGAAATGCTTGGATTTTTTCAGCAATAAACATCATTTACTGAATTACAGTTACCTGTAAATAATTGTCATATTAGTAAAGCGTGATCAATAGACGTCAAAAAATAATAGTTCAATACTATTAAACGCTTTACAAAATTAGAAAAATGAATTTCCAAAGAGCAGACCGTCCACTAAGAAGCAGCAACTACTTCTTGGGGCATATAGCCCTTCGGATACGCTGCCCTAACTCATCCCAGACATGTTCGATGGGATTAATATCTGGACTGCACGCTGGCCACTTAAACCGCCTAACTTCCACTTCATCTAGATATTCACTTACATTCCTGGCAGCGTGTGGTCTTGCATTATCATTCATGAAAATACCTTGCCATTGTAACCATGGAAGGCACACCATGATCTTCCAGGACCTCCGTTACATATCTGTGAGCTGTTAGAGAGCCATTCTCTACGAAAACCAATTCTGTACGTGCGTCTGAACTGGTTCCTGCCCAAACCCACCTCCAAATTTACGTCTGTGGTTAATACAAGCGGGGGCGTATCTTTCTCCGGGCCTTCCCCACACTCGTCGACGTCCGTCTGGTCCATTGATGCAAAAACGCGACTCATCTGTAAAGAGTACCTTGCTCCAGTCATCATCGTTTCATGTCAAGTGATTTCAAGCAAAATCCAATCTTACAATTCGATGCTGGCAGTTCAAGGTTTGCCTTGTAGCCATCCTGTTGCAAGACAATCCATTAGCACGAAGCCTTCTTCTAACTGTCCATTCGATAACATTAACATGTCTAACCTCTTGAAGCTGATTTCGCAGCAAAACCGCAGAAGCTGTTCTATTCCGCCAACTTGACATCAACAAAATCCGATCATCTCTTTGACTCGTGACTCTTTTTCGCCCAGATCCGGATCGTCTGGTTATAAGACCATTCTCCTGGTAGCATTGGTACACATTTTGTACCGCACAGAGGCTCTGGCGGTTTCACGTTGTCCTCTACCATCTTGTATTAACGCTACAATTCGTGCAACGACAATAGGATCTAGAGGCATTGTGGCGTAGTAAATAAACACTAAGAATAATGAAACGTCACTATACACAATAAACCATACAACAAATAGGTTTTAGAGAAAAAAAATTACATTTAATTGAAAAATAAGCAACGAAATATTAATGTTATATAGAACTAATTTTTGTTGTTTAAAGGTTGCAGAATGTGACAGACGCCAACTATGACAAGTAGCATCCATCCAACAATATAACTTTTATACCTATGACTCCCTGATTAGTTTTATTTTTAAAATTATTCACAATTTCTTAAGTTATTTAAAGTGACCTAATTTTTTTGCTCGGCAGTGTATTAAGTCAATCACAAGATGTCACTATTTCGTCTAGCCAAAATATTAAACATCAGGTAGGCATCACATCAAATTTTAACTTCTGTCATTCTGACGATGATATGTCAATATCGAATTAATTATCATATTTTTTCATTAAATAGAAGAATTAATTTAGAAACCGTTGGATTCATTTATAACAGTAATACAAAATACAAGTAATCATTAACAAATTTTTGTTAAATTAAACTCTAGCATACTAGCTTTTAACCTGTCATTTCCATAATTCTGCTATTATCTATGATAGGTTCTGAATACTTGTATACAGGCTGATTGATTAATATGTATCAGTAGGTCCGTTATCATAAAAGATGCTTAAAAATAATAAATGAAAATGTTCATGAAGCGTGGTGCTACAATTTGACACCAATAAATACTCTCTGTTGCAGTTGCTGCATTCTACATGGTGTTTCAAATTTCAGGTAAAAAACATCTGCACATTTATGCACCCCGTATATTTTAAAATTTAACGATACACCAAAATTTCAACGACAATATTGCTACAAAAGAATTGACCTTCAATTAACACAAAAAAATAATTAAAATCAAATGGGTAGTTCAAGAGATAACCACTTTTGAATATAAGGACATACTCATTAATTTCTTCAAAATTATTTGTTAGCGGTGATGCAAATGAAAATTCATGAACTTCTTCTGTGGTCTGCCTGTGTGTCTGCCTGCCTGAAGTTGTGGTTTTATATCCTTGTTATTCACGTCGGGAAACCTTATTTATTTATTATTATCAGGTCATAAATATTTTTATTACTCATAATTCTTAGAGTTAGAAGAGAAATTCGTAATTTCCAGATTTATTGTCAATTTCAACTGAAATATTATATCAGACCAAATTAATACATCTGTTACCGTTAAAGTATGAAATCCGTTATTTTATAGAATACCTAGTTATTCCATGAAATAACTGATCGTGGGAAGACTCGAAACGATGATCTTTACAAGGAGAATATCACATAAAAAACGAAGAGACAGGACATCGAAACCGATATAAAACCAGAAAATCTGACCGAAGAGATAGGAATTTTTTTTCCAGTGGTACATAATAATGAAAAGAAGGTAGTGGAAATTAGAGCTACCAGAAAGTGCCAGAGCGCGCTGATAAGGAAGCAGGAGTTCCGACAATTATGAAAGGAGGTATAAATTATACTGGCATGGAAAGCTACAACTGAGAACTGCGGAATTATATAGGGCTTGATAAACAGCCATTAAAGCACTGAGCTATTGCGTAATCAGCTCTACAATGGTATGAGATTGCCAACAACATCGTCATCTCACAGTAGACTCCAGGTCACATTGAAATAGAAGGAAATGAAATACCAGATGAACTAGCAAAAAAAAGGTGCAGAAAACACCTTTCGAGAGCCGGAAGGCTTTTGCGGTATTAGATCCAGTGTAATATTAGAAGAAATAGGCAACTCCGAAAAGGAGAGAACACCAGACCATTGGAAAGCTCTAGTAGTGCTAAGACAATCGAAGATACTTTTGGGTGATTACTACCAGTTAAGAAAAATGAATGCCCAAGTCAGAGCAAAACTACACTAAAAGTCTCCTAACGAGACATTGTCGCCTGAATAGGAACCTGAAAAAGCTCAAGATAGTGGAGAAAGAGGAATGTACATTCTGTGGTTTGGAAGAAGAAACCTCCATAGTAAGCATGGTTGCAGTCGGATGTGTATTTCATGACACGCAGGTGTATCATTGTCCCTTTGGGAATGCATTCATTTTAATGGGTGTACATGCCTGTAATTTTAATTAGCGTGGCCAAACTGATATCGCAACTAGTTATAGTATAGTTATAGTTATAGATTTCTGACGATGATATGTCAATATCGAAATAATTATCAATATCTTAGATTTTTAATAATTTTTTCATTAAATAGTGGAATTAATTAGAAACACTTAGTTTCATTTAAAAAAGTAATAGTTATAGTACCATTTACTGTTGCTTTCAGTACTAATCATAGTACCTATATGACAGTGTACTCCGTTAGATAAACCACAATCTGCTAAAAGTTAAACTTTTATATATACAGACAATTTAGGAGCTTTTTTTTGTTAATTTTTGAAGCTTGCTTCTTATTGCACGACATGGGACTTTTGGGAAGGATAGTGAACTCGTAAATCGTGTAACCGTTACGAAAAGTCCGTCACGCAACAGTGTTGCCAGATGTCTGAATAATCCATCCAATGAAATTTAAATTGAAACTTTCTTCTTATTGCACGACATAGGACTTTTGGGAAGGCTGGTGAGGTCGTGAAACGTGTGATGTTACGAAAAAGCGTTCGTCACGCGATAACTCGTTCAAGCGACTGTGCGCAATCTCTCTTGCCGCACTGAGCTCGCACACCCATAGGTGTGAAAAATTGTCAAAAATGATCAAAAATTGTCAAAATTTTGAAAAAATGGTTAATAATTGCCAAATATGTTGAAATTTCTGAAAAATTGTCAAATGTTTTTAAATATGGTCAAAAATTGTCAAAATTTTGGAAAATTATCAAAAATTGACAAAAACTGTCAAAATTTTGAAGAAATGGTTAAGAATTGCCAAATATCTCCAAAAATTGACAAAATTTTCCAAAAATGGTCAATAATTGTCAAAAATTTTGAAAAATTGTCAAAAATGGTCAATAATTGTCAAAACCAATCAAAATTCGTCAAAAATTGTCAAAAATGGTCCAAAAGGATCAATAATTGTAAAAATTTTGAAAAATGGTCAAAAATTGTCAACATTTTGAAAAAATGGTCAATAATTGCCAAATATGTTGAAATTTTTTAAAAATTGTCAAAAATTTTTAAATATGATCAAAAATTTGGAAAAATGATCAAAAACTGTCAAAATTTTGAAAAAATGGTTAATAATTGCCAAATATTTTCAAAAATTGTCCAAATATTTCAAAAATGATCAATAATTGTCAAAAATTTTGAAAAATGTTTAAAATTTTTAAAAAATTGTCAAAAATGGTCAATAATTGTCAAAAACGGTCAATAATTGTCAAAACCAATCAAAATTTGTCAAAAATTGTCAAAAATGGTCCAAAAGGATCAATAATTGTTAAAATTTTGAAAAATGGTCAAAAATTGTCAAAATTTTGAAAAAATGGTCAATAATTGCCAAATATGTTAAATTTTTTGAAAAATTGTCAAAAATTGTCAAAAATGGTCAATAATTGTCAAAGACGGTCAATAATTGTCAAAATTCGTCAAAAACTGTCAAAAATGGTCAATAATTGTTAAAATTTTTGAAAAATTGTCAAAAATTTTCAAATATGGTCAAAAATTGTCAAGAATTTGGAAAAATCGTGAAAAATTGTCAAAAACTGTCAAAATTTTGAAAAAATGGTTAATAATTGCCAAATATTTCCAAAAATTGTCAAAAATTTGGAAAAATGGTCAATAATTGTCAAAATTTTTGAAAAATGGTTGAATTCTTCGAAAAATTGTCAAAAATTGTCAAAATTTTGGAAAAATGGTCAATACTTATAAAAAACTGTCAAAAATGGTCAATGATCATTAAAAATTGTCAAAATTTTTGAAAAATTGTCAAAAATGGTTAATAATTGTCAGAACCTGTCAAAAATGGACAATAATTGTGAAAAATTTGGAAAAATGGTCAAAATTTTTGAAAAATTGTTAAAAATGATCAATAATTGTCAAAACTGTCAAAATTGGTCAATAATTGTCAAAAATGGTCAATAATTATTAAAATTTGAAAAAATTGTCAATAATTGTCAAAGACGGTCAATAATTGTCAAAAATGGTTAAAAATTGTCAAAATTTTTGAAAAATGGTCATTCTATTGTGCATAAGAAGTAAGCTTCTGTCGGCGCGCCGACGACCGCTCACCTTTTTTTTTTAGAATGAACATTTAAAAATGCTACGCAATTCTTGGTTTTAGTATAGGCTTTCAAATAAAGTAAGCGAATTTTTGATAACGAAATCTGTTTATCTGCCAAAAACTTACAGGACTATTGTTGCGGGGGTTTTGTGATGGAGTAAAGTATCACTCAATTATAACTAAATTTTAATTCTGATAAACTTGTACAATTTTTTTGGCGCATACAGGTTAAAGGTACTGTTATACATGTGGTTGTGTCAAGAAGACAAGTGAAGTTAATATGTCAGCGATGTGGGCAGTGTTGCCACAGTCCTAACATACTTGATGGTAATGGTGGTTGCATAAAGTATAGAGAATAATGCTTAACAACTATTAAAATTCATAAGTATTGGAAAATTTATACTTTCATGCGTGTGCATACTTTCGTCCAATTTTTTTGCAAACTTCTAAAAATTGTAGAGCTTGATAATTAAGAATTTTTTGTTCTGTCAATCTCGAATACCACCGTAGTAATTTGAGGTTTGGCCGACTCCAGAAAGTATAAAAATGACCATTTTTTAACGACCACTGTTGCTCAAATCAACTCAACTCAACATATATGGACATCGTTAAAGGTCTTAAGTCAAGCCTTAAACTTTATGAATGTTAAAAAAAAGTTGAACAAAGGAACAAATATACCAAGATATTCTCAAATTCCCATTCCATAGATGGAGACGCCTCACGAAATTTTAAAAGCACCGTAACCTGTGAACCTGTGTGCATTGTACCCAAGGAATGCATCCATTGTTCTAGTTTCGGGAAAATTCTAAGATTTTCAATGTCCACTGTAACTTCGATTATCAAGTTTGGTTCTTGGGAACAGCCTTATTCTACTTGTTTTTTTCATGAAACTTGATGGTGAAAACGGCTTTCATTTGAAATAATAAAGCATACATAATAACATGGGCCTCCGGTCTATAATAGATATTTGTAAAGTTAATATAATTGTTCAGCCCATATGTAAAAATTATGAAATAAATTTCGTAGAACATGAACTGCCAATAACCATAGTTAACGCAGGATATGTTAAATAAAAATAAAGAACGTGATAAGTCAGCACTTTTATTTAAACTTGGAAATTTTTCCAGAAACGAATAAACTTATTTGAAAAAGGCAGAGAGCAATAAACCCTTCTAAAATGACTGCTTGTGATTCTAAAAATCTCAATAATTGTGAATTTTATATTTAAGCAATATCATAAAATCATGTGAAGTTCTTTTCACGAAAAATGGTTCTGACTCAATAATACCTTATTTGGGATTGGAAAGTCAACCATCTACAGACTCATACGCGAGGAAAAGTGTAGTAGTGTAAAACCTCCAAAGCAATCCCCAGTAAGGCATAAGATAACTATCGGCGAGTAAGAAAAACATGTTATAAGGAGGAAAGTACATTCATTCTACTTTAATAATGGAATTCCGACCTTACATAAAATTTTATGTACATTTAGAAAAGATAAAACTATTTCTGAAATTGGAAGAGATAAATTGGGAAAATTCTGCCAGAGATGAATTTTAGATGGGAAAAAGTAAACAGAAAGTCGCTTTTAATCGAAAAAGATGAAATTGTATGTTGTAGACGGAATTTTGCGATTAATAAGGGATTTTCGCAATGAAAATAGAAAAATCTACTATTTGGACGAGACGTGGCTAAACGAAGGTTACTCCATCGGAAAAATATGTTAAGATAAAAATGTAACCTCTTCCCGTCAAGCGTGTTTGGATGGTTTATCTGTAGGGATAAAAGCACCTTTTGGAAAAGGAAAACGACTAATAATTAAGCATATTGGAAGTACAGATGGTTTGTTAGCATTTGAGTCAATTAACACAGGAGCCTATTACGAAGATATGAATGGTGATGTTTTTGAGGACTATATTTCACAAATGATAACTCTAATTCCGCCTAACTCGGTAATTGTTTTGGACAACGCTCCTTATCATTCAAGGAGATGTGAAAAATTGCCTGACACCGCTTGGAAAAAAGCGAAAATCATTCAGTGGCTTTTAGATAAAGAAATTATATTTAAAGAGAATATTATGTTGAAAACAGAACTGCTGGCATGTGTAAATATACATAAACATCGTTTCCTAATTTTGACGAAATGGCAAAAAACGGAATATTATAATACTTTGACTTCCTCCTTACCATTGTGAGCTAAACAGGTGAAAGTATTGGTGGCAAGGAAAAATACCACATATAAAACGAAAGATGGAATTTTGAAGGAGCTCTGGAACAAGTTAATTCAGAGAGATGGCGAAAGTGCATAGAACATGTAATCAAAGAAGATCAGCAAATGTGGAAATTAGAACAATTTAATGGAACAATCCATAGAGCCAATAGTTATAAAGTTCGTACCAGATGAAAATTCATCAGATTTTTAATTTTCCGATAACTAATATTTCGTGTTCGAATTATATTAATAACCCCGTGTTGTATACGTTATATAGATCTAGTAAATATAAAAATAATTGATTATTATAATAATTACTATAATTGACTCTGTAATGAACGTATTATTCTTAATTGATATTGCAATCATGTTTTTCATTTAATAGCATACCTACTGACTGCCCTACCCAAAGGTGCGACTATGCCTGCAATTAGAAGCGACCCGGAGATGGGATTTCTATTGTATACCGGCCTCGTACAGGGTTAGGTAGGCAAATAAAAAATAAAGCTATTAATTATAATAGGTTTGTTCCAACTGGCATTTATGAACCGTACTGGAATCGTTTCGTGTACTGTATAGTGCGCAAATTCCAATTTGGGATGGACACATCTACTTTATCACCCCTTCCAGAAGGTACAGTTTGTATACCGTCCCAAGAAGTCCCAAGAACGATACTTTAATCAGTTGGAACGTGAAAGAAACACAGCACTTGCGCGAACGATACCATAAACGGTTCTAACGCCAGTTGGAACGAAACTATTGTAAATCGTTTTAAAATTCTGGATTTTTAGTTGCCCACCCGGTAAGGGTTTTGCATGTTAAATTAGGTTCTATTACTCTCTGTCTATTTCAAACAAACTGTATATTAGTATATTGTATTTTGTTTTATTTTCAGGTTACAAACCAAGAAGTCGAAGTCCTTACAGTCCACGATGTTCTGTAGACCATTCGAATGTTCCTAGCAGAACATTGATAGAAGCTCAGTATGTTCCATTACCGCTAGACAGAAAATTCAGCGTTGATTTAGCTAGCGAACACACTTCAGATACCTATGATACCTTTGATGAGAGTCGTCGTCATAGTTGTTTCAGGTAATTAGTTACCTAATATTTGTTCTTGGTACTTTCCCGTCTGGAACTTGTTATAATCTTATATTATCAGCAATCACTGTTATTTATGGTATATTTCACTGTTTTTTCTGATTGTTTCACATCCTCAATATCAAATTAAATATATTCCATTGGTCGACCTACCTCGGTCTAGATTTACCTCACCTACAGCTAGATGTCATAAACGTACGATTTAGGATCGAATTCATAGTCGCTCCTTGAGGCTTCCTTACATCTTAAGACATCTTTGGAATGAAATCGTGTTTTATAATTGGATTCCAAAAGTCCAAAGGTATAGTTTGACAAGTCTATCTGAAGCTACGCGGCATCGGTAAGGGGCGAGGAAACATGGCCGATATCTGCCATAAACGTACCAATGGCGTACAGTACCTATTTTATAAAAGTATTAAAAATAATAATTATATATAGGAACTGATTTATGCTTTGCTTTAAAGGTAAGGAATTTTTCAAATCACGGTATTTGTTGAAAACAAATAATGGTAAAAAGCTTACTTGAATTCAATATGGATACGAAATAATAATATACCAAGTAAAACTGAAAATACAAAGGTAAACACTAACAACGCCACTGGATAATCAATATCAGTCAATTGTTGAAGTGAGAGGGAAGAACACACGCTCGCGCTTGCCAATAGGATGTCACGAGGTTACTTAGCCACGGAGGTTCGATAAATAGTCACCAATTGACCACTAGTAGTCCAGAGGGCGTGGTAATTATGATTTTCGCACGACGCTGCCGGCTTGAAGGAAACCCATAACATCTTTGGAAAAGTGTTCATCTTTTAATATTCATAAATTGAAAAAATCCAATAAAACACGCACATTAAAGAAATAACGTTTAATCATTATTGACATATTGTTAATAATAAAAAGTCCATTTTCTAATTATTATCACTATATACTTAACACTTTAGCTTTTTCGTAGTTAAACGTGGCAATATCGAATGCTTTAGACCGCATTCCTTTCACAGTGTTGGGATTCTCAACATCAAGATTTATTTTGTGGAATTGATGAATTAATGTTGCTGCTGCTACGTAGTTAGTAAATAACGACTGGGACGTGTGTTTAATTAATACGAAAAAAGAATCATTTTTTGACACTTCAGTATTTTATTTGACAAGGAGTAATACAATGACATTTTTTTAATCTCTATAGAAACGCACTTTTATTATGGGACAAAGAAATAGAGCAGTTGATTTCTTGCGCACGATTGGACTATACAATATATATTTCTTGGTATGATAAATACACTTTAATGCAGCAGCGGTGGGTTGAGATGAAATTTCAACAAACTCCCCCCCCCCCCTGGAAGCGTTTGCTTCAAGAGGAGAGAAAAACCAATTCGAAGGACCATCACTCGTTCGATGGCAAAGGGCATATCTTTGCGATAGAGCGAGTGAACTCAGAGTTTTCTGTTCATATTTCCACGACGCGAACTTTATTGTCTGCGCTCGGAATGATTTCCGTTACTCGGGCTCTCGGCCACTTTAGAGGAGGCATATTGTCTTCCTTTATGAGGACAAGATCATTGACCTTTATGTTTTCTTTCTGAATTAGCCATTTTGGTTTATTCTGTAGCTGGTTAAGATATTCAGTTGACCACCTTTTCCAGAAAGTCTGTTGAATTTTTGTCATATTTTTCCACATTGGAAGACTATTAGAGAGTGTGTAGTTTGCAAAGGTTTTTCTGGAAAAAACGTCAGACTGGAACCTATGAGAAAGTGACCTGGCGTTAAAACGTCTAGGTCTAAAGGATCATTTGAAGAGCGCAAAGCGGTCTTGAATTAAGGATTGCCTCTATTTGAGACAAGATAGTGCTTAGTACTGCAAAGGTAAAATGAGAATCTCCAATTACTCTTTTAATGTGATACTTTGTGCTTTTAATCGAACTCTCCCTCAGTCCACCCCAATGTGGACTAGGCGGAGGAATGAATACCCATTGAATTTCTCTAAGAGAGAGATAATCCTTAATGTCTTTATTATTTTTATCATTTTGGAATAAGTTGTAAAATTCTTTTATTTCATTTCTTGGCCCTTGGAAATTTGTGGCGTTGTCAGTGAGTATGACAGAAGGATTACCTCTTCGAGATATGAAGCGTTTGAGCGTGCAAATGAACGCATCCGTTGTGAGGTCTGAAACTACTTCGATGTGTGTAGCTTTCGTAGCCATACATACGAAAACAGCGAAGTAGCATTTAACAAGCTTAGCTCGCCGTAATGAAGAAGATTTGATAAGCATCGGACCACCAAAATCGACGCCAACCTTTGCGAATGGTTTGTAACGCGCCTCCCTTCTTACACGTGGCTCCTGCCACAAGAACACGTCACTATGGACACCCTTGATGCAAAATTCGGGTTTTTAAATCTCGGGCGCCAGATTATTAACGTGGTTTGCTCCACGGCCCCTTGACCCTTAGCGTCAAGAGTTCCAGATAGCCTCAGATGGAGGTTACGGAAAATTCCAGGGGTCTTGTTGAATTAAATTTAACTAACTAGTGAAAATCCGGAAAAGCCAAATCTTGGTTCTCCAATCAATAAATTGCGGTTAAAAATGAAAATAATAGAAATTCAAAACTTTGATCTATTAATACTCTGTGGTCTATTTTACGAATAATTCCTTTTAGTGACAAACACATTAACCGGGAAAAGAAAATGAGGTATGTATTACCTATATCTGGGATTTTAACGGACTTAACGGTCAGGTTATCAAATACGGTTCAAATCTACCGGGTTTTACGGGGTCCCTAATGCACGATTTAGATCTGCCGGGTAATCAGACAAATTGTGGCTAAGCCTCTTCCAAGTCTGATTAACCCTTGAATCCATATGAAACCGGCAACTATTATTCCGACAATAAGAGAAAAAAAAATATAAATAATGATTCTACGAAACGGGAAAAGAACGATTTAGATCTGCCGGGAAATCAAACAAATTGTGGCTAAGCCTCTTCCAAGTCTGATTAACCCTTGAATCCAAATGAAACCGGCAACTATTATTCCGACGGGGAAAAAAAATATAAATAATGATTCTACGAAACGGGAAAAGAACGATTTAGATCTGCCGGGAAATCAAACAAATTGTGGCTAAGCCTCTTCCAAGTCTGATTAACCCTTGAATCCAAATGAAACCGGCAACTAATATTCCGACGGAAAAAAAATATATAAATAATGATTCTACGAAACGGGAAAAGAACGATTTAGATCTGCCGGGAAATCAAACCAATTGTGGCTAAGCCTCTTCCAAGTCTGATTAACCCTTGAATCTACTAAAGCCGGTAACTATTATTCCAAAAAAAAATAAAATTTAAGAACGAGTTAGATCTGCCGGGAAATCAAACAAATTGTGGCTAAGCCTCTTCCAAGTCTGATTAACCCTTGAATCTACTAAAGCCGGTAACTATTATTCCGAAAAAAAAATATTTTCCCACGAGTTAAACAGTACCCAACTATCGACACACAGAGTAAAAAATATTCGTACTAGCATAAAATTAAAATATTATAATCCACTTGGATATCAATTTAATATAAAGCTACTGACAAGCAAAAGCGTAAAATAATTCGAGAATCCACTAATAACTCATATCAGTTATTTAATATATAATAAACGCAGTAAATAAAATTCGAAATCAAATTACGGTTGACAAATCTTTATTTCCAGATAAGAGAAACAAAATAAAAAAACAAATTTCAGTTCAACAACAAAAGAAAAAAATAGCCGGTCGGAAAATTTTCAAAACCATACATTTAACAATTTAATACTAAGCGGCGATACGGAAAGTTTAGATTACACAGTTTAATTGTAAAAATGATTTACCTTTTAAAATACAGCTGAACACACAATCGGAATACGGAATACACTCAATTTCCACACTACGGTTTTTCGGTTTTCGGAAGAAAGTTAAACGGAGAATATTTAGAACCGGAATCAATCAGAGCGCGAATGAATTGATTCTTCAGAGCCGAAAAATGAATTGATTCTTGAGAGCCCTGAATGATGCGCGACAGCCAATTTATATCCAAAATTTTAGTTACACTTTTCGGCCGTTGTCGAGGTGTCAGAATTAAAACGTGAAATTTATCTAGTTTCGACAAAAACTTGTATCTATACTAGACGGCTTTCGTTTAAATTAAAATGTTGTATATACCGGGCGTCCTTTCAGTTGAAAAATTTAAATATCGGGAATGAATAAATTGTGTATGCTAGAATTTGGATTTGCGTAACTCGGACTTATACTAAAATATTCAACGGTAATAACAAAAAAAATAAATCAATGCGGTAGTAGAAAGGGTTGTAAAGTAACGAGTTATATACACCCTAGTGGCAAAATAAAATATATTACGGAACAAAATAAAATAAAAATTAAACTTGCAAAAAGCAAAAAAAAAATAACTCGTTACAGGTTTTGAGAAATTTACTCGGAATTTTGGAAGATCTGACATTATTTGTTGAGCAACTTGTGCTCTCAAACGAAAACAAACTATACAATTTCTTGTGGGTTTTTTAATTGCTCGTAAGCCATTGAGAGGCCAATAGCGAAGCCTAGTATGTGACAGAACAGTTTGTGGACCTGCATGATATAGGTCTAAATGCTGTTTTCTAAGAATTAAGTTGACTACGTAATCTTTGGCGGGTAACAAAATAGGAAACTTTTGATCAAATGGTATATCTGCTCTTGAGAGACGACCACCAACCCTTAAAATCCCTTCTTTGTCCAAAAAGGGGATAAGCGATAAAATCGACTTGTTAGATATGACTTTGTCGTTTTTTAAACAGCTTATTTCGCTTAGAGAAATGTTTTTCCCGGAGAATTTTCATGATGAAATTATGAGAATAATGTAACTCTTCAATAGTTAAAGAGTAATCAAGAACCTTGTCAGGACTGGATTTCAAATTGCTTATGAACCTGAAAACAAACGCGATGGATCTTTGCAGGCGATTAAAGCTAGAATACTTTAGAAACGTCGAATACCAATATGGGAACATGTAGGGAAATCTTTTTCACACTACGTTCTTCCTCGAATGCGTCATTATGTTCTGAATTTTTGGGTATGATTTTACTGGGCTCAAAATCAAGATCTTATAAGAATCTTGGTCCTTTCCACCATAGTTCGCAGTGTTCAATTTTTTCGGGAGAAATACCGCGGGATAGGGGATCGGCGGCATTTTCTTCGGAAGAAACGTGTCGCCAAGTGAAAGATTCAGTCAGGCCTTGTATCTCAGCGGTACGATTCGCCACAAATGTTGACCATTTGGAAGCATATATCGATTTCTAAATCTGTCCATAAATTGACGGATACAAATCTAAGGACATTATTAAAAATCGTCGCTATTTTTTCTACTGAGCGGGCCAATAACAACGCACCGCATAGTTTGAGTCTAGGAAAGCTAATCGTTTTGACAGGGCTAACTCTAGACTTGGCGCATATTAGACGACTTAAACATTTTGGTCGCCGTATATTGCTCGCAGATAAACGCAGGCAGAATAGGCGAGCAGACTTGCGTCGACAAAGCCGTGGAGTTCAACTTTAATGACATTCTTCTCAATAAATAAGCACCTCGGAATTTGAATATCTTTTAAACAGGGGATTTTTATGAAAAAGTCTAACCATTCATTCAATAGGTCTGGCGGAAGCTTGTCATTCCAATCCAACTTACTGATCCAAATTTTTTGCATAAATATTTTTGCGATTACAATAACAGGAGCAAAGTAACCACACGGATCAAACATTTTTGCAATGTTTGACAGCACCTCACGCTTTGTAAAGCATTCTTGGCTTTCTTTCGGAGGCAAAGAAACACAAAATTGGTCTTGGGAAGAGTTCCATTTTAAACCGAGAACTTTGTTTGACACTTGTTCCATTTTAATATCAAGCGTCTCAGAGGACAAATGAGAATTATTTTGGAGAACATTTTGATCGAATTTTTTTGAATTTGAAGCGAATTTATGAAGATAGAAACCAGCTGAGTTTAAAAGAGTATTTAGTTCGCTATAAACATTATGAAGATCATTTAACGAATCTTGAGAAGCTAAAACGTCATCAATGTACGTTTGTGTTAGTAAAGCATTTGAGGCTAATGGGTAGTTGGACTCATCAAGTTCATTTAAACAACGAGCTGCCAAATAACTTGAAGTATTTAAACCATATGTGACAGAAGTAAGTTCTATGCATTTGAGCTCCTCTGTTGGATGATTTCTCCACAAAATATTTTGGAGGAACGTTTGATTCGGATTAACTCGAACATTTCGATACATTTTTTGAATGTCCGCTACGAGGACGTATTTGTGTACTCGAAATCTAAGCAGAATGTCAAACATATCCGATTTAACGGGAAAACCTTTGAGAGTTATGTTGTTCAGAGAAACACCTGATGATGACGCAATGGAGCCGTCAAAGACAACTCTCAATTTTGTAGAAGAACTCTCTGGCTTTAGAACTGAATGATGTGGAAGAAAGAATTTGTTCTCATTATATTCATTTTTTATAGTAAGAGGAATTATTTTCGCATGATTTAATGCTATGTATTCATCGATGAATGATTTGTATGGATAAAACAACTCATGGTTTCTTTTTGGTTTTTAGATTGATTGAAACTATCACCAAGTTTTAGATGTTCATTGGGACACTTGAGAGGAAGATTTACTTGAAATTGACCATTGGGAAGTCTTATGGTTGTGTCCCTGAATATTTTTTCACAGAGTTGATTTTCTGGAGTTAGATTAGATGTTTGATTGATTTGTTCAAGTGACCAAAATTTTTCTAGGAGATCACTAGTTTCAGAAATTTGAGAAGACATGCAAACGTTGTTAGAAATGACAGAAGTAAACGATGATGTTTGAGTGTGATCTCGAATGAGACCAATTTTCCCCCCGACTATAAAACCTAAATGAGTATTAAATAAGATTGGCTTATTTTTTCCTATATGGATCATGCCCGGCACTAAAAGATTGTAATAAATGTCTGCTCCACAGAGCAAGTAAATTTTTGAGCTTTGATAAAATTGAGGATCTGCTAGAGTAATGTCCTCGGGTATGTTGAGATTGTTAATGGTAAGTGTAAGTTGAGGAAGATCAATAGTGATCTTGTTTAAGATTGCACATGTTATCTTAAACTGTTTGTCAGAATTTGTGTTAGAGTGAATGTTTAAGTTATCATTTGTGTGGAGCTGATCGAACTATCAGATACTCCGGAGATTTGTAAAGGCTTAGAGAAACTGCTTAGGCGAAGTTTTTCAACCAAATCTTGAGTACAAAATGACGTTTGAGAGCCACTGTCCATGAGATACCTTACCTTAATGGGCTCTCCATTATAGCTATAAATTGTGACGACTGCTGTCGATAGAAGAACATGAAATTGTTGTTTTGAACATGAAGAAAGGCTAGTCGTATTTTCAACGTATGTATTACCTGAGTTGTCATTATTTGGTACGCAAGAGATGGAATTTTGACTTGGGCGATTAGGCTGATCATGAGGATTATCATTGCGAGTTTGTGATCTATTCACGTGATTGCTACGAATCCAAGTACCGCCATCATTCCGAGAATTGTCGGACGCGCGATTGTTTTAATTATTATTCGAACGAATGTATGAATTGTTACTTATGTTATGATTGAAATTGTTATTATTAAAAGTTCTCTGACTAGAGCTTTGAGAAAGTGAGGAAATCTGACTATCATGTAACATTGCACACAATACATCGATGTTTTGACTGACAATTGTTGGTACTGTGATTGTTTAAACAATTTTGACAAAGGTTATTATTCAGTACGAACTGAATATTTTGTTATTATTTGAAGTTCCTTTGAACTTTAGACACCTATTATATATGTTGTTATTTTCCAACTTACAGAAAGAACATTTTTGAATACTGTAGGCCACTGGTTTACTGCTGCCAGAAGCATCTGACGAACTTGAATAGTGCGACAATTTGTCGAACTAGAGTTTGTGGGAGTTAAATCTTTAAGACACGGCAATGTTTTTCTAAGAAAGATAAAAAATCTTCCAAAGTTGGCAGTTTTTTAATATATCGTTGTAATCTGTAAGATT
This sequence comes from Lochmaea crataegi, assembly GCA_947563755.1. NCBI lineage: Eukaryota > Metazoa > Arthropoda > Insecta > Coleoptera > Chrysomelidae > Lochmaea > Lochmaea crataegi. Next base: position 18,317,183 of record OX387426.1, read on the forward strand.
TTCTGATATTAAAATCTAATTTTCTAGAAAAAATATGTACTAATATTAAGTCACTTTGTTCGATCGGAACGCCAAGGTTTTTTAACGCGCTAATATTTTGTTTTATAGTACCTAGTCAAAAAATCACGTAAATTGTTTTTATCTACCTTTGTCAGATTTGGTGAATTTTCAAAATAAATTCGTTAAATGGGATTCAATAATAGTATAATTATCCTCGTAACGTTCTCTCAAAGTGTTAAGAGCTATGTCGAAATTTGTCTCAACTAGCTGCAACTTGTCTACTAATTTGAGAGCCTCATCTCTTAAATAACTTTTTAAATAAATAAGTTTTCGCAAATTGTCAAGTTGACAATAATTGACTACTAGTTTTTCGAATATGTCGTAAAATGACTGCCATTCTGAACATGAACCACTAAAAGGTTTTATCGCCAACCGTCAGTAAAGCCGTCAATTATCAGATTGATTTCCGGAAGTAAACAAACAGTTTACCTTATCGTATACCAATAATGTACTTTATCTGCCGCATTTGCGGCAGGTAAAGTGACATATGCGTCAGGTAAAGTATTTTGACTTTGACATTACTCGAAAATTATTATCTGTCAGTGTCACGCTTCTCCCTATTACGGCTCGATAATAGTTTACTTGTAATTTATTCATAACAAATTATGGAAGATATTCAGTGCACGCCACCTGAAATTCAAGAGAAGTCATTAGAGACGTCTTTAGAACTTCTGCCAGAAAAATCCAGGGAAAAATACAATCGCCAGTACGAGATTTTTATGGAGTGGTGCAATAGACACAAAGTAAGGGAATAAAGTGAAAACGTGTTACTGGCATATTTTTCTGATTTATCAAAGAAGTATTGTCCCCCTTCAATGTGGTCCTATTATTCCATGCTTAAAGCAACCCTTTCAGTGAAGCAAGACGTCAACATCGGTGAATATATAAATCTAACGGCTTTTTTTAAACAAAAAGCAAGGAATCATGTTCCAAAGAAATCCAAAACTCTTTCACAAGAAGATATACTTAAATTTTTACTAGATACACCGGACGAAATCTACTTGATGATGAAAGTAATTTGTACAAACTTTCAAAAACCAAAATGATATAATGTTGCATTTTTTTAGGTTTGTGTTTTATTTGGAATTGCTGGAGCTTTACGTAATGAAGAACTTTGGAATTTAAAAGTATGTGACATAGAGCACAAAGAAACAATTCTGGTAGTTCATATACCCAAAACAAAGACTAACAAGCCTCGTTTATTTGTAGTCACTGAAGAATTTGAAAGAAAAGTAAAATCCATAGAACTATTTAATAAATATTTCTCTCTGCGTCCTAAGCACACGTCTCACGATCGATTGTTCCTAACCTACAGGAACGGTAAATGCATTATTCAGCCGATTGGAATCCATACTATCGGAAGTATTCCAAACAAAATTGCCAAATATCTGCATCTGCCAGAACCTTCACTTTACACGGGACATTGTTTCCGTGGAACATCCGCCACTCTCTTAGCCAACGCAGGCGGTAGTAAAAAAAATTTGAAACGCCACGGAGGATGGAAAAGTGACACAATTGCATAGTCCTATGTTGAAGAATCTGTGCTCAATAAAACAAAAATTGCGAAGAAAATGTTAGGCGATGATCCAACTGACAACACAGTTATCACCAAATCTAAAAAAGAAAATTTGCACATTTTCAATATAGATAATAACCCTCAAACGTTTTCAGTTGGAACTCCTTCGACTTCAGGGATTAACTTTTTTAATGCATCAGGGTGTACGTTTAATTTCAATATAACAAATAATAAGTAGATTTGTTCTATATTTGCTGTTTACTTCGTCGCAATAAAATGCAATGAAATATACCTCAGTTTCTTATATTCCGAATTCTGGACAGTTGGCGATAAAATTTTGTATGCACCACGTCAGTAAAGTGTCTTTATCGGACTCGCCTGTTATTCGCCTCGCTCGCTTCTCTCGCTCGTCTCATAATTTCAGACTCGTTCGATAAAGAATCACTTTACTGCCTTGGTACATAAATAACTATTATTGATATGTCAGGAAGTTTAATATTAATTTGCTGTAAAACGTTTTGCTGGGGAACTTTAGTTTGAGTAGAATTTAAGTCAAGTGTTTGTAAAGCTTTTAGCTTGGTGTTAATGAAAGATATAGCGCCCAAAATCAACCCTTCTACATCTTCGTCCTCAGGGACTTACACGGACTCGTCTTCAAGAACAAATAGAGCAATTTGCTCTGCAATGACATTATATGTTTGCGAAATTTCGTTTAACGCGGCTTTGCGAATACTAAGTTTTTCAATGTCGTCCGAATTTTTATTTATTTGTATCCAATTAAATATTTTTGTAAAACGGCCCTTGCAATACCCTCTTTTTCGTATAAGAGCATGCATATTATTTATAAAACAAAGACCTCTTAAAAATATAACAAAGAAAGTGAATAATATTTGCAAAATTCTTAACAAACAATAATAATTTGAAGAAAAATATTTGGAAAACACAAAGTTCTATACTAATACTTGTTACTTTTAAGTAGAAAATGCGTGTAATGTATAGAATACAATGGTAAAAATAGCAGATAAGTTCACGCGTATGTACGCCCTAATAAGTACTAGTTACAGGAAAGAAAAATCTCGTACAAATATATTTTTTAAGTAGTTATTTTGAAAATAATTGGCAAATGAAATAATGTTTAAATTGACAGAGTAAGACGAAACACAAGCAAAGATGCGGCACAATCACGTTAAAAAAACTGAGAGGTTTTGCGTAAAAGTTTCGTGAATTATTGTCCTGAAACGCACCTATTGCAAACTATGGATAGGTAGCGGTAATGTTCATAATGTAACTCATAATTGCGAAATAAACATGTAAAATAAACATTTGTCTTTAAGTTCTTGATTTATGAATGTATACTCGTATTGACACAGTGCAACAGTTGAAGTGAAAAAGAAAAATTGGAATTTTCTCACCCAGTTTCCAAGCCGTGCGAAGTCTTCTGAGCTATAGGTTCAAATCCGGTTCGAAGCTGACTAATTTAAATGTTGGGATTTTCAACATTTAAGATTTATTTTGCATAATAACGAGAATCGAGTGTATACATTTGAACAATAAATTGAAATAAAATATAACTTACAAGCATTTCCGTCAAAAAAGAGTCAACTTACGCAGTTGACATGTAATATTTTCCTAAGGTAGCCTCAATGAGGGTGCTATAAAGAAAGAAGCTTCAGTAAGGTAGCCTTGAGGACGCATTCTAGGAACGTCTATAAATGCAATCCTCTGACAAGTCGGACTGGTTGGATATATGGTTTATTTAGGATAAAAAGACGATGACGTCATTTTTAGTTACTTTCCTGCTTATCATCTTTGTTAAGTTATTGTAATGTTTTTGTTATTTATTTAACTAGTTTTTACCAGTGTGATAAAATTATACACACTATGGCTAATTACTATCTATTCATTTAAAGAAACACACACACTGTATTAAACTCAATTTATATACACACTATACTCAATGTCTGCTAATTTATTTACACTCGGTAAATTAGTTCTAATTTATTTTTACCACTTGGATATTACCCTATTTATCTGCATTATTTAATTCACTAATTCTTCCGAACTAACTGTACTGTACTGTCTACGCACTCGAAAACCCGCGTATATATAGTACTTATCGGTTCTGGAAAGTTCTAGTATTTTATGACGCTCCTCATATGCGTAAATACTGTAATAGACCAGAAGGTTCTAGAAAACGCATTCACCAAAATTTATAATCGAGGGACAGGACCGGCTTTGAGTTGGTGACCTCGCAACATTATTTTGAACGAGAATGCCAAAAAGGGGCCCGCGTCTCCCGCTTAGTGCAGTAAGAGACGTAAGTAATACTATTTATATTCGTTATTATTAATATTAATGTTACATATTTAAATGTCGAAGATTCAATGTTTTCAATGTTAGGTTAGGTTGATTGAACATGATATATTCTTTCATAAAATGAAATTATTATATTGTAGAGAGTTGCTGAAGCTTTGCAACTTAGCTTTACCACTTTTAACCGTATTGTCGCCAAACATAATAGAGGTGAACAGCCTAAAAGCCCACCTAAAAAGAGACAACGTACAAAAACTACTGTTGAAATTAATAACTTTGATCAAAATGCTGCCCGAAATGTTATATACGAAATGTATGGAAGCAGTGAGAGTATTGAATTTACTGTTTTGTTTTATTCACACTAACACATATTTATTAAGAGGAACACATAACCTTGAAAACTCTAAGAGGCAATTCCAGGAGCGGGAACATTCTTTAATGGTTGTTCAACATTGCTCTGGTTTAATGGAGTTGCCATAGATTGCATTAAAACGTGTACATTTTCTACATGATTATGTCAATATAAAAAGGGAAAGGAAAATTAATAGTTGAATTTACCTATGCAGTCTATCCAGTAAACCTAGTAGTAATTTGTTATCTCCTTATTGCATGCTGGTTCCTCTAATGGATTTATTGCTGGAGCAGAGTTAGTTTTTTCTTCCAAACAAAAAGATGGTGATTACCACGGTGAGATGAACCGAGAACATTTTTTGCATTGGTTTGAATACCAACTTTCAGTGAACTTGGAAAAACCTGCGAAAATCGTAATAGATAATGCATGCATATTATCACAAAGTGCTTCGACTTCCCCCTTACCATTGTATGTTCAACCCAATTGAACATATTTGGGGCATAGTTAAAAATTTTTATAGAGATCATTTGGGAACTGATGATGCTTCAACAGAACAAGCAATAGGTGTATGGAAGAAGGCTTTAGAAAAGCGACTCCTGATATTTGGTCAAAGACAGTAGGGCACACTGAAAAAATTATACAAGATTGGTGGGATAGAGAAGTGGTATTCGATAGACAGGATGTGCCTACACTTATTATTAATTTTGACAGTGACGATGGAGATAATGATGATTTTGTGGTGGAGTAGTGGATATCTTGTTGTGTTTTATTTTTTGTATATTTTTATACAATTTGCTCCATTTCCACCTTTTTAAAATCACTAATGAGTATTATTAAATTAATTATAGTTATTTTAAAAAACAGTAAATTAAAATAAAAAACGACCTGTTTCAGCATTTTTTTAAACAGGGTGGAATTTTTTGAGTGGCCCACTAACATAAATGTTTAGATTAAATACTTGTATCGTAATAACCAACCAGTTTACCTATTTGGAATAAAATGTATATTCACAAGTTATCGTTTTCATTATTAACATAAATAAAAAGTAAAACCTTGAAATACAATATAAATTCAGGTGGGTAGTGACTTAACGTAATTGTCATACAGAGTCCTAAAACTACTAGCAGAAGGAGCAGAGTTTTGGAGCAGGTCATTCCAGTTGTATAAAAAGTCTAATAGCACAACTAAAGGCAGCCAACACCCAAAGTCCATATATTTTTGTGAATAACACCTCACACAAAATTAAAACTGACTAGGTATGCGTAATATGTAACAGACATAGTAATGAAATTCTGGAGCATCTTACATTTAACTGCCCAATGTGTTATATACTTTGGGATGGTTAGATCAAATAATAATTAAAATATTATAGTGTAGCACTTTATTAGAAGTCTTATTAACAGTAACTCTGTCTTATGTCGACATTAAACGTCAACTCTACAAAAAGGGAAGAAGATGGCCTTTTACTGAATGGCATAAGCCACTCACAACATCTCCCACTTCCCTTTTTTACAAATTTTTTTTTTAAATCCATTATTACAATGATTAAAATACATAACAAAAAGGAATAAGAAAAATGTTCTGGTTGAGAATTTGTTACTTCACAAAATCTTTCAAATGAGAGGGCATTTTAATGTTATCACCATATATTGATTTATTTTCTTCACGAACAGTTACTTTTTCATGATTATGAGAACCCTCCAAAATTTCTGGCTGTTCGAGACCTTCATCTACATTTTGTGAAGTAGCGTTTTTTTAGAAGTATTCAAGTAGTTGTCTAGTAAGTTATTAAACTCTTTAGTGTATTTAAAATTGTCTACCTCGAAAGCTTTTAAAAATTTTCTGTTTCTTACAAAAATCTTATGACTTACATTCAACCTTACCAGATAACTTTTTGGTCTGTGTTGATCAATGTCAAGTATAACACCAGGCTCCCACCTTTTACCAAATTGTACGATTACTTTCTCTCCAACAATTAAATAATGTTTTTGTTTAGTCAGCCTATTTTCAATTATTTTTGTTAAATCACCATTTATTTGAGGTTTTAATTGATTTTCAGACATTGGCAACTGTCCCCTAAGACTTCCACCAACTTCTAGTAATTGAGCAGGACTTGGGATGTTACTAGCTACAGGAGTGTTCCTATATTCTAATAAAGTTAGAAAGATATCTTGATTATCAAATAAAGCCTTTTTTTAAATGTTCTTGATGGTTTGTACATGACGCTCTATAAAACCGTTTTACTTTGAAAATGTGGGGGTTGCTTGTGTTTTGTTTAATTTCCCATTCCGATAGAAATTCGTGAAAAGCTTTATTAACAAATTGGGGTCCTTTATCAGTGTAAAATATTTGAGGTTTACCATGTCTAGCGAATACGGACTTGACATTTTTTATTATATTTTTGTACGTAGTATCTTTATTGAGGAAACAGATTTCTGGATATTTCGAATATAAATCTACAATTAGCAAATAGTTATATCCTTGAAAATGAAATAAGTCAGCAGCTACACTGCTCCACGGTAGATTAGGAAATTCTCTATTAATTAATGGTTCATTGCACTGACTGTTTTGATAAGTCAAACAAGCTGGACAATTTTTTATTTTTGCTGTAATTTCTTGTTCCATTAATGGCCAAAAGATTGAATCACGAGCCCTAAGTTTAGTTTTTACAATCCCCATATGATTAAAATGTGATCGATCTAGCATATCAGCTCTGAAAAAGCTGGGTATAACTATTTGATCTCCTTTGAACATTAATCCGTTTAATTCCTCTAGTTCATCTCTGCAAAACCAATATGGTGCTATTAAATCGCAAACTTTACTTTTTTTTGATGGCCAACCGTTTTTTATGTTTTTTAAAAGTAGTTGTAAAATTTTATTTTTTTTAGTTTTATCCTTTATTAAATTCATTTTTTCTTTACTGATATCTTCATTAAATTCAATTAGGTAAACTTGGGCATTTAAATTAGATTCAAAAATGGTGATATTAGGGTCATTAAAACTGGATCTACAGCATCTGCAAAATAAAGTTGAGATCCTGGTTTATATTTAACAGTAAAATGATAATTTTGCAATGTTATTCTCAGCCTTTGCAGACGTAAAGGACATTTGTCTGAGGGTTTTTTAAAAATGGCTTCCAAAGGCTTATGGTCAGATTCTACTAAAAATTATTTCCCATAAAGATATTGATGAAATCTCTGACACCCAAATACTATCCCTAGCATTTCTATTTCAATCTGTGCATAATTCTTTTGGCTGTCAGTCAGACTTTTTGATGCATAGCCTACAGGCCTTCCTTCTTGGAGGATTACCGCCCCCAACCCATCCTTTGAACTATCCACAGAAAGAACTGTAGGTTTGTTTTCCTTGTAGTATTGTAATACTGGCCTTTTTATTAATATCTCTTTCAAGTTTTCAAACTCTGCTTCATGAACCTCTGTCCAATCCCAGATTATTATTATTATTATTTATTTATTGACGGGCTAGAACCCATTAAATACAATAGAGTACAATAATTGATACACAGAATTTAAAAAAAAAGAAAAAAAATATATATTTAAATAGAAAAAACCATAAACTTATAGATACATTAATTAACACATAAGGTAAAGCACATATCACTTACAATAACAACTAAAAATATTTTTTTAAAATTACAAATTTGGAGTTGTCGGCGAAACTCAGAAGAATATGTAAAGAAATCAAGATTCAATCGATTGGCCAATCTTGTGGACCTGGGGATGAACGAATTATTACGATAATTAGTATAGTAGTGTGGTTGTGAAAAAGTAACACTATTTCTAGTAGATCTAGTTGGTGCGGAAAAACCAATATTCAACAAAAGAGTAGGACAATCGAGAGTAGAATTGACTATGTTGAATAGAATGAAAAGATCCTTGCAATTCCTTCTGTAACGAAGAGGCTCCAACATAAACTGGGAATGCAAATCATGGTAATTTAGGTGGTAGGTGTTAACAGGATGAATTCCAGATTTATAGGCAATGAGTCTTAGAAATTTTCTTTGTACTTGTTCAATGTTGTGAATATGGTTCGTATAGAAGGGATTCCAAACAGAAGATGCATATTCAATAAGAGGTCTAACAAGGGAGAAGTAAAGTATTCTAAGACATTGCACGTTTCGAAAGTCACAAGTTATCCTTCCGATAAAACCAAGCATCCTTAATGCCTTATTAATTGAAACATATATATGGGGCCGAAAAGACATGGTAGAGTCAATCACAACACCAAGATCTTTAACTTCTGACACATTAATAAGAGGTGTTTGGTTAATGTTATAGATAAAAACAATTATATTTTTTTTAATTAAATTTCTCAAATTATTTGTTAATCCTGAAAGACTAGGTATAAATTTAGACACGTAAGTGACCATTCCTAAAAATCTGGAGAGTTCTTTGCTAATAATTGGCACTTTTATTTGCCTAATTGCCTCTATTTTATCCTGGTCTGGCTGTACCCCTTTTTCAGATAGAATGTGACCTACATACTTTACCTCATTAATTCTAAACTTACATTTGTTTTTATTGAATTTAATACCGTTCTCAACTGAAACTTTTAAAACCTTTTTTAAAATTTCTTCATGTTCTAAGTTTTTTGCAAAAATTAAAATATCATCAATGAAAACTCTAACCCCTGGTATATCCCTAAAAAGTCCAGTAAATGTTCTATGAAGTATTTCTGGTGCACAAGCCAAACCAAAAGGTAGTAGCAAAAACCTAAACCGACCATAAGGAGTTGCAAATGCTGTTAACTTTGATGCAGACTCTGATAACTTTATTTGCCAAAAACCCTTGTTTGCATCTAAAATTGAAAGAACTTTTGAACCTGCTAAATCTTTAGTGATTTCATCAAATGTGGGTAGTTTATAATATTCCCTCACAATTGACTCATTAAGATTTTGTGGATCCAGACAAATTCTAATATTATTATCTGGTTTCTTAACCAATACTATTGGGTTCACAAATTCTGTTGGCTCAGTAATACTCTTAATTATTTTATCATTTTGCATACGCATTAGTTCATTGTTTAATTTATCCATTACTACAAAATGTACTCTACTACAAAGTACAATTTTCTGAATTTAATCCTTTTTTAATTTGAAGTCTACAGGATTTATTCTTATTTTTCCCATTCCACTGAATAATTTATTATTTTGCAAAATTAGGTCATTTTCATTGACTATTTCTATTTCAAAAAAATTTCTAGTTATCATGTTCAATTTTTTAAAACTTTTAATGCCCAGGATGGGTGCTGATTTATTATCAGTTTTTATAAAAATAAAAGATGAACTCCCGATCCTTCCAGATAGCTCTCAAATCACAAGCTCCTTTAGTTTCTAATTCCTTACCCCCATAGCTAGTAATGTTTAAATCAACTTTTTGTAACTGTACCTTCATGTTCAAACGATCAAAGATAACTCAGGTAAGACATTGACATGCGCCCCAGTATCCAATTTAAATTTTACAATTTTATTGACATCTACAATCTTTAATTTTTCAAGGCAATTTTCATTAATAGTATTTATTTCTAATGAACCTAAAATGTACTCATGAAATGTAGCAGAGCAGCTGCTCTTACTTTTTTAAGGAACACTCCTGTAGCTAGTAACATCCCAAGTCCTGCTCAATTACTTTTTTAGGTTTCTCAGTGCATCCTGTGGCTATTATGTATGTTTGAAAATTTGCTTTGAACCTCTTCCAGTTCACTCCTAGGTCTCCTTCCATTACCATCTGTGACGGCTGACTTAAATATTCCATTATTATTATTTTTAACTACAGGTTCAGAACTACTGCGCCATGTTATATACTTTGGGAAGGTTAGATCAAATAATAATTGAAAGATTATTGTGTAGCACTTTATTAGTACTTTCATTAACAGTAATTCTGTCGCATGTCGATATTAAACGTCAACTCTACGAAAAGGGAAGAAGATGGCCTTTTACTGAATGGCATAAGCCACTCACAACACAATGTATGTGTTATGTATTTACTTTAGTTCAGTGTTTCGTATAAATATCTAAATTACATAGTGAACACAACAGTATGATTGTGTAGGAAGTAGACTCATTAGATCACAAAATTATTCAGATGATCTAGATTCTTTTCTTGTTTCAAATAATGTAGCAGTGATGACACAAAAGTATACCTTCATAAGTGAAGCGATGAATATCAGACCAACCTAATCGTTATACTGTAATTCTGTAAGTACATATATAGTTTGGCAAACATAACTGAAGCTTTGAAAGGAATGCGGTCGAAAACATTCGATATTGCCACGTTTAACTATGAAAAAGCTGAAGTGCTAAGTATGTAGTGATAATAATTAGAAAATGGACTTTTTATTATTAACAATATGTCAATAATGATTAAACGTTAGTTCTTTAATGTGATTGTTTCGTTGTATTTTGTCTATTAACATCATTTTTTCAATTTCTGAATATTAAAAGATGAACACTTTTCCAAATATGTTATGGGTTTCCTTCAAGCCGGCAACGTCGTGCGAAAATCATAATTACCACGCCCTCCTACTAACTCAATTGGTGAATATTTATCGAACCCCGTTGCTAGGTAACCACCTGACTTCTTATTGGCAAGCGCGTGCGTGTGTTCTTCCCTCTCACTTCGACAATTGATTGACATTGATTATCCAGTGGCGTTTATAATGTCAATATTTACCTTCGTATTTTCAGTTTTACTTGGTATCTTATTATTTCGTATCCATATTGAATTCAAGTACGATTTTTAACATTATTTGTTTTTAACAAATAGGTACCGTGTTTTGAAAAATATCTTACCTTTAAAGCAAAGCATAAATCAGTTTCTATATATAATTATTATATAATAATAATTTGAATTTTTAATATTTTTATAAAATAGGTACCGTACGCTATTGGTACGTTTATGGCAGATATCGGCCATGTTTCCTCGCCCTTTTTCCGATGCCCCGTAGCTTCAGATAGACTTGCCAAACTATAAACGTCCGCAGTATCTCTACATAAACAATACTGATAAAATGGGAGATTTTTACTTTTTTCTGTTGTAACACTATTTTATTTTTCGTATCTATAATTTTCTTTTTCATTGTATTTCATCCTATAGCTTTATTGTATATCGGCCCCTTGTTATAAATAAATAGTGTATAAAGAAACAACATTCAAATTTGCATGAAGATGATTACAGCTTGTATTGATTCCTTTCAGTGCAATGAAAAATAAGAACTGTCACATTGACTTTTCTAATTTTCGTTAAGTAAAGAAAAAAACTATAGCTTGACAACGTCACAATATTTTGTTTTGCAACGTTATCGTATTTTTATCGTAAATAAACCATAAATATCGAACGCACCTGAAATGATTTTTCTTAATGTCACTGTCACTGCCAAACCAATAAAAATTGGACATTTCGTTCAAAATAGCTATTTATGATATTAGTGTTAAAAGTAACATTTTATTTTGTGAGTGAACAAAATAAAATTTACTTTTAACACAAATATCTTACATAGTTTTTTGTTCAACTCCTATTTTGATAATAAAATAAAAGTTTTTCAAGAAAAATAACATTTTGACGTCTATTGTCAGTTAATTATTTTTTTGACGTTTTAACAATAATTCTCATAATGATTATGTCTCTTTTAACACTAGTGTTGAAAGTGAAATACTTTTAACACGCTACTTTGTAAACGTCTTCTTTTAACACGTTTGACAGGCATTAAAAATGTCACTTTTAATAGCAGTTCTACAAAAAAGTTATTTTCATTTTAATATTTAAACAAAGTGTTGAAATAATAATGTAATTTGAATATAAAGCTTATTTTTTGCACTTGCGAGGTTTCATGACTTCTCGCGCTTTTTAAAAAGAGTAGGTTTCTATTGTTGTATAAATAACTCAATAGCCAATGGGCTATTTTCTAAGTTTTTTCAATAATTTTTATGATTATCTTTATCCTTTCAGTGAAGGAGAAGAACAGCCGCGCTATCGTTACTGGCGTACTCCATCCGTCGTGGTTAGTGATTATTCGGACGATATAATGGGTCTTACCCTTGAAGATATTGAATATATCCGTAGTCGTAGGGGTAATTCAATATCGCCGGACTCGAGTTTACAAAGTTCTTGCAGTAATTTGAACTATTGCGGATCGACATTAAGTGGCTTAGATGGTGACTACGTGATATGTGAACCGTACAGAAAATCCTCGAATTGTTCGACCTGCTCAACTTTGAGCGATGACGAGGAGAGTGCTGGTGGAGATACACTGCTGCAACCGCATAAGACAAAAGAGGTGAGTACCTATGATTATCATCTTGTTTCAACATAAGTCGGTAAAGAACATTTCACAATATTTCGTTGACTCGCCATCTGGCCCTAGGGATTTAATAATAAAGGTTTATAAATCCCTCATTGTAAAGTATATTTCACAATATTTCGTTAACTCGGTATCTGGTCTTGAGTATTTAATAATAATAGTATATTACAGACCTAGGCCAGTAAAGTAAGAAATGTCTCAGATCACGCCGAAGCGAAGCTGTGGTCGACAAACGTGATCTGAGGCTTTCTTATTTACTGGCCGAGGAGTGTATACTATTTTTATGTAAGACGGAGCCGGAAAGGGGCAACTTTGTTTAGCGTTTTAGCTGCTTTCCGGCCGAAAATTCCGAAAACGGTACGAGTAGCACCAAGAGTACCTTTTTGGTTTAAAACTGAATGATGTTTAAGTTTACTTAAAATTTTGAATAATAAATCTAACCTTAAAAAAGTTATGTTCAATACTACTTGGTACGAACCGTCTAATTAGCGCCCTCTATGAGAGTCAGATATAAAAAACATATTCATGGTATGTATCAGCTTCCAAAACATATTCGTATAAAATTTCATTACATTGTTGTCAGTAGTTTCGGCAAAATCGTAAAAAAAAGTTTTTATCAAAAAAATATGGACCAACAAAATTGTATTTAAATAAAACGTTGGTCCATCCAAAAATAAAACTTTATCAATGAAATTGTTATTGAAAAAAAAAACTCGAAAACCGTCATAGGACTGAAATGGGCCGATGGACACATTTCCTCTGGAGATCAAACATTTTGCATCACCCAGTATACAAATATATTGCAAGTTACACAATGCTTCAAGTGGTTTGATTCAAGTAACAATTTACAATATTAGTTCTTCGAAAATTTATGAGTACCAACTTCCACAAATGGTCGGCCGTCGTTTATGATGTTGATTTATTTCTTGTGTGGTGTTGTTATACTTCAAGTTAATTCTGATCGAATGGTTATTTATCGTTTTAATGGACGATTAAGATGTGAAGATATTCCTCTTTTGTTTAACCATCAGGTCGTACAACTTTTAATTGGTTTCTAACAATTTTTACTACGTTCTTGTATTACCATCGTTTATATAGTTAGTTAGTTGATGGCGTCTCCTACTTTAAAGTGTATAAAAACAAGAAACGTCCATATTTTATCTTTAATATAAATATATTGATTAAGTCCTGCAAAATGTTCAAACGTTTTTAACTGGGATGATAATTCGTAGAACTAATTTTTTAAAAATACGAGTGCAGCACCTTACACGGGATAGAAGTGAGATTTCTTAAAAATTGTTACCGAAAGTGTCAAATTCATTGAAATTAAACAAAAAATCTGATTTATCTAATCTATTAGCCTCTGAAGATTTAAAAATGATCCACTAGCGGGGGGGTACAGTTTTGATTTTCTATTTAACAGCAACATTTAACCAACGAATATAGATACTTATAGAAGATCATGCCAATGTGTAAGACCGAGAGGTTTGAACTGACCATGATATGGCGATCAGATGGACAAGAAAGACGTAATGTAGTCGGGTGAGTGAAAAGAGAAAGCGCGTGGCTGAAAAATAGGGGCGGGGAGCGAACAAGCCCTCAACTCGGATTTTAAGTTTGTTAGTCAGCGACAGTGGCGCCATGCGGTGGCTGCCTAACAGAACTAAAGGATATTTTAGGCCCCCCATAAGTCCGTCGCTTCTATAAGTGTCTATATTCGTTGATTGAATGTACCCAATAAGAATTCTTACTTTTTTGAAGTTTTCTAAAATGCATTTTTTTCCCGCCAAGGACAAAAAGTAAGAATTCTTATTGGATATGTTCAACGTTGCTGTCAAATAATGCGGCCTCTAGTGGATGATTTTTAAATCTTTAGAGGAAGCAGGCTAGTTATAAATCATAATATATTTTTGACATTTAGATTGAGGTTATCTCAATAAAAACACGAATTCAACATATTATCTCTGGCTGAATAAATCTACCAAAAAGAAAATACGTGTGAGACCTCATAAAAAAATACTATAACTAAATTATACGAGGACTCTTAATAAAATAAAAATATAACTTATTCAATAAAAGTTTAATTTAACGCATTGATAAAATAAAATAAAAGGGCAAGCTTATACTACTCACATTTTAAAAATTTGTCTGATTACAACCAGGCTAGCCGCCAATTGTCGATTCGATAAGGTATTTATCTATAAATGAAAGAAAAACAATACCTGAGCAAAATAATTTGTCTACACACTGCAACAGACAGCTGAATACTGATTATCGAGATTACGGTGATCGAGACATGCTCATCGACGCCGGTCGATATAGCCACGAATTTTGAAGTAAAAGCAAAAAATGTTTACCTGCGGACTGAGAGTCCGCGTGCGGTGCGAGCAACGAAAGTGTAAGGTTTTCCAAGAACTTAACCAGCAATTAGAAAACTGTCTAAAGGAACGGACGTACTGCTCACTCTAACCAATTTTACTTTCCTCGGTATTGAAATTACGTTCAGAGATTTAGATTTATAGCAATTTTAATTATATTGACAATTACAATATTTTATTCTGACAAATTTCAACAACTGACTAACTTAAAAACTTCTCCATAAATACTAACTGATATCTTGAACAGGAAGGTTAAAAATCATACCTGCATCTTCAACAAAACCGTTCTCTCCTCCTGCATTTACGTGAAAATAAATTCCGTCCATACAAAATGAAATTATTTCAAGAGTTGTCAGATGATGATTTCGATAGACGTGCATAATTTGCAAACATAATGACGGAAAAATGTTCCAAGCGATCCAAATTTTTTAAGTAATGTTATGTTTTGCGAAAAGGTCACTTTTTTTATGAATGGAAACGTAAGTGGTCTCGTAACAATCCTCGTTGGATGCGTGAATCCCACACCCAATATCCACTAAAACGGAATGTAAGTATAAGCTGGAATAATAGGCGACATGGTCACTTTTTCATTGAGGGAAAGTTAAATGGTCCGGCGTATTTAGATTTATTTGAAAATAGTAGAATACCTGAGCTGGCTCGGTTATTTGCATATCCAAGTAAGTATTTCCAATTACATTTTAATATAGAAATTTCATTATTCGAAACTTTCAGACAATAACAATATCCGAAACGACAATATTTGGCTGCAACAAGATGGTGCTCCACCTCACTCTATGCGCGTGTGGTGAGGCAATACCTAAATAATGTGTTTCCCAGAAGATGAATTGGGAGGCGTGGTTTTATCGAATGGCCCCCACGATCACCCGACTTGAATCCTTTAGACTATTTTCTGTGGTGTCACTTGAAAAACATAGTTTTTAAAAGAAAACCTGCCAATATTCAGGAATTAAAAGATAGGATTACCATAGAGATAAGAAGAATTGAGCAGTCAGGGATGTTGCAAAATGTATTTCAAAGTTTTAAAAATCGCATGACTTGTTGTATTGAAGTAAACGGATACCATTTTAAACATCTTCTGTAATCGCTTTTACTGTATGTTTTCTGAAATTCCTAATTTTTCTACTGCTCAAATTTGGATATAACTCTAACATGAGACAAACATTTAAAGATTTGTCTTCAGTTGCTGTAGGTTTTCTGCGCCATGATTTGGATAAATCTTTTACTGCACCAGTTTCGTTAAACTTTTCACCAATTTACTGACAATAGACCTTGTTATGATATTTCTATTAGGATATAAATTATTGAAGATTATTCAAATTAAACGAGTTTATTCAATCACAGCCATCTAAATGTACCACTTGTCGTATACTACTATTATAAGAGGTGTGCATCTAATTTTTATATCAGTAACTTTCTCAGAGAGGGTTCTTCTGAATTCGGCATCATTAAGTGTCATTTGTTCCCCACACTCCATTGTTTTTGGTGATATCCCAAACGCATCTGCAGTCATATTTAATTTCTTCTTGCTTTACGATAATTTGTTCACGCCTTGTAGTATATCATGACTTGGGATTTTAAAATGTATACGTTAAACCTTGTGACTTTCTTTGATTGACCACAGTTAAAAACTATGGAAGATAAATAATAATGACCGTTAATTTTATCCAAATACTATTGCAGGGTGGTTCGGAAATACCTCTCAAATCCTTTGACCGACATCCTGCTTAACGTTTTATATTACCGATTGCATATTTTTTTATTTAATTCGATTTTCATTGCGGTGAAAACTTTCTTTATATTCTTATTTGTACTACATTTAATAAGTTTTAAGCATAATAAATATTGTTCTTCATAATCTCTGTATGATGCAAATTGATTTTTTTAAATGATTCCACTTTATATTCATAAATATTTTAAAATTCGACTTTTCAAATAAGGTGCCGTTAAGATGGATATTGAGATGAAAAAATAAATAAAGCTCTTTTCTCCAAAAGTTTATGTTAATGCGAATAGAAGATTTATTGATTCATACATATTAAAATAGACACTCTCGACACATTTAGTGCGAAACGTTTTATTGAAAGTATTAAATTAATGATCCGATGAATACATTTCTTATATGTTGATAAAAAGGAAGTCAGTTCTGTAAATAAAGTAGACCCTAAGTATATAAGCAACACGTTAAAAATACGATAATAGACCTTGTAATAAAATATTATGAAATGTTTACATAAATTACAACTCAAATATATTAAGCCAAATCAAATTTACTTCAGAAATTCTCATTTACTGATATTACCATGGGGCTACGGAATTGTAGTGCTAAAAATAAGGATAGCGGAAGTGACGGAAGTTGAAGTGACGGCGATTCACCACTAGGCGATGAGAAGCCACCGGCAAGAAATTACATGGAAGTCTCATGGCTGATTGGCTATTTACAAAGAGTCGGGCTGGAGAATGTAATCTAGATTCAGATCTGAAATTGTCGCAGTGGATTAGGTCGATTAACCACCTCATCAAATCCAATCTAATCTAATCTAATCTATGGGGCTATGGGGATAGAGAGGACACGAAATATATGTAAATTCTACAAGAGCTTGAGCAAAAAACAGAAATTTCATGAATAGAAGAGGACGTATGTACTAGAAGTGGTGTCATATATGGAATTGGCACGAAGGCACCAACACCCATAGTCATTCATTCCAGAATCACAGATGTTATGACAAACTCGCTTCTTGAAATGAGAAGTGATAACATGTTGGCCACAATAAACGACAACCAACCATACCATATCCAGCTAAACTGGGATGGGTTGGATGCATGCAGTCAGGAAGGAACATTGTTGTGGTGCACAAACGGATCTAAAACTGACATAGTAGGGGCTTAATTCCACGCTGCTAGGCGTAGGAGCAATGTCCACGCATCGTTGGGGAAGTATTCCAGGCAGAAATCTACGCTATCGATAAGAGCTACTGGTCTCTTCACATAAACGGTACAACCAAGAGCACAAAAAGCCTAAAGTCTGAGGTGCCGAGGTCTCGAAGCCTCTGGCCGGTGCCGAATTAATCAATCAATCAACCAGGATGAATCGTCCTTCGCCAGGAACGGATCTACGTATGGGCTTAATGGGCTCCAGCCGAATAATGAAATAATAAACCAGTAAGAAAATACAAATCAAAAATATAAGTTCAATTTTCCCGCATAATTCTTTTTTTTAGGAAATTGGCAAATACTTTAATTATTTCGAGGTTCCCCCGGATTTCGTTAGCCCAGGGCCCCCAAAGGTCGCGGTCCGGCCCTGTCCTTCGCTCCTTATTCTCCAATTTCAAATTCCAACAAGATTTCCCTTTCTGTAACGTATTTTCTTTTTTCAAAAATTTAAATCAACGACATAACAGCGTACACGTTAAATAACAGACCGTTTCTTCTTTTTTCGTGGATTTGGGCGTAAACTTCAATAGTAGTTCAAAATAATATCCACCATCTGTACCAAAATAACAAAAATTAATCAAAATTGATAAAGAATTTACTATGGCTCACAAAACAGGCAGCGGAATATTTGTTCTGTTTTGTGTGTTTGCTTTTATGATTCTGGTTCTAGATTTAGAAACGAGCGAGATTCGACAAAACGAGCGAGCAAATGAATTAGGAAAGAAAGTGGTCAAAGAATCCAAACCAGAATAAAATATAGTAGATTTTTCCCGCTGATAAATGTAGAGCTTTCTATAGGTGGAAATATTTTTAAAAGTAGTTGAGTTCAACCATTAAAAACAGACATATTCACCCTTTTTCTTTATAATATTATACCTGTTATTTGCTTAGAAAGCTTGGAAAGGCTTAAAATAATATATCTGTATCTCTGACTCATTAAGCACCCTAACAGATCTGAAAAATTTATACCCATCACACCCGATCCATGAACTCGTTAAAAAGGATCTTTATATCTTGCGAGATAAAATCATCTCGTTCTTATGGGTACCATTACACATGGGAATAAGAGGTAACGAGGAATTTGACTCCTTAGACCTAAAATCAACTTCCACTGATAATTTACCCCTATTTAAAAAATTTCCCCACACCGATCACAGATCCTCAAATATACATATACCAATAGAAAAGTTAAAAAATAATAAAGCGGCAGAAGTCGATGAAATTAATGGGGAATTAATAAAAAAAGGAGGAACCATGCTCAACGAAATTTTATTCGAATTAGTGATCGAAATATGGAAAAAAGAAAAGATGCCAGCACCATGGGAAACAGGAGTAATTATACCGAACCATAAAGAAAGGGGACCCGCTTGAATGTTCTAACTACAGAGGAATAACACTATTAAACTTGGCCTATAAAATTTTCACAACAATTTCAAACGAAAGACAAGAGACAAGATAGAAGGAAAGATAGGTGATTATCAATATGGATTTAGGGAAGGAGAGTCGACCATGGACCCAATTCACATAATGACACAAATTATTGAAAAAAGTTATGAATACAACATTGAATATACCATTTATAGACTTTAAACAGGCTTTCGATAGTATAAACAGAGAGACACTTGAAGAAGATTTGAAAAATATCGGGGTTCCGAGTAAAATGAGACGAATGAGACGAAATATGACGATGGAACGATCGGCAGCAAGAGTATTGACAGAAAGAGAGCAACCAAAGAAATTTGAATTTAACAGTGGTGTGAAGCAAAGAGATACAATGCCTACAACTCTTTTTAATATTGCATTAGATGGAGTCATCAGCGTTTGCAGATGATATAGCGATAATATAAAGAAATCTAAAAGAACTCAATGACATATCTTCATAAAATTGATGATAGAAGCTGAAAAGAGAGGACTGAAGGTAAATCAAGAGAAAACTAAAGCAATATATATATCCAGAAATAGAGCTCAACCGCAGACAATTAAGATAAGAGAATACGAATACGAATTAGTGACAAGTTTCAACTATTCAGGAATCTACTTAAAAGAGAACATTAGATATAGATCAGCGGATACAAGCAGGACATAGAGCTTTCTTCAGATACAAACGATACCTTCAAAATAAAAAAAATAGTGAAAACACAAAAATAAAAATATTTGAGGCAGCGATTTGATCAGTGGTGACCTATGGCGCTGAAATAGCGAATCTGACAAAAAAAAAAGAAAATAAATTAAGGATATTCGAGAGAAAAATTATGAGGAAAATTTACGGACTAGTTAAAACAGGAGAAGGAGAAGTGAGAAGACTAATGAATTATGAAATTGTGCAAAAAATAATGGGGAAGTCATTGTAAAATTTATAAAAGCACGCAGACTGGGATGGTACGGACACATTTATAGAAAAAGTGGAGATGAAACACTAAGAAAAATAACAGAATGGATACCAGTTGTAGACAGAGCAAAGGGAAGACCAAAAACAAGATGGGAAGACCAAGTTAACGCGGATTTAAATATCATGAATATGAATAGGAAGCGAAAAATAGAGTAAAAGATAGACAGTTGTCTCGTAGAAAAAACTAAGTCACATCGTAATATCTAGGTATAGGATAAAAGACTATAATATAAATTGATCGACAAGACACCCATTGGGTGTGACTACAATTCCCATGGGAATGTATAGTCATATATATACACTGTGTTCATTTGAAAAGGACCCACCCTTAATATTTCAAAAATGGGACAAATTAGAAAGAAATGCCGAAACACATCAACTTTTAACTTGAGGGGGACACTTTTTGGCGCTAATCTCATAAACGTGAGATTCGCTCCCTCCTTACTGCAGATACCCCTTAAATTTTTTCAAATGGTATTAGGCATCAAGTCATACCTTATTTAAAAGGTCTGGTAAATCTCAATTCAATCATTTTGTTTTGCCTTTGATACCAGCCTTCCATTGTTATTTAATCGTTGTTTAAAATTGGCTCCCTTCCAACTTTTCGTTTGCCCCCGTATTATGTTATGACAGAAAGAGTCTTCAAATAAGAAAAAATTTACAAATAGTAAAAAGACATCTGTTAACAAGAAAAAACTGCTATTTAATCATGTGTTCAAAGTGGCCACCGTTAACATTCAGGCAATAAAAGTTGAAAGAGAGCCAATTTTAAACAACGATTAAATAACAATGGAAGGCTGGTATTAAAGGCAAAACAAAATGATTGAATAGAGATTTACCAGACCTTTGTAATGAGGTATGACTTGATACCTAATACCATTTGAAAAAATGTAAGAGGTATCTCCAGTAGGGTGGGGGTGAATCTGACGTTTATGACATTAACGCCAAAAAGTGTCCCCCTCAAGTTAAAAGTTGACGTATTTCGGCATTTCTTTCTAATATGTCCCATTTTTGAAATATTTAGGGTGGGTCCTTTTCAAATGAACACAGTGTATATATACATATATACCATAAATGGCAAATCATCTGGGAAGACGCTGAAACCAATTTGAGACACAAATAATGCCCGAAATTGAAAACAAACTCCCACTGACAAATTAAAGAAGAGAACAAGTTATAGTAAATCGTTTAAGAATTGGACGTACACGCATAACACATCAACATCACTTAACAAAAGAAGCCGCACCTTTATGTCAGACATGTCAGAATCAACTCACAGAAAAAAGACGAAACAATTTAGGAAACACTCAATTCTTTCTTTAACTGGAAACGAAGTGCTATCTTATCTCGAAGACATAATTTAATTTTTGTTATTATAAATGTTCCACACTATTTTATAAATGTCTCCTCTTAGTAGTCGATGCGGGGTTATGTATGTTTAAATAAAAAATATATATATATTTCTGGTTTTAAACAGTATATTTACCGTTATCTCCTGCCGTCTCTTAATAGATCAATCAATTTTTTCAAATCTCCTCTTTTCAAAGGTATAAAAGATTTATATACCTTCTGTAATAATAAATGAAGTAATTAAATCTTCCAATCTTCTAATGTTGTACACTGGTGTTGTTATTATTAATAATATTTAATAGGTTTCCCGCTGTTTTGAAGTCTTAACGTCGGGAAATGTATCTTTCTTTTCAAACGAATCTGACTTTTATTTAATGATAGTTATTTTTATATTAAATTTTTATTGCCACATTAATAACTATTATTTACTGCTACAGAAATACTGGTCAACAAACGTCACTTCTTTTAAAAATTTCATTCGGAACAAGATTAAGTATAATAGAATTGTTGTGAAACTATTTCAGATGGGGACAGTTTTTTTTCTCCAAAAACAGTTCTTTGCCAGCTCACTTAACTTAACTCATCTTGTCCTGGTATCGTTTTTCCACTGCAAAAATATCCTGGTATAGAATATTTCACCGTGGCAAAATCTTGCCGTGGACGTGGACGAAACATGGATCCAAAAGAACATAACAGAGCTCAAGGAACAATCAAGATAGTGGGTAAACGTGCACCAAGAGAGCCAAGGTCGTCCTGTCGGCTAACACGGTCATGCCCACAGTGTCTTTTTATATATGCGTTGTCATTCACATAGATTACTTTTAAAATGGTAAAACGATCACCGTATTGATTTGAAGTAGAAACGTCCGCGTTTGCGAAAAAAAATACAATGCACGGCACGGGTGCATACCAAAAATTTGGCTACGAACTGATACCGCTTCCAGTATATTCTCCGGATTTTGCCTCTGCGAATATTTTCTGCTTCCAAACCTAAAAAAATGGCTTTACGTTTGAAGATTTGGGTAGAAGAAGTTTTCTCTTTCTTTCCATTTTCGTCAAAATTCACGAGGTTGTCTGTTTTCAATGACTGTTAAACACAAACTCGATTACGCAACAAAATTTGGCAGTTGATAGGAGGAGTGTTGCAACTGCCTTAACAAACTTCCCTAGTACTTAGAAGTGTTATTTTTAATCAAAGAGATTACCTCTTCTTTCAAATTGTATCAATTTGGGGATATGTAGGGTGAGGGACAGTAATCCCCGTGTCGTCGACTAGACGATGGTCCATTGAATGTGTGCCTTATGTTTGTTTCCATTGGCCTCTTCGAAAATTGTTTGTTTCCTCGAGTCCAGTGCCTCACAGTCAGATAAGGTGTGGGTTGCGGTCTCGTTCTCCATGCCGCAAAGTCTGCAGCTGAATCCGATTTTATGCAGGTGCTCATTATGGAGGCATGACCCATTAGATAACCTGTAATAATTCTTAGCCGGTCCCTATCGACATTTAGTAGTACTTCTGCGAATTTAACACATGTATTCTCTATAAATTTACTGTGTACCTGCGTTGGAGTGTTCTTTCATTCAAGTCTATGTACCCATTTTTGTATTTATCCTCGAATCAGATAATGTTCCGAAAGACTGGTACTGGACCAACATATATTGTAGCTGAACATCTCGCGAGTCATCAGCTTGTTCATTTCCAGAAATATTGTCACACTAATCTTGGGTGTGTGCATATAAAATGATCTAATGAACCATCGATTTTTTTCAAACTGTTTGCCCTGGTAAAGATAAAATAAGAATAAATTTCAGATTGGAAACGCTGAATTTTTAACAAGATACGTGGGTTTTATTTTATTACAAAATCTTGAGTTTGTTAATTATTAATCTCACTCTCGGTTTATCTACTAATTAAACAAGTATACTCGTTCTTCTATCTGTTAACTTATTTTCCAATAGACAATCAATAATTTTTTTTCTTTATGTAGTTGCCGCCAAATAAGCGATAATTTATTTATTTTTTGAATACTGCATTAACTACTTTAAAATAGATTAAAAATTCTAAGCAGTACTGGACTTGTCGATTTTCAGAACACCAGCATCAGCAAAGAATCTTTATATCTGTACTTTTTCGGTCATATTATTTTTGTTCTATCTCATCGCTGTTTATTCTGAAACACCACAAAAAAACTTAGCTACGAGAAATAACCGGACTGCAATGTTGGTTGCCTACCATTCGATACCGCTAGTGTAGTTAATATCAACAAGTTCTACCTTCAAAAGTAGTAAAATTGATAAAAATATCGAATATTCATACCAGGGCCAATAATAAAGAATAGGTAACCTGGACTTTTTTTAGTATTTACAGTTTTTTCAGTGAATTATTATTTAGCGTAGCTAATAATTTATTTTATTATTTTGACCCCAATTAGGTAAATTCATTGCATAATTTGCTATAAATTTTCATAATAAAACATAACTTATATAAATATTTTAACCGGTTTCACAAAATTAGTCGCATCAATATTTAACTACTTTTGAAATATAATTCTCGTGGAATCTATATTAACAAACAACCATAAAATAAATGAACTTTATTAATTTCTGATTATATAATTATAATGGAGATAACTAAGTAAACTCTCGCTTTCTATACACTTTTATCTTAGTGTGCTCTCATTTTACTGCCATTGCCATAGCCTACTCAACAATAATAAACAATGGGGGATTGATTGATTGGTTCACCACCAGTCAGAGGCTTACAGACCTCGGCACTTCAGCCTTTAGGCTTTTTGTGTTCTTGGTTATAACGTTTATGTGAAGAGACCAGTAGCCCTATCAGGCTCAACAGTCTTTTCACAGGGTCCTTCTTGGAGAAATCCTCCCTTGGATACTCTAGTCCTAGGAGTCTATATCTCCAGTGAGACAGTGCTTCTCATTCGAAGATAATGTGAGAGGCTGTTTCCTCATCTTCCATGCACAACCGACAGATAGGTTCATCACTATATATGCCAATTGTATGCATGCGCTTCCTTAGGGTACAGTGACCGGTGAGTAATCCCTTTCCTTATCTGGCCCCTGCTGAGGTTTAATATCTTGTTAGTCAGCGACTCCGAGGGTTTTTTGACCAGGAGTTTGCTGCGTTTCTGTTTTGGCACGTGTCTCCAGTATTTCTGATGTTTAGTTTGAATCCACCGAGATGTACAACCACGTATAGCAGAATTTGATATTCCAAATACTGGTTAAGGACCAGTGAATGCAGTTTCAGACCCTAGCTTTGCTGTGGTGACCGCATTTCCATTGCCAACAATACCCTTGTACCACGGGACCCACTTAAGAGCTACTCTATTATGGTTTGCCAGGGTTAAAAGTTTTTATAAGCAGTCCCAGACCAGCCTAGATCTGATCTGGGCACATGCTAAAGATTTCAGTGCTGCCTGACTATCTGAGAGTATAAGGATCTTTTGGCCTCTATATCCCCTTTCGATGTTCATTTGCAAACACGTGTCGATAGCGTAGCTTTCTGCCTGGAATACAGATGTAAACATCTCCAAAGATGTGTGGACATTGCACCTGGATCTGGCACGATGGACTCCAGCTCCTGTTCCTATGTCAGTTTTGGATCCGTCTGTGTACCACACCAACGTTCCTTCCTGACTGCATGCTTCCAACTCAGTTTAGCTGGATATGGTATGGTTGCTTGTCGTTAATTGTGGCCAATATGTTATCACTTCTCATTTCAAGAAGCGAGTTTGTGATAACATCTGTGATTCTGGAATGATTGTGGGTGTTGCTTCCTTCATTGCATTCCAGCCAGTATGCAGCCATTCTCGCTTCCTCCTCAACATGCAGAGCAAGAGGAAGATTGAGAATGGCTTTCATTGCCACAGTTGGGCTGCTTCTCATCGCACCCGTTATGCACAGACAGGCAAGCCTCTGAAGTTTTGATAGCTCCAGTTCGGCTTTCCTCTGATCTGTTTTTGGCTCCATAGGACAACAATGGATAATATCATCATTTTAACTGAGTCACAGCAATGCGTATTACGTTTTTATAATTCAATGTTATTTTTTGATAAGACAAACAATAATTCTGTGTAAACGGCACATGTTATTCGGAGTTAATCGCACATAATATATCAAATAAACTAAAATAAGTATCATCGAAGACCCGGCATGGAAAAAATATCTTGGAATTTCCGTGCAAATGGTGAGTATGTAGTTTACGTTGGGCAAGAGAATTTCTGGATACCCTGTATACTGAAAATAAATTTAATTGTTGACACTCCCGAATAAAAAAATCCAAAACTTAAATTTCGTACTTAAAACTATTACAGAACCGCCATCTCATTAAAGTAACAATCCAGAGATGTGACCAGATTTTTAAAATCTTTACATCGTCAAAAAAAAATCACTGTAACTTTGATCGCGTATCAGATCTTGACGATTATACCATTCTAGTTCGACTTTTAACGAATAAAATTGCCCAATAATGGTTAATAGATGCTGTTAAAAAGTCCTACCCACAGAGACGAACTTTTAGCTCTTTAAAGATCATCTTAAGAAATAACATTCACAAATCGATTCCCTTGCTTTGAAAATGTCGTTGTGAAATCAGTCCGAATAATTTAATTTGCTGATAGAGTACATTCTCAGAAATAAATGGTGTAGAATAGAATATTAATCAAGGGTGAAACAATCAGAATCCTTGAACTGCGTAATA
The DNA here is from genome assembly GCA_947563755.1 of Lochmaea crataegi. NCBI lineage: Eukaryota > Metazoa > Arthropoda > Insecta > Coleoptera > Chrysomelidae > Lochmaea > Lochmaea crataegi. Next base: position 18,343,529 of record OX387426.1, read on the forward strand.
GAAAGGTTTAGTAACTATAAAATCATTAGATTATAACCCAATGGAACAGGGATACTCTACGTTTTGAGCTTTTAATAGACAACAAAAGCAAGTACATATAATAAAAATAACGATCAACCATCCGTTGACGATAACTTATATATGGATAGATAGGACTTTTCACTGTTAAGCTCTGAACCTGAATTGCAGCGCTACCTAGCGGCTTGGAAGAAACTAATTTGAAAAAATAGCGGTAAATTTGAACTTACACTCTATTATCTGGTATTTAATATTCCACTTATGTTAACAAAAATTAAAATGAATTCTGAAGATATTCATTGATGTACTTTCTTTTAAATACATATACATAAGTGATAGTATTACATGGTAATACATAATAATTGATATACATTGATATACAAATTTAAAAAGTAATATGAGTAGATTCCACAAAGTAAGGGTCCAAACAGTAAATTCGTATAATATAATGGTTTTGATAAATATATTTGTTTCTTTAATTATTATGGCTTGTAATACAACAGAAATGTGAAAAAAAATATGTATGTATGATCTTCACTTGATTTTTTTTCTTGGGCATGGTTAATATTTTAATGGTATAAATAAATTAAATATTTTTTACGTAAAAATTTTTTTAATTTATACGTATACTTGATTGCCTTGCTTTGGAAGTTTTTCTCGATTCGTTACGTATACGGTTACGGATAAATGTACAATTGGCTATAGGTGTCTAATGACTGGTCAGGATATCACACATTATAAGTAGCCGGGAAATGCGTTTTAGGCGCAATTTTCACAAAAAGGGGGTGCATGGAGTGGCTGTGGATCGAAAATGGCGAACTGAATGCACACAAAAGGGGTGCATGGAGTAGCGTACACACAGAAGGGATACTGACATTTTTTGTCATTTGTTAGTGCGGAGTTAAAATGATCTTGAACGACTTGACAAATCCGCTCTTGTATGATATCGGTTCCGTTTATGTAGATGACTAGCCCAATCTTGTATTAGATTAGCAGTTAATAAACAAGTAAATACTGACTTAACAGCGTCATCTTCAAAGGGCGCTTTCTCACTTAGAAGAAAATTTTGGATAAAAGTACCTAAATTAGGTTAGATGTACCGGGTGTCTGATTAAGAGAGGTAACCCGTTGTATCTCAGAAACTACCGAGCAAGTAGTGGAGTGGTTACGCTCTCGGATTGCATTCGGAAGGACCGGGGTTCAAATCCCAGGTCCGCCTGACCTGCTATGACTTTTTTCAGAGGTTTTCTCGTAGAAATATGCGAATGCTGGGTCAGTACACACCTCTCAGGCACCTACCACCGTTCCCTCCACTCCCGTCCCCTGAACCAAACAATCCTTATTCCTTACAATGTTGGCTGAAGAGACTCCGGAAAGCCTATAGCGGCCCACTCCCCTCGAAAGGGGAGAGAATGAAAAACTACCCTTCCTTTTCTCAGAAACTATTTATCGTACAGCTTAGAGAAAAGAATCAGTATACAAACTCGCATAAGAAAAACTGCTGGAAACTATTTTCAAGTTTCCTACTCCACCGCTAGAAGGCGTAGTTCACAATAATATCACAAAAACATCGTTATAGTACCACAAAATTTAAATATTCGTAATCATTAGATCATTTCACCTAAGTTTGCTCCAGTACTTTTTTCTCAATTTTGTAATATAACTGGTAGGGGTGAGTGGGAAAGCTGACTCAATAAAACAAACAGTTACCTACTCTTAAATTTTATAATAAATTGTATCATTAATAAAATCTTGCCTTTTTTGGTATACCCTTTAATTTTTTTTAAAGGTGCCGGCTGCCCTAATTTTTATATATGACTGAATTTGCATATTAAAAATATCGGGATGTGCTGAATAAAAATTTGGATTAAATTGGGAGTAGAATGACTCGCATGCATTCGTTTTCTGTACATGCTGTTTGCCATACAAGTCCATATACTTGGAGGAAATTTTGATTGATCATCGATGAAATTATCCACAATATAAACACAAAACTTAATCACGCGTTCATCATTAGGCATTGTTTCAAAAAATTCGTTGGCAAAAAAATCACCCACTTTATCAGGTTCCAAAAAATGAACACCAAAAAATAATCTTAAAAACTGAACGACATTCGATTCCTTGTTTTTAAATTGTTTTGTCATGTTGATGATTATGATTAATCTCACTTTAAATGACGGTAATTTCATCTTCTAATGTATACATTTTTGCACTACATTTGCGGTTCACACATCTCCAACGTATCTTACCGCACTTTAATGTATTTTCTATAACTAATAACTTACAACCTTTCTCACTAAATATTGAATACACTAGGAATGATTCCATCTTAATCAAAGAATGAATGAATGAAAACTGATTTCTAAACTAGAAATAATTATTGTTATCAATTTGTTAAAAGCTACCTAACGTTGCATTAAAAGATTATTAAGTGTTGCAGATAGTTAATCTCTTGCTTTCATATTTTAGGTCCAACTGAATCGTAGGATAAGGAACTACCTGATTTGTTGGCCTAACTGACATATTACGAATATTTTATTAAGCATTTAATTCCCTTTCAAATGATACTAAGTTTGTCAAAATCCATACAGCGGAATAAAAGTTATAAAAGTTTTATTGAGTCAGCTTTCCCACTCAACCCTACCAGTTATTTTACGAGATAAAGGAAAAAGTACTGGAGCAAACTATAATGATTACGAATATTCAAATTTTCTGGTACTATAACGGTACATTTATTATAGAAAATAATTTCCAAATAATTTACAAAAAACATAATTGTCCCTGTGGATGAACCAGTTGAATGGGTGTCAAATATTGTAGTTGTGGAAAAGCCAAATGGGTCATTAAGGTTGTGCATAGATCCAAAACATCTTAATCAATTTATAGTTAGAGAAAGATTTTCTATCCCGACAGTGGATGAGTTGGCTCTTTCGTTAGCAAATAAAAAGTATTATTCTGTTCTGGATCTAAAAGATGGCTTTTACCATTTGAAACTTGATGACCAATCCAGTCGTATCTGTTCTTTCAGCACCGTTTACGGTACATATCGTTTTCTTCGGGCCCCTTTTGGACTATGCAATTTACCAGAGTTATTTCATAAGCTTGTCTATAAATATTTTGGAGACATAAAAGGCGTGACTGTATATTTTGATGACATATGTGTTGCTACTGATTCAAAAGAAGAACACGATGTTGTAATTAAACAGGTTTTGGAAAGATTTCGAAAATTCGGTATCAAATTTAATTTTGAAAAATTTCAATATTGTTTAAGTCAAATAAAATATTTGGGTAATATATTTTGTGAAAAAGAGATGTTACCCGATCCCTTTAAAATAAGTGTTATTAAAAATTTTCCTGATCCAAAAAATAAAAATGAATTACAATGATTAATTATTCACGACAATTTATACCTAACCTTTCAAGTATAATTTCTCCATTATTCTCCAAAATAATGTAGAATGGGTTTGGTCAGAAATTCATATAAATGCCTTATATAAAATAAAAACCATAATTTGTAGTTCTCAAGTCCTTGCAAATTTTGATCCAAATTTACCAGTAACCATACAATGTGATGCTTCAAAAGATGCTAACGGTTGTTGTCTTTTGCAAAATGAAAAACCTGTTGCATTTGCGTCACGATCATTAAATTCAACTGAAACTGAATACGCCCAAATGGAGAAAGAGCTTTTGGCAATAACAATTTCTTGCCAAAAATTTCATAGCTTCATTTATGGTCATCAAAATGTTACAGTGTACTCGGATCATAAGCCCTTGGTGTCCATTATTAATAAAAACATTGGAAGTATTCCAAATAATAGAATAAGGCGACTAATATTAAAGCTTCTATTGTATCGTTTTTATATCGTTGGGATTCACATTTTCGAGCCCCCAACCTTCCTGCATAAAATAAATCGAGTTCTTTCAGTTGCGGTCTAAATATACTTTTTGTAAATTCAAATAATCCGAATAGTTTTGCGTACTGAACGGATACATGGTGTAATCGGATCCGGTAAGAGCATTAGTCAAAGTAGCTAAAGATCTGTTTAACATTTTGAAAAACGGATCTCTAACGGGAAACATCCGCATAGTACAGTGTGTTCCAAAATGTGAGGTAAACCAGTGATGTTTTGAGGCGTCGTACGAAAATTTATTGAAAATACATTGTTGCTATAGTCTCTATATAAATGCATAAATTGAGCTTTGGATTTCTCATGTTCTAAAAAAACTGCTGTTATTCTAAATTCGGATATGGGTTCTTTACGTTTCGTCAAAAATCCATGATACTTTTCACCTGATTTGAATAAATGAATATCCGAACTTTCGGTAGTTGCTTTAATTTAAGGATTTGAAATATGAATGAAAGAAGAAAATAGGATGTCACATTTTTAATTATAAAAGTTTGAAAGAGAAAATAATAGCAATTAATACCACGTAATATGATACAAAAATAAATTTAAAAGTAATCCTAATATTGAGTGTCCTGGGTATGCCATAATTCCACCACTACAAGAACTAGCTTCTCTTTCATATCAAAAACTTAATCCAGAATTACAGTGTAAAAAGTGTGATTTGAAACTAACTTTCGATAATTCAGAGGTAATTGTTGATTGCTCTAATTGTTTTGATGTACCTTCATCACACCGACCGGCGAATAAAACTGAGAAAAACTTCGTGTACAAGGTATTTTTCATAGAGATTTCAAATTATACCACTGTAGCTGTAACAGGAACAGAATTTTTTAACCCATCTTGAAGTAGAAAGAAGTATTATTATTGTATGTCACATTTACAAACTGTTAATTTATGAAATCTTGAGAAAATAGTTTGTCAGGAATTATTAGAACAAAATGTGGCCACGTACAGTGAGACAATCTTCATTCACAACATTAAACATCTCGTATGCAAGTTTGTTATACAGATTTTTTTCTCTAAGCTGTACGATAATTAGTTTATGAGATACAGCGGGTTACCTCTCTTAATCAGACACCCCGTACATAAAATCTAGTATTTGTAGTTTGCGTTTGACAGGAGAGTTGTTGGACACCCTGTATAAAATTTGAAAAAAAAATTGTATAAATGGTTTGAGACGGAAATGTTAAGATAAAGCAAATTAATGATTGTCCACCTAATACATTGTTTTTTTTTTAAATTTGAAAAACCACCATAAATTTAAAAAGAAATAAATTGTCAACAATAACGATTAGTGCGGTCAGAGGTCAAACAATAATCATGTTAAAATCAGTTTTTTTCAGTACCGAATGAACACATGGTATAGTTTCTTAAAATATGAGAACCTTAGAGGCGCCTGCATATATTTTTTTCCAATATCACTTTAAAATTAGGAAACAATTACAGCCTTATTCATAGTTAAAGTTAGTGGCTACGAAAACGCTACTATTCTTTTTGTTAATTATTTTGGGAAATTAAACCGCACCCTTTTTTATATTTTTTAATTCATCAAGAATAATGAATACACCACAAATAATTTGTATTCCACATGAAGTTTTGGACTATCTATATACATAATTATCTATTCCCTTCCCCTTCTCGAGAAAATATCAAATAATTAGGGGAAAGGGAACCCTTCCCCTTTTTGGAAAACTTCATGTGGAATACAAATTATTTGATATTTATATCTATCTATATACATACATATTAATTCCTCATCTCGTAAAAATTCATGTTGGATATAAAGTATTTAACTATTTTTTAAATGAAATATCTGTCCAAATAGGGGTAGTGGTGAAAAAATATTGTTTTTTGGATTTTTCTCTATATATAAATTCTCTATAAACTCCACACATTTTTTAGTAAAAAGATCCTAAACCTTGTGTAAAGTAGTCCAAACCGCCACGAGTTACGGAAATGAGAACTGGCAACATTGTCCATCCACCACTCTATCTAAAATTTGTGACCATCTGATATCTAGACATAATTGTCAAGAATTAAAAAAAATGGCGGATTTTTTGTACTTTTAATAGCAATTTTCTCTTTCAAAAGTGCATGATCCAAGACTTTTTTTCTTTTAAAATGTTCTATAGCAATATGGCTATCTAATAAAAAAAAGGTGAGCGGTCGGCGGACCGCCGACAGAAGCTTGCTTCTTATGCACATTAGAATGACGATTTTTCGTGAATTTTTCACCATTTTTCAAAAATTTTGGACCATTTTTGACAATTTTTGACGAATTTTGATTGGTTTTGACAATTATTGACCATTTTTGACAATTTTTCAAAAATTTTAAACATTTTTCAAATTTTTTGACAATTATAGGCCATTTGTGACAATTTTTCAAAAATTTTAAATATTTTTCAAAATTTTTGACAATTATTAACCATTTTTGACAATTTTTGAAAATATTTGTCAATTATTAACAATTTTTTCAAAATTTTTACAGTTTTTGACAATTTTTGACCATATTTAAAAATTTTTGACAATTTTTCAAAAATTTTAACATATTTGGCAATTATTAACCATTTTTTCAAAATTTTGACAATTTTTGACCATTTTTAGGTGTGCGAGCTCAGTGCGGCAAGAGAGATTGTGCAAAGTCGCTAAAATGAGTTATCGCGTGACCAACGCTTTTTCGTAACATCCCAGGTTTCACGAGTTCACTAGCCTTCCCAAAAGTCATATGTCGTGCAAGCAAGCTTCAATTTATTCAGAATTAGGATTAGGATTATTCAGAAATCTGGCAACACTGTTGCGTGACGAACCCTTATTCGCTTTTTCGTAACATTACACGTTTCACGAGTTCACTAGCCTTTTCAGAAATATGGCAACATGGCAACACTGTTGCGTGACGGACTTTTCGTAACGGTTACAGTATTGGCCAGCTAACTTGATGTCCCAGAAATTACCAACTAAGAGAGATAGGGTAATAGTGCCCTGCCTACTCCGGCTGCTATTGGTGGTAAAATTTTGACAAACGCCAATTGCATCGAACCTTATCAGGTGTTAAGATTTCAGTAGCGTAGCGTCACACAGTTATTGTTTATGTACTCAGAATTCAGGTATAAAGCAGATCCGTTTCTTTTAAAATCAATATACCAATAATTATAACAAAGATTTAAATATTATTCATTAAGTTAGGATCATATATTTCCGGACGGACTTTACTTTATTAGTTGTACAAGTTGTGTTAATTTGTAACAGAAAGCGTATCCTCAGAACTTGCCCGGCTTACTCTAGATGAAAGTGATTCCAGTAGCGGCAGAGAGTCAGATTCTTCGTAAAGATAAAAACTGTTTATACCTATTCTTAGAAGTATACCTAGCTTAAATAATTTCCCATTATCTTGTGTTTCTTTTATTCTCATTACTACCTGGAAGAAATTATTTAGTTTCTAACAAATTTTAATTATAGTCCGTCCGGAAATATAAGATCCTAACTTTATAATCTTCAATTAGATAAATAACATGCTATTGTAATGGGTACCTTATTGTTAAAATATTATTTATGTTCTCAGAATTCAGGTATAAAGCAGATCCGTTTCTATTAAAATCAATATACCAATAATTATAACAAAGAATTAAATATTATTTATTAAGTTAGGATTTTATATTTCCGGACGGACTTTACTTTATTAATTGTACAAGTTGTGTTAATTTGTAACAGAAAGCGTATCCTCAGAACTTGCACGGCACTGTTTACAGTTATCGGATGGGCGGCGTAAATAGCTCCCTAGAAAGCATTTAGGACATCAAGTTAGCTGGCGAATACTGTAGTCGACCAACATCCAGCTTCAATAGATTAAAAACACGATTATTACAATCGTTTATTTGGACACCTATAACATATCGTACAATTCCCACCACTCCGTATTCTCAACTGTGGGCGGTCCTTAATTAGCGTCAGACAGTCAGTAAACAGCAGTCGATAACTTTGTTTCAATTTAAAGAATCCTATTTTGTTTCATTTACGAATTTATTTTTATTTTGAAAGCCGTTATTGCCAAAAGAAATCAAAACATAGTATCTTATCTCGAAACATTAATTGTTAAAGATAATTTAACAATTAATTTTCGATTTTAACAACATAAAACGTAAGCATATTGTTTCAATATGTAGGGACGTTTACTACCCCCTTCAAATAATTATTCAATACTAAATCGCAGTTCGCACACATCCCACATAACTAACAAATTTTTGAAGGAGAAGGGGCGAGGTTTCTTATAGTGGTTCGGAATCCAGCTGTCCAGATCAATACTTGATATTCATTGAAGTGAACTTATAGAAATGTTTTGTTGGTGGACTATTTAGATCGGACAATACATTGAATCCCTATGTACCGTTGGTGTTTGAATGTATCTGTATAACGTAAATAACACAGTGAAAGTTTATACTTTTATTTTCTCCAAAATTTTCCTTTTCGTCAGACTTTCTTGATTCTTACCCACCCTTGTAAATAACCTTTCCTTCATGGATGTGACCAATATACTTTTAGCTCCTTTCTAATGACAATTTTAATTCCTAATAAACGGGAATGTGCTGTTTAGTCTTCATTATTCTATAATTTTTTCCCTACTTCATATATTTATATTTGAGTTTTTAAAATAAATAACAGAGTGACACATATTCTGAATAACAACTGTTCGTTCTTCAATTGAATTGATTATTTCCACTGCGATATGTTTGTCGTGATAATAAAGTATTCAGGAAATTTTCAGTATTACACCTATCTCAACTAGTAACATTATCAAATTCTGTTTCCTCTAGTTAATTTTTTAAGTGTTGTTAATCACAATCATTAAACACAACCATCAATTTTACTAGATATAAGTTTCTACAAGCTGGTGATATAAATTTATTTATTTTAATTTTATTATTTAATTACGGTGCGTGGTTACCAAGTTAATTAATGCAATTTAAATAACAAATTATATCATACAATTTTGGAGTAGAGTTGAACTTTTAAGCACTTCTTGTAGGTTTAGTTTAGGGGATGTATTTCACAGTAATGCTACAGTTAAATACATACCAATACACCAAGACGTAGATGTGTCCATTTCGAAGTCTGCTTATCATATCTAAGATTTTCCTGAAAAGTCATTAATATTAATATGTGGCTTATGCGCTTCTAAGAGCCACTCCACTATGACCATGGCGCAGATCTATTCTGTATGCTAAAGTTCATTGTCTAGATCCATCCGTATTCCTACACTTCGTAGGCCGAGCCCTAGCTCCTCAATATGCTGAGAAGGTTGTGATTTTCCCCCTCCCCTATCGTCGAAAACCTTATCCTAGTCAAGCAATCAAAGTAGCACAGCATGTGTGCTGAGGTTTCCTCATCTTCTTGGCAAAACCTGAATATGGTTGTGTCTGCCAATACGATGTTGTTCATGTGTTTGTTGAGAGTGCCCAGTCCAACCAGGTCCCTGGTTGTTCACCTATTCTGCCTTGTAGGTATTACGGGAATTTTGGCGATGGTTCTTCTCTTATTCCAGGCACCGAGTTCCACTATTCTCGAGACTGATTTTTGGTCCAAGTACTGCTATTTGTTTTTTGCACCATTTCCGCTATACCACAGAAAGGTTCACCGTGCTCCTTCTCGGACTAGTGAATCTTCCTCTTCATTGCCTTTGTGATCTGAGAGGCTTGGTACCCAGGCTAAGGAGAGTCTATTTTGACTTCCCATCTCTTGTAGCAGTCCCAAACGAATTTGGAATTTGTCTGCATGAAGCTGATTGTTTTTATAGTATATGCTAGTGTTCTTTTCCTCAAACTATTGCTTTAATAACTCTTCTGCTATGATGTATTGCTTCAACCTTTGCCTGGTATATCACCAAGCTCTGCATGAAATCTGATTTATGTTTGAAAAAACCTGATGCAAATCGAATATAAAAACTTACAAAATATGTTTAGATTGAAAAATAACGAAAATTAGCAAACCTGTACAACCTCACAAATTATGATAAAATCTAAAAACAATTTTTGTATAGAACAATATGTACGACAATATGTTAAAAAGGCCTTACAATACCTATGGCCTGCTTATCTGAATCTCTTATTATAATTTGGAGAATGGGCAAATGAATAAATGCATCATAAACCCAATATTCAAATAAGTTTTCTATTGTACAAAAGTAAATAGTCCGTATTTCTCTATATACTTTTGTAATATAAGGTAAATGCTGCAATAAGTGACCCAAATAAAGAAATAATGTATATCTGACAAGTTTTGACCCAAAATTCATTTGCTTTAAAATAGACGATAGTAGGTTTGTTCATAGAAAGGAATTCTGAATCGAATGGAAATGTTTTCCACTCCTACATTCGTTTATGATTCGTTGTAAAACAAAATAGTATGACAGTCCTTAAACTGAAAAAAGAAATAGAATAAATAATTTTGCTCAGGTTCTATTTTAGAAGGAAGTGGTTTTCCTTTTCGTTATTTCTTTCACATTTAATGAAAAGTTTTCAAATCCAAACACATAACATAACCAGAGATATGTCACTTTCAGCAACATCACAATGCGCATGGTCCTGACTAAAAATTTCCTTCCAGTCAGCAAATTATTTTGACCGTTGGCAAACTACAAGTTTCTTTCTTTGGACAAAATCACGAACTGCCAAATTGACTGTTCTTCGAACAAACCTATTCCATAAGGACATCGTAAGCGAAGCCGTTTTAGATATGAAAACTTCTCCACAGCCCAGAATATGACTGGCAAGAACCAAGCAGACTGAAGTTTCTTCGAGGTAAGACCTGGTAATCAGACGGGTCAAAGACAGGGAGCAGGGGTGTATAGTGAAATGAGGAACACAAGATGTGTTCTTTCTCACTAGGGAAACAGGCGGAGATATATGCTATCGTACAATGTGTCAGAATTAACAAATACGGGACTGATACTTATAGGATAAACATATTAACTGACAGCCAAGTGCCCTTGTGGCTTTAAATAGCCGCAAGGTAACATCTAGACTGGTAAAGCAAAGCCAGAATGAACTGGAAGACCACATCAAAGTAAGATTAGAGTGGGTGAGTGGGTGGAAATTAACAAGCTGATAAACTGGCGAATAGAGGTCCTTGGGACCACAAGGGACCGAGGACAATTACAAAAATGGGTACGAAGCCAGCATAAACTACAGTGAAGGGACAGTCCGAAGGCATTTATGGGTGAAACATGTGTTAAACGGACCGAATAACTACTGAATATCAGTAGAAATCAGCTAAGAATTAGTTATTAACGGATCATGTTCCGGTAAAAGATCACCTGCATAAAATGGAGGAAAGGAAAAAAAGAAACAAACCAAATGGAAAATGTTATTGGCTTTCAAAACAAAAGTTATTCAACATGCCTAAATTTACCAAGAAGTGGAAAATCAAAGATTTTGACTTAAAACAGAGGCTATCGAAAACGAAAAAATTTCCCAAAATACACGGCAAATCCGTTGGCTAGGATATTACGATGTTATCGGTAATTAAGGCGGATCCATTTTGCGAGATTTTAGTTTGATGCGCCATTTCTAGTGCAAGAATATCAATGCCTTATGTAGGACGAGTATCAGTGAGGGAAGCGCTAACTAGTCTGACCAAATTGGCTCATGATATTCACAAGTATCATATCGTCGCCGGGCTGTGAATACCTTCAATGTGATAAAAAGTCAATTTTACAGGAGAACCAAAAAACATTTCTATCACTAGATATTAAAGTATGTTACTACCCGCTATTCCCCTTTATCCCCTAAGCGGGTTTAGAAGGTAGTAAAACGGAAAGAATGGTTAGTGTGGAGGTATTTTTCCACTTAACCAGCTTCGATGAAGTCTTTTCTTCCCGGACTTCTCGTTCGCGGAGAGTGGGTGGGTAAAACCTAAATGAGGGAAAGTTTAAGTGTTTCACCTCTAGTGATGGGATAGTCTGTGATCCCTAAGATTGAAGGGGTAAATGATCTACTCAGTAGGCGTGTTGGCTTAAGATCTATTTCTGTGAACCTACAGATTGACACAAGACATAGTTGACAGCGCTTGGCTTGCCTTATACCAAAAATAACATATAAATAATTATTCTGATGAAATATTTAACTTATTCTACGGAAAGATTCCACAGTAGTATACTTCTGGGATTACACTTGTTTCCTGGTAAGTATTATATTATAGCTAGCTTATGAATACTTTGTTAACATGATACTATTTACATTGAGTGATAAATCTTATATGGCTAAATTAAAAGGGGGAAATCTGTTTTAGATATTAAACTATCGCGGAGGTTAGCAAGTATAGGACGAACTATATCAGATATACTATTACTACCCCTGGAGGCGCTTAACTCAGTTAATGGAAAATGGTCTAAAATAAAGTCTGAATGAACTCCAAATAAACTGTATAGGGTAAGGTATACTTCCCAATTGTTAATATGTACTATCGTCAGTATCTAACTAGTAACCGAAAGAGATGAACTCTAGCCGAGAGGTATCACAAAATTTGTTAATCAGAAAGATATTACTTGAACTGATCACGTCGGAGAATCCTGATGAGGTTACCTACAGGCGGTGTTCTGTTCTGCAGTTGTAGTTATCGATGTGTAGTAACTATACGCTTACTGTTGAAGACGTCGTCTTGAAGTAAAGGTACCAAAAGAAACTGAAGGAAACGATGCAGAAGATCCGAAAGAAAAATATTTAAAAAGAAGAAAAGAAGGAAGAAAGAAAGAAAGAAGGTCTGAAAAGAAAATATAAATAAGAAACTGTGTTGGTGATTGAGTTCCAATAGATATCGGGTAGATTACTTACCCTAGATGGTGGGTGACCTTTAAGTGTTTTGTATTTATAAAATCAGGAACTATATCCATGCATACGCATGCTCCTTAACATCCCTTTGTATGGGAGAATCCCTGATTGTTAATTTTCCTAAATCACAAATCCGTATTAAACGTAGGTTGAACAACCATGTAGACTTGGAAAAAAAGCGCAATACAAAATGGTGGTTTCAAACCAGTCCTATGTCACTGGCCTTGAAAGGTCAAAAGAGGTCTTCTACCTTTTGAGTTGGGGTCAAGGTCAAATGGCTGACTGGATACACAAAGAATCAAGACACATTTGGAATGTGTAAAATACTCTCACCAAGGTTAACCTATGAACCAGTTACTAATGTCAACAAATAACAATGATTTGTTTCTTCCACTTGAATAAAAATATTTACAATGTACAGATTCATGACTTTAAAATAAATATATACATTTTGCAGGTAACAAATAAATCTTTTATGCATCACCCTATTTATTAATAAATTTTATTGTTATTGCAGGGTGAACCGTAACAAGTAATATCGTAATTTTCTCATGATTTGTAATATATAGCAATGTATTTATCAAGTTATACTCGATTCCTTGCCGATTGGTGATATTTTCAATGAAAATCGGAACAAGTGTTACTTTGGAGATATTGCTCATTCCAGACCAGAACACATTGGAGATATTCCAGCTCACATAGAATTATTATCACTGTTTGTTATTTCAATTGATAAATAGAAGGCAACTCAGTTACAAAAACTAATAGTTTCCTAAAGTCGACTTTATTATGTTGAAGAAAAATATAAATTAACATAATTTTTATTTATTTTTCTTCTTCTCATATGACAACGAGTCATAAAATGAGTGATGGTCAACCTCAATGACACTCTTCATTTCTTGTACCGGCGGGCGTAATTTCGGCCGGTAATCCCTTGGCCTACCTGCATAAATCAAGGGGTACCATTTATGACAGGGGTAATTTCGGCCGGCGTTTCCCAACTCGTGCCCGTTATTACCTGGCCCCGAAAATCACTGACCAACTCGTGCCCGTTCAAACACCAGGTAGAAAATTAATACACCAACTCGTGCCCGGGTGCATCGGAACTGCGGTTTTTAATTCTTATTTATTATAATTAAATATTCAAGACCTACATATACAGTTGTCATTTATTTGAAATAACGCAACCATTTTCCAATATCACTTGATTTCGTAATTCGGTCCGCTGTCGAATCTAACTGGGGTTGGGGTTAGGTTTTGTTAGGTTGGTTACCTAAGTTATAGAAATAAAATGATGTAATAATTTTATTGAAATAAAGAAATATTTTAATATGAAGCATTCTGTTATTTTATTTGATTTGCGGCCGAAAATACCTATGAGATAAGGAAGCAACTTAAAACCTCCGGCCGAATTTACCTACCGGCTTTTAGTACCTGCCCTTTTTCCGGCCGAAATTACATCCGCCCTCTTGTACATGTTGATACTTCTCATAAGAAATTGTAGGTTGTTTTTTAAAAAGGGGTGTTTTATAAACTGACATGTTTTGACACTCACGTCTATGGGGCATAATATTCTAATCCTCAGAATAGTCCAATGTGAACCAAACATCTCCACTAGTTGACTATTTCAATTGCCTTATATCAACAACCTCAGGATCACCTGTTTTTTCTCCTGGTCTGATGGAAGGAAAATTGTGTGCAAGTCCATACTGCTTGAAAAATTTATAATCTAGTGATTTAATGCAATAAGGTTGTTTGTGACGGGCCATACGCATTCTCGCAATGTAATCAACAGATGGGTTTATGGGTGGAAGAAAATAGTGTTCCAGGGTGGAGTGAACGGAATCTGCTTCCATCATCGTATGACCCTTCTCTAGGTAAAGTTGTTGAATAGATATATCTTTCTCTTTTGCAAAATCACTAAGGGCAATGGCTAATGTTTTGTTTCTATTTTGATAGTTGCATCCGTCTGATATCAGAGTAACTTATTTGAAATTAGGTGGGATGCGACTGAGATAATCTATTAAACAAGATGTGAATTCATTACATGTCATGCCACCACTAGCTTCATGCCAAACATATAAAAAGACATTTTTATCATTCAGTGCATATATCGTAAAATTGTGGAGTTGTAATTTCATTTGATAATAGCTCTGAGATGCTAATGAAATTTTCTCTGATTTTAGAACAGATTTGAATAATTTCAGATTCACAGGATTTTTATTTTTTTCTACACAACTTTCCTTGTAAATTTTGAACATGTTTTGCTTGAATATAAAAGCATTATCCACATAATTCATTTTTGAAGTTGCCCTGCAATAATGAGATGGAACTCTGGGTATTTCATCAAGCCATAGTTTGACAGAATCTTCTTTTTCTTTTTTATTGACTACTCGAACCAATCGTGCTCTTTTCGTGGCTGATAGATTAGGAATTTCTTCCAGTTTTCTTTTTGGGGTAATTACTGCACTATCATTTGATGTAGATGTGTTGATATGTACATCTGGCCTAGTCCAACGTTTTAAAGTATCTTCCCCTAGACTGAGAGTATTCAAAAATAGTACTCTACAAACTTTGATACGCTCTCCACTTGATGCTTTTAGGAAATAATCATGACCCACACTTTTCTTCAACGCCGCCTCACCTTCTCTTTCCTGTACAGATTTCCTTCTACGTTTTACTTGTCTTGTTTCAACAAGCCCTTTGCCATAAATTTTCTTTTCATTTCATGACGATAATTTCCAGTAATATTTAAAAATACTTTGTCTATTATTTTCAGAAATAAGATGACACCTGAATGAAGTTTTATGCAACTTTTCTTTCTGATTCACATGCTTACACCTCTCTTTCATTTTTCTTCCTCTCCTTGTGCAATCATGTGTTATTACTTTTTTCTTGTCTCTTGGCTATAAGCCAACATACGATTTTCCTTTCAATCTCCGTGATGCGGTTTCCTTCCTCTTCTTTGTGACAATTCCTTTTTTCTTCAACTTTTCTATCTCCATACCCTCATTCAGATCATTTACTAATTCCTCATTATTCATTTCTTCTTCCTCTGTTTTCAGAATCTTCCAACAATTCAGTATCATGTATCTCTTAAGTTTCTGGTGTGAATTCATTATTATTTTCTAATGTGAGGATATCCTTTTGGGTTAATTTTAATTCTTGTAATGACTTTTCATTTTCTAGTTGTAAGATTGTAATTATTCCCGCTTCTGCATCTTCACTGAAACCTCTACTGATTTCCTCTCTTGTCACTGTTTGGGATGCAGTATTCTTCATAATATTCTCATCTTCCAAACATTTTTCACTGAAAAGGAATGAGATATTTATAAAATCAACTGATCAACTGAAATATCTAGTTGAGAACATACCTATTGATTGTATCATGAGAAGTTACCGTTTCCATAATCAATGTTCCATCTTCCAAAGTTTGATAATTTTCGATAATTATGAAATCAGATTCATTCTCTTTCTTCTCGATGTTTATCGCAGTTTTTTTTATTATTATTGATATTATTGGCATTCTGCAAAATCTTTCTGGTTCTAGACGAAAACATACTGCAAATTAGCTTGAAGGTATCTACCTGCACAGTACACACTTCTTGCCGAATCAATTCAAAATGAAATTAAAGTGAGGTTAGCAGTTTGACATTTGTGTCGTAATATCTCCTACGTGCATACATGGTATCTATGTCGAAATATCTCCAATATGCTATTATAAATCTGATATAAAGACATGGAATATATTTCAAAGGAATGAAATACCTCCATTGTTAATGTTGCCACATTGAATTTTTTTCCATCCTAATATTTGAATTCTGTTACATTGGAGAAATGTATTTAATTTTTGGCGATTCCATATCATTTCGGATGTATTACGAACTTGTGAGGAATACTAATAGAATTCTCAATGTGTATTGATCTCATTTCACATATTTTTGTTACATTGGAGGTATTCGCAGCCCGCTGAATGTTTTGGCCAGACTTAGCTTCCTGCCTTCAAGCACGAGAAAGTCAAAATAGAATCTACAAAAAATAAGATATGTAGATGGCGAAGCTATCCAAAGCCTAATACGGGATAACCGCAGAAAATTGCGTCTTGTTGAAGAACATGGACCTCCATTTCATTTTAGCTGTTAATTTTGTTGTTTATAAGGTTATACCCTCCTGGGGTGGCGGCTCCGAGCCTCAACTAAATTCAACTTCCTGGAGAAGAAGAACTAGATCGTTGAGGGACTGCTCCAACCAGGAAACTATGTCCCGACTATTCTGTCTCCAGTGAAATGGGTACGCATAAGCCATTTGCGTAGGGCTCCCATTTCCTTGTAGTACCAGCGTTAGGACAATAGAAATCTAACCGAAACTGTTCGTTATTCTTGCCCAGGTCGGTCAGAAAGACTACGGGTTTGCCGGTTTCAGGTATTTAACCGTTAAACCAGTTTCCTACCATCTACATACTTGCATACTTTATGGTCGTACACCGAGTTAGGGTTCCTTCGCCAGTCGTAAGCAGAACTTTTCAACCGAGCACTCTGAATTAGTAAGGGTCCTCTTTAGCGGAGGTGGTATAACTTAACACTGTAAAAAAATCCAAATAAAGTTATACAAGATTCTATAAAATAATTTTTGTCAAAACTTTTGAGACATACGGTATTTTTAGATTTTATAAAAAGCAGATTCAATATTTTTGGATTGTATCCAATAGGTTTTTGGTATCCCCTTCCAGTGATGCGGTATTTATCTCATTAATTGTTGCCAACCTCCGTTCTTCCAAGGTGTCTTTAATCTTGGGTACAGGAAAAACTCACATGGAGGCAAGTCCGGTGAATACCGTGACCGAGACATAATTACTGTGTTGCTCTTGACAACAAAATTACGAAATACTATTGCTTCAAAAATATATATCATCTCTAAGTATATTACAGTTTATTTTAATCCACCCCATTTGTTTTTAACAACCAAAAATAAATAATTACTAAAATAACAACAAAAAGGATGGACCTGCCAACAATTCAAATGAACGAGTGGTTAAAAATTCTATTTAAAGTTGAAAAAACAGTAATAGACACGAATAAAATAATTAATTAATGGGATAAACGAATAAAATAATCAATTAATCGGACATAAACTGAACTGTTACAAGTAAACTGTAATATTTCTTCCAGGCTAGCCAATTAAAATTACTACCAAATGTATTTTCTTAACGTGGTTTATAACAGAAAATGCACGTTATCTCTTGTTTACTCTTTTCTAATTATTTTATTATGCGAGCTGGTAACTTGAACAATGCCAAGAACGTCTATTTAAAAGTAAGGTATTATCACGACAAGAAATCTTGTCTTACTAGAATCTTTCTTATCTTGCAAATCAGGCTTACGTGACAAAACTAAGAAGATATTTTTATTTCCTGTTTTTTGTAAGTTTGTCTACATTTTCGTCGAGCATTTAAGTGTAAGTTAGAACCGGCTGGTTCTATAATAGAAAGAAGCGGCTAAACAATAGTACTACAAATTAAACAGTAGACTGGTAATAATGGAGCTAATCAAGCAATTAAATAATTTTGTTTGGTTCGATTAGTAACCCACCTACATTAAGAGGATGTAATTAAATTCTCGATGTTATTATGCATTATGTGATCCTGATTTTAATACCCACAAGACGAATCTCCTTAACCGTTGAATACATCTAAAGAAGTCCGAGATATTTCGTTCAAAACTTTGCTTAACCCCTTACTTTTCGTAGAATTTCTAAAAATGTTCCATAACGTATATATCTAAAGTGACCGGTTGTGAAGTTCGATCTGGTATTCGGGTACCTGCCCGCTTTATTTAATCTTCTTATTTTTTTTTACTTATCGGATCGGCAAGATTTTATTAGTGGAACTCGGTACCGTTAAGCTTCCGTAATGTTATGTATTTTAGGCCCAGTCTCGTTACTATTGAATAGTTATTTATTCGGAATAAGATAAGAATAACGTTTGTCTTTTAAATATTCAATAAAGTTATCTAGCGGATAAACCTTTCGATACCTATGTATTGCAGAGTTCTTGACCCAATTAAAGATTTATTAAAAGGATAGACCTGGAGTACATATCACATCGTCAACATACTACTATATGCCCTATTTCACGAATATACTGTCAGAGACAACCAAGAGACGGCCAAGTATAGTTTGGCAAACATAACTGAAGCTGTGAAAGGAATGCGGTCGAAAACATTCGATATTGCCACGTTTAACTATGAAAAAGCCAAAGTGCTAAGTATGTAGTGGTAATAATTAGAAAATGGACTTTTTATTATTAACAATATGTTAATAATGATTGAAACTTAGTTCTTTAATGTGCTTGTTTCATTGGATTTTGTCTATTAACATTATTTTCTCAATTTTTGAATATTAAAAGATGAACACTTTTCCAAATATGTTAAAAGTTTCCTTCAAGCCGGCAACGTCGTGCGAAAATCATAATTACCACACCCTCCGGACTAACTCAATTGGTGAATATTTTCGAACCGCCGTTGCTAAGTAATCACGTGACTTCCTATTGGCAAGGGCGTGCGTGTTTTCTTCCCTCACACTTCGACAATGGACTGATATTGATTATCCAGTGGCGTTTAAATTACCTTCGTATTTTCATTTTTACTTGCTATCTTATTATTTCGTATCCATATTGAATTCAAGTACGATTTTTAACATCATTTATTCTTAACAAATACCGTGTTTTGAAAAATTCCTTACCTTTAAAGCAAAGCATAAATCAGTTTCTATATATAATAATAATTATTATTCTTAACACTTTTATAAAATAGGTATCGTACGCCATTGGTACGTTTATGACAGATATCGGCCATGTTTCCTCGCCCCTTACCGATGCCGCGTAGCTTCAGATAGACTTGCCAAACTATAAATGTGAAGTTGTTCTACAGTAATGAATTGGTCCACTGGACTATACAGGGAGTCGAGATGGCGCTCGCGATTCTCAGAAAATTTAAAAATGCGCGCGCAAGCCCTCTTTTGTTTATTTTGGTTTATTATATCATTTCTTTCATTTGAAAAAAATATAGTTTATTGAAAAATACAAAAAGTGGGTCTATATGATATAAATGAGCTAAACAAAATACTGTTGAGGTTGAGGTCCTCGACATAATATATTTCCTATTAGACAAATTATAGGAGCAATGAAAACATGCCCAACGACGGCCATGGAAGTGGTTCTTAACTTCACGCCACTACATATCCTGGTGGAAAGTTGTTGTAACTTTTCCAGCTTCAACTGAAAAACATACAAAAAACATGATTGTACAGTTAATTGAACATAACTAACAGACTCCAACTCCAACTCCTAACAGAGTTTTACTGAATTTAAATTTATTTAGATAATTAAATTAGTAAATTATGTACACCTATATTATGTACACCTATGTTCACATAACATCCTGGTGGAAAATGTTGACTACAAATTGCATAATCTTTCATAGACACACTGACTGCTTACTTCATGCCCATGGATAGTTGCCAAATCCTTGACCAACACAAAAAAAATCAAAATTTGCCACAACTTTGGTTTTATAACTCCAGTGATGCCCATACACTTCTGCAGACACAACTTACCTCTCATCATTAACAGGAAAAGTATTCAGTTTCTCTACATTATCTGCACTGCTTCCACAAGCGATACAACGTCGTACTGAAGCCATACCGCTTCAAAATAATTAAAAAATGAAAATGTAACCGCGTCCAAAGATTACAAAACAAGCCATAGATCAAGTTCTAGTTCATCTGAATCTAGTTGTTATACTCGAAGATCTAGATCGCCGATGACACCTCAAATACCTTTGCCTTCAATAAATACACAAGATACAGGTTTGATATATACATATATTGGCTTAACACCCCCGAGGGGGTAGCGCCGCTTCAAAAAGCTTTCAAAATCCTTTTTTCTGGGTGGATAAATCCCCTTTTCTTCCTTATATTTTTTCAGCAATCTGCCGCCATTTCTTCCTATTCTTTGTTTTTTCCTTCCTCTGCCTTATTCCTATGCTATTGAGGTCGCTTATAACCTCCTGTAACCATGTTGTTTTGGGTCTTCCTCTCTTTCGCTTATCACAAGGTTTCCATTCAAGCATTGCATATATTGTTGACTTTATACCTGCCCTCCATATGTGTCCCAACCATTTTATTCTCTGTTCCTTAATTTTTTGTACTATATCTTTTCCTATTTCAAGCGCTAATTCTATGTTTGTTCGTTTTTTATAATCATCTCCTACTTTTTTCGGTCCTAATATCATTCTCAATATCTTACGCTCTTGTATTCTCAAATCTTCCTGATTTTTATTGGTCATTGTTAAAGTTTCTGATCCATACATTAATACAGGTCTTATAATTGTTTTGTATATCCTTATTTTCGTCTTCTTACTTATTAGTTTACTTCTTAACAGTTTTTTATTGGTATGGAATGCTCTATTTGTTGCTGCTATTCTTTCTTTTATTTCGGTTTCCTTGTCTCCGTCATTAGATATTGTTATTCTCAAGTATTTTATTTTATCTACCTCTTGAAACGAATAGTCTCCAATCCAGATATGCCTGTACTTACACCTCTTTTTGAATCTCAATAACTTGGTTTTATCCGCATTTATTTTAAGACCAATTTTTTCCCTTCTTTCACTATTTCTTGTAGCATTTCTTCCATAATTTTTCTATTTTTTGTTACTAGTGCAACATCATCAGCGTATGCTATTAGTTGACCTCCCTTTGTTCTGAAGTTTCCTTTACTTATCTTTTTTAATACGTAATCTAAGGCCAAATTGAATAGCGTCGCCGACAATAAATCACCCTGCTTGACTCCTTTGCAATATTCAAATTTTCTTGTTGTTCTTTTCTGTGTTTTTATCTCCGCTAATGTTTTTGCCAGTGTCATTTTTTATCAATCTTCTCAGCTTGTCGCATACCCCCAGTTCTTTTAATGACTTTATCAATTGATTTCTCCGTATTGAATCAAATGCTTGCTGGAAGTCTATAAATAGCATTTCAAAATCAATATTGTATTGGTTGGCCTTTTCTATGATCTGTTTCAGTGTATGTATAGCATCTGCCACATTGCCATTCTCCTGCTATCCCACCTGTCTCTTGTAATCTCCTTTGTATAATTGTTGATGTTATCTTGTAAACTATGTTAAGTAAAATAATTCCTCTATAATTTTTGATTATTTGTTGATCACCCTTTTTATGTATTGTTATTATTTGACCCATATTCCATTCCTCTGGCATTTCTTCATCTTCCCATTATTTTACTTATTATTTGATATATTTTTTCTATCAGCTCCATCACTACCTGGTGGCTTTCCATTTTTACATTTATTGATTATATCTGTTATTTCTTGTATTGTTGGCTTCGAGATTATTTCCTCGCTGTTCACTTTTTCTATTTCTATTTCTTCCGTATCTTCCGTTTCTGTTAATAGCTTTTTGAAATGCTGCATCCATATTTCTTTATATTCTACTTCTTCTTCTGTTATTTTTCCTTCTTCGTCTTTTATTCCGGTTATTTTACTTTTGTATGTTTTAGTTTGGTTATCTATTTTACGATAAAATACTTTGGTGTTTTCATTATAGCTTACTTTTTCTATTTCGCTGATGAAATTTTCAATTGCCGTCTTCTTAGCTATTTTCAATTTTTTTGTTTCTTTTCTTAGTTTTTCGTACTCCACTCTATCTTCAGAACTGTTGGTTCTAACATATTTTATCCAAGCAAATTTCTTTTTTTCCATCATCTTTTTACATTTCTCATCAAACCATTTCTTTTGTGTTGTATGTTCTACAATACCTATTTTTTCTTTTGCTGCTGCGTTTATACATCTCTCAATCATTTTCCATCCTGACTGTATTTCTGTAACTTCTGCTGGTATTTCTCTAATTTGCTTCCCTATGCTTTCTCTGTACTGACTTTGGACTTCCTTCTGTTGTAGTTTATTAATATTCCATTTCTTCAGATATGTCTTGTTTTTACATTTTCTTTTGATTTTCTGAAATAGTGTGGCTGTGACCATGAAGTGGTCGGAATCAGCACACGCTCCTCTAGACGTTCTCACATCTTTTATTGATGATTGTCTTTTTTTATATTAAAATATGGTCTATTTGAGTGAATCTTTTACTATCAGGTGATCTCCATGTAAGTTTGTTCCGTTTGTTATGTTGAAATTTCGTACTACTAATAGTCAATTCAGATGTTGCTGCTAGGCTGCAAAGTCTGTGTCCATTGTTATTTGTCATTTGTTACTTCATGTAATGTGTGTATGCCGGCTACATATCTGTTATATTCTTCTTTTCCAATTTCTGCATTCAGGTCTCCTAATAATATTATTGTTTCTTGTTTTGGTAGGTAGATTCATCAATTCCTCTTCTATTTTCTCATAAAATATTTCTTTTATTTCATCTGATGTTACTTCTGTTGGGGCATATACAGGTTTGATAGATTTAATTAATAATTTAAAATCTGACGACGGCAGTCCAAATTTTGGCATGTCTGTTAGGGACAGCGACATACCAACTTTTAATCCACTAAACGATGATAGGTATACGCGAGTGGTTAAGAAAAACAAAAACATTCTGTTATTTACAAGTAGTGGCACGCTGTGAATATTTGTCATTTGGCAATAAATAAATTACAAGGTCCAGCAGAAACGTGGTACAAAAGTTTACCATCTATTCCCAAAAAATTTTACTGTTAGATACATTTCCATGATCACGCGATTTACATATTTTGATGACTAATATGTCAGCTTTGCGACCTAAAATAAATCAAGGTCTCTTTGAAATATTGTTTTGAAAAGTTAGCGCTTATACGAAAAATGAATTTAAATTTGAGTGGATTGGTCATAAAGTGTTGGTGGTTTAGATAAAAAGAACTACTGAGAATATTATATATCCTATTTATTGTTTCAAATGTTTTAAATCAGGACATAAAAAAGTATCGTGCCCCCTAAACAATGATCTACAAACTAGAAAGTTATATTGTAGATATTGCCGAACAGGACATTCAATTGAACGGTGTTTTAAACGAGACAATATTAACTCGACTTCTGTTTCTTCTCAATCCAATAATAATGCTGAAAAGAAACATGTGTTTGTTGTTTCAAATGAAAAAATGAACAATAAGTTTTATAAGACATTTAAATTTTTGGTATTTATGTTTGGCACGTCGCGTTTAGCGCTTAGAACATCAAACTTTATGTTCTAAGGTTTGCCGTTGTGTCAAAAATGCCATGCACTAGCAGCATGACATTTGCGCTTACTTTGCGAAAATAAGACAAAGATGTGACATGTCCTAAACTTATGAGCTGAACAAGGATAGAACTAGCAGGACTATTTTATTTGTCAATCAAACATTAATGCTTGCCGTCTCTTGGTTGTCTCTGCTCCTGTTTCGGATGACATCGAACAAATAGTACTGAGAGGAACTCTTGGGAACTCCCCTTATAAAAAATCCGAAAATTTGTTATACTATGCTTTTATTTATTGCTCTTTTATAAAAAAGGTATTTTTTGCTTAGAACTAGTCTCATATTTAATAATACTGGAAGGGTAGAACGGTAGAAATTTTTACCAAGAATAAAGTTTTGTCGAAAAGCACTTAATAGATAAATTTCCCATATGGTGCATACTTTGGGGATGACTGTATAATCGGAGAGATTTGAGATGATTGGCTTTTTTTTTAATTTGCATCAATCACTATTATGCAATACCCATTATGAAAGTAGGTTTAAGGGGATATGCAAATTTCCCTACACTTAATATTTCTGAAATGTGCAGACAGTTCAATTCAAATTTATACACAGCAAAAGTTTGAGGATCAACCCCCAACGATTTTGATGCCCTCCTTTACTGATGCTACATGCCAAAATCTATCATGTGCGGTGATCCGCCACTGATAAGTTATTTACAATACATTCATAATAATTATAACAAACACTTTTCTACTCACTCTATATTCAAGATCTGAGAGAGTGCACAACTGTACTATTATGCAACATTCATAAACAAACCGATGTGATGCGAATATTGATTATCATCATAATACATTAATTTTATGTTAAAGTGGTACTAAAAAAATTGTTTACACAAAAAAGCGTCATCTACTCAAGTCAGAGTTTGAGATGAACGAAATCAAACAGTAGTAAAACTGGCGGTATCATGTGTAGTGTATGTACGTATGCTGTGTTGGAACAGGAAAGGGTTCATTCAACGCTCAGTATAAGCTCACGGGTTCTCTTTTAGTATTTACACAAAAGCCGTGAAGTGTAGTTCAGAACTCCCGACGGATTGGCTAAGTCGCGTGCTTTAATATTCCATTGGTTAAGTTATAACATCGCGCGCCTAGCGGATTGGTTTGTTTTGTTCTTAAATATAATTAGATCATTTTCGTGTGTGAACTATGCCAAGTGTTGTGATTTGATGTTAGTATTTAGTGAAAATTTGATATATTTGATGGCAGTATCTTATAAAAGAGGTACAATTATTTCTCTTTTGATTGGCATTTAATTACAAAAGTAATATTCAATAATTTTGGTTAGGTACCCCATTTAATTTATATAACGTAATATGCAGTAATTAAAATAATTTTAAGTATTGCAGAAAAGGCACATCAAGTCTTAAACTAATGTCTGAATTAATGATGGATTAGATGAATTCTTAATGTTTTTGGACGTAAAAAATAACGTGTTTCATCCAAATGTGCCATATATCACTGCACCGAGTTGCGTTAAAATTTTCGGTCGGGGGCGAGTTGTCTCCCGAACCGGACGTTATTATCTGTTTTCGAAAAGGATCATGTCCGAGATGTCTAGCCCATTCAATTCATTTTTCAAGAACAAGTTAATAATTAATTGTGAGGGCAACGTTAACAAATCAATACTTGGGGCAAGTGAAATAATATTATAATGGTAGAATTTGTTATTTCTTTGAGAAATAGTTTCATTATCTACCTATCAATAACGGGAGACAACTCAACCCTAATAAAAATCTACCTGCCGGTCTTCGGAGACTACTCGACTCTACCGAAAATTTCAGACGTTTTTGTAGGCGGTTTTTTCTTAATAAAATGATTCTAGCTATTTCACGTATGGTATCTCAATTTGATAATCTCCTCAACTTTTTAAAATATGGCAAAATCAGGAAGTTTTTGGGTTAAATATAATATAATAATTATTTTGAATTGTCGTTGAGCTATGATTAATAGTTTAAAAAATAGTGATTCTTGTGTTTCCTGTTGAACAATTATTTTTCCCAAGTATTGAAATGTTCTCACTTGTTCTATAACTTGCTCTTAATTTTTTATAATTGTTTCTTCTTGTCCTTCTCCTAGAACCATAACTTTCGTTTTGTTTTTATCCATAACCATCCCGTTCTCCATGTTTCTAGATTCACTTTTAGATCTTCTTTAATTTTCACAAAAATATCTATATCGTCAGCAAATGCCCCTTCTGACACTTCTACTTTGTTAAGATCCATGTATCCTAAAATGAATAAAGTTGGGCTTAAACTACCTCCCTGTCTTAATCCTTACTTATATGGTTTTTAATGTTGATGGTTGTAAATTATTGGTTATGACCGAGTTAGAATTATTTCTATATTATCTCATTTGAATGAATTCTATAAGCTTACTACTAACTCCTCGTTTTTTAATAACATTCCATAGCTTTCTTCTAAGTCAATAACTGCTAGACATATATCTTTTTATTTTCTTGTCAGGCTTTTTCCGAGGCTTTTCTAGTTATTTGCTTATTGGAAAAAATATGATCTTGTGTGCTTCTGCTCGGCCTGAGGCCACTTTGCGAAATATCCAACGTATTTTCTAATATAGTCCTTAGCCTTTTGTCTATTATTTGTTTAAATATTTTCTCGGCAGCGCATAGTAAAGTAATTCCTCTATAATTATAGCAGTCATTTTTACTGCATTTGCCCATATACCGATATATGTTTTTGAGCATTTCTGCTGTTAATTTGTCATATCCTGCCGCATTCCCATTTTTCTGCTTCTATAAGGTTTCTTTTATCTGTGCTATAATTATTATTCTTCTTCTTGTTCTTCACCTCTTGTTTGTTGTTGACGTATATTTTTGTTGATGCTTTTTTCCGTCAGTAGATCTTGAAAGTAATTTCTATAATGTCAGTGTAATAAATTAAAAGACCTAATGAAGGCTTTAATGGACAGAATCCGACAGATATTGACAGTTCAAAACAATCAAGACTAATCCTAATAAATACAAACTAAATCTAAGACTATAAACTATACTACATTTATCCGAGCCTTAGAAGTTATAATTAATATTTTAAACGAGAAGGAACTTTCTTTGCCCGAGACGATCTTCTTAGGCCAGTCAACCCCTCTGGCAGGGGACTGGTGGGTGGAATTATAGTTTTTATGATTCCATTGGAATCAACGTTTCCGTTATCTCATTCAGAAACGGGTTCTGAGGGATGGTGATGCAGGATAGGTGAAGAAGAAAGGATTCTTGTTCCAATGTCTTCTGACGAAGGATATTGGCAGTCAATCTTGGGGGTGGATGGAGCTAAGTGTCTAAGTGATACAGAAGTTTCACGACCGTCAGATAATCGGACTCTTGCATATTGAGGATTTGCATCAATTAGATTTACTTCTTCGACTAAAGGTTCATATTTGTTGGTACGATTGAATCGACGAAGCAAAACAGGCCCAGGAGAAGTTAGCCACGTAGGCAGAGAAATTCCATTGAGTGAGCGTCGTGCATGGAAAAACATTATTTCGTGGGGAGTCGTATTGATGGCAGTAGAGAACGTATGGAATGCAACGATTCTGGCAGTACCACTTCCCACTGACTTAACTTCAGTCCACGAGATCTAATTGCCAGATTAATGGTTTTCCAAAAGATTCCATTATAGCGCTCTACCTGTCCATTTCCGCATGGATTGTATGGCGTAGATCTACTGGTAGCAATACCATTATTGTTTAAGAACGTTTTAAGCTCTTGAGAAGTGAAGCCTGTGCCGTTATCAGAATTTATGTAGGATGGTGTTCCAAAGAGACAAAAAAGGGATTTTAAATGTTTAATGATTTCACTTGAAGAAGTGTTAATGCAAGGAAAAGCGAAAGGAAATCTGGAAAATTCATCTACCATTATTAATAAATAGGGTTTTCCAGTGGCTGTTGGAAGAGGGCCCTTGAAATCCATATTTAACCTTTCGAATGGCGCAGTAGCTTTGATTAAGGTACCTTGAAATTTTGCATAGCGCGGCTTAAGTTCCGAACAAATTTGACAAGATGCTCTCATCTCCCGGATTTCATTTAAAGTTACAGGTTAATTTTTAGTTCGTACCCAATGATACATGCGCGAAACTGATCTCTGATCGGTGATTAGTTGGAAATGTCTTCCTAATAGTAAATGTCTCCATTTACAAAGAGCTTCGACTATAGCGTAAGCTTCTTTTTCTACAGATGAGTGTCTCTTTTGACTGTCAGATAGCGTTCTCGAAAAAAATGCTACAGGTCTGCCATATTGGGACAGCGTGGCAGCTATCGCAAAATTCGAAGCATCTGTATCTACTACAAGCGTTTCATTGTCATTTATAGTCATAAGAACTGCTGATGCTAGGAAGCCTTGAGAAGTTTAAATGTTTCCGAAGCTTCTTGTGTTAACGGAAACTCAGTGGAATGTGCCAAGGAATGAATCTTTTCAGAAAAATTGGATATCCATTGAGAATAGTGGGCAAATAAACCTAAAGCTCTTCGTAATTAAGGAAGACTGTTAGGTTCTGGAAGATTTAGTAGGGGCCGTAATCGCTCAGGATCAGGCAATATAGATTGGTTTTTTATAGTATGTCCTAATATATTTATTTCAGTTTGAGAAAACCTTGATTTTTCATTATTTATCATCAGATTATACTTGTTGGCAACGCAAAGAAATTTTTGCAAATTTTCGTCAAGTTCTTCCTTTGTTTTACCACAAACAGTAATATCATCAAGATACGTAAAAGTGCCGTTAAGATTTTCGTTAGTAATAATTGAATTAATCACGCGTTGGCGAAATACTACAATCAGTTTGTAATTCTCCTTCTAATTTATCCCACATTTTTTCTTGAACATCTAACTATCATTGTTACTTTTTTCCGTTCTTTTATATTCATCGTAGTTTTTGATTGTTTGTTCTGAGAGATGGCATTTCCATACTTCTTTTTTCTTCTTAACTTGTTTCTTTATTGCATTTATCCACCAGGCTGTTTGTTTCCTATGCGTTTGTTTGTTCCATATACCTCTTTAACTGAAGTGAGTATCGTATTCTTAAATGTATTCCATGATTTTTCAATGTTTTTTTCATCTTCTCTTTATCTCCTCTAGTCTTTTTGTTATTTGTTTATCGTATTTCTTCGCTGTAGCTGGTTCTCTTAGTTTATACAACCTTATCATTTCTGATTTTCCAGTATTAACATTTTCCTTGTTAATATGTAATTCATTATTGCGTTGTTCTTTTATGTAAGTTATGAGGCTTCTTTCAGCAACAATCAGAAACTGTCGAAAACTGTCAGAGAATAATCGACCATTGCAATCAGTGATAGGAATTACGCGCAATTAAACTCGTTGTTTGCTACGGCCAGTTAATTTCTGATCGTTGCTGACAGTTTCAGATTGTTCTTGGAACATACCTATAAATATTCTAAATACTCTCCGTCGTATACCTTATATACTAAGCAAGGTGAGTTCAATTCTCGTGTTTTGTAGGTATGAATACTACTGAATTGTCAAAAATACTGCATAAATAAATACTAGTTTAAAAAACACACTTTTAGAGAAGTTCTAACTAAAGAGTAGGAAATAATTATATTTTTCTACGTTCATGCAAAAAACAGAACTTTATTGAACTCTATTTAGTGGAAAAACTAGTTCTTTACTGCACTAGTGCAATAATAGTATATTGTGTAACTAGTGCGCAAAAGTGCTAATTTCGCACGAGTGTGAACCGACTTCGTCTCGTGCCGCAATTCACACGAGTGAGAAGCTAGCATTTGCGCACGTATTTCACACTGTATTTTTCCTACGACCACCACCCAAAACGATCACCATCCAGAAATCAAACAAACGACTGTGTTGCACATTGTACTTTTTTATGAGCACTTTTTCTAACATGAAGTCGGACTGTTTTGACCGAGATCTCGGTTGTCCATAGATAGGCTAAAACGATATGAGGGAATGAGTAATCTAAGAAAATTTTAAAAAAATAAAGAAAGCTGCCTTGAAGACCTAGATAATGCTACATTAAAACAAAAGTTAAAACACTCTCGAAAAAACATCGGAAAAAATCGATCAGTAAACCGAAGTAGAGAAACATCTGATTCTGAATCAGACCAATATAGTGCCTTCAGTGAACTAGAAGATGAAAGATCTTTGGAGGATGAGGAGTCTACTACAAATATTGACGATGATCTCATTTCAGGTAATAATGATATTGACCTTCAGAAGGAAGGTTATTATGCGGTACCTATGCTACAAAACTTGGTATATTGGAAAAATAACAGAGATAGTAAATGATACCACAAATGGAGTTAAATTTTTAAAATCAGAATTGGAGAAATATGTTTGGCCCAGAGAGGAAGACAAACAGGTTGTCAACAACAAATTTATTTTTTATGGTCCAATTTTTTTGGAAGGCAATGGACCTTTTCAGATAAGAGCTGATAAAGTAAATATAGAAAAAGCCTTCAAAAATTTCAAAAAGAATTTGAAAGAATTTCTCTAAAATTACGGTCTGTGTTTGAGATGATATTATCAAGCCTTTATATATTTTAGTACTCGTATGTTGTATAAATTAAAACTTCATTTTGATTCAAAAATATGTAGTTTTTAATTGAATTTACTGTTTGGACCCTTACTTTGTGGAACCTACTCATATTACTTTTTTAAATGAAACTAACTGTTTCTAATTAATTCCACTATTTAATGAGAAAATTATGAAAGGTTATTGATAATTATTTCGATATTGACATATCATCGTCAGAATGACAGAAGTTACATTTTATGTGATACCTACTTGATGTTTAATATTTTGGCTAGACCAAATAGTAAGTGACCTATCTTGTGATTGACTTAATATATATGAATAGAGAAAAGAAGAAGGTATGATTTAACAAATATTAAAGCTTAGGTATTACTAGCCCTATGGGGATATCCTGGATATCTTTTTCCCATTTAAGATCAGTATAACTGTGCAATGATATAGGAAATCAAGGAAAACTATATCTGCTAATCTTTACAATTGTTACTTAAGAAGACAATTTAATAGTGGAGAACTCCCTAGATTAATCTGTTCATTGACAACTTATTGTGGGTCTCTTATGTGTCTTCTTATTTCTAGTTCTTCAAGGAAATCTAGTTCTTGTTTCTTATCACAAATATGCAGTACTTCTAGTTCTGTGTTAGGTGTTAATGAATGTTTTGTGTCAAGAAGATGTTTTGCGTAATGTGATTTATCTGGCTGTTTTAATCTGTATGCTCGTGAGTGTTCATTGTATCTAATTTCAAAATTTCGAATTGTTTGACCAATATAGACAGCATTACATTCTGGACATTTAAGTTTATATATTCCAGACTTTTTTAATGGGGGTATTTTTGTTTTTACATTTAACAGTTTCTTACTCACATTGTTTTCTGTTTTAAAAGAAATTGCTGTATTTGTTGAACAAGATATTATTTTTGAAATATTGTTAGAAATATTACCAGCATATGTGATGGTTTTTTAATTTTGTATTTCCCTAGTTTTTCAGGAAATATTAATTGTAATGCCACTTTTCCCTCTTTTTTATTAATTTATTTATTTATTATATGTATTGGATAACCGTTGGATGTGGCTATTTGTTTAATTATATTAATTTCTCTATCAAAATTATATTTTTTCGTAGGAACTGAAAATGCTCTATGTATCATTGAATTATATGCTGCTAATTTTTGTGACATGGGATGATTGGAATTATATGGTATAGTCACATCAGTATGTGTTGGTTTTCTGTAAATTGGAAAATCAAGTATATTATTGACTCTTTGAATTTTAATATCAAGAAAATTGATTGAGTTATTTTCTTCAACTTCTAATGTAAATTTAACATTTCAAAAAATATATTATTTTGGTATAGGTATGTAGATGACATATTAGCTTGTTTTGTAGGTAGTGAACGACAATTAGATATATTGTTCAATCATATTAATAGTTTACATCCAAAAATTAAATTTACATTAGAAGTTGAAGAAAATAACTCAATCAATGTTCTTGATATTAAAATTCAAAGAGTCAATAATATACTTGATTTTTCAATTTACAGAAAACCAACACATACTGATGTGACTATACCATATAGTTCCAATCATCTCATGTCACATAAATTAGCAGCATATAATTCGATGATACATAGAGCATTTTCAGTTCCTATGAACAAATATAATTTTGATAGAGAAATTAATATAATTAAACAAATAGCCACATCCAAAGGGTAATCCATTACATATAATAAATAAATTAATTGATAAAACAGAGAAAAAAGTGGCATTACAATTAATATTTTCTGAAAAAACTAGGGAAATACAAAATTACAAAACCATCACATATGCTGGTAATATTTCTAATAATATTTCAAAGATAATATCTTGTTCAACAAATACAGCAATTTCTTTTAAAACAGAAAACAATGTGAGTAAAAAATTGTTAAATGTAAAAACAAAAATACCCCCATTAAAAAAGTCTGGAATATATAAACTTAAATGACCAGAATGTAATGCTGTCTATATTGGTCAAACAATTCGAATTTCGAAATTAGATACAATGAACACTCACGAGCATACAGATTAAAACAGCCAGATAGATCACATTACGCAAAACATCTTCTTGACACAAAACATTCATTAAAACCTAACACAGAACTAGAAGTACTGCATATTTGTGATAAGAAACAAGAACTAGATTTCCTTGAAGAACTAGAAATAAGAAGACACTTAAGAGACTCTCAATATGAAGTTGTCGATGAACAGATAAATCTAGGGAGCTCTCCACTATTAAATTGTTTTCTTAAGTAACAATTGTAAAGATCAGCAGATATAGTTTTCCTTGGTTTCCTATATCATTGCACAGTTATACTGATCTTAAATGGGAAAAAGATATCCAGGATATCCCGATATATTACCTAAGCTTTAATATTTGTAAAATCATATCTTCTTCTTTTTTCTATTCATATATATTAAGTCAATCACAAGATAGGTCACTTACTATTTGGTCTAGCCAAAATATTAAACATCAAGTAGGCATCACATAAAATGTAACTTCTGTCATTCTGACGATGATATGTCAATATCGAAATAATTATCAATATCTTAGATTTTTAATAATTTTTTCATTAAATAGTGGAATTAATTAGAATCACTTGGTTTCATTTAAAAAAGTAATGTAGTTTTCATTCTGCAATCATGCACTATAACGCGAAATCTTGCGAAATCACGCAAAATCTTACGAAATCATGCGAAATCGTGCGAAATCACACTATTTGCGAAATACTGTCACATTTTTGGCATAGTGGTTCACCCCTCGGTTTGAAGGGGTTTATTGCTTAGATACCACAGACTATGACAATTTGCTATAAGTATTTATTTTGGGTATGCCTAATGTCACTTTGGCTATGCTTTATGTCACTTTGGCTATGCCTTATGCCACTTTTCCCACAACTTTTGTTGCTATGAGAAATTGTTAATTTTGCGTATTATAACCAATAAGCAATATAGTGTTTTGGATGGTGGTCGTAGGAAATTTTTGTTTCTAATTTTGACACTTTATAAAACTCGTTGACGATATGAAACGTCTTACTTTTCGTAACCAGTTACGAAAAGTGAAATATTTCCTAACTGGTGATGAAAAGTAAATTTCGCCGCTAATTGCGAAAAGTACAGAATAATTGTAAGACTAAATTACTTGAACTACCTCTTTATTGTCGTTAAATATGGTGTACTAACATAATATCAAGAAAGTTTTATAACTTTATTCAATTTTAACACGTGAATAAAAAACTATTTATAAATATTAATAACACAATTAGAACAGTTAATTTATGATGTATTTTCTACGTAATTTTCTCCGAGTAAGTTCGTGGCAATCTTCTGTTTATTAATGATTGAATTCTCCACATAACCCTCGGCAACCGTATTGGATTTCCATCCCTCATGCTGTTTTATTCTAAGCAAATCAGCTCCTGAATCCGCAAGAAGAGTAATCGACGTCCGCCGAAAAGAGTGACCGATATACAAACAAGGGTTTGGCAATTTTAAAAACTGTGCGATTATTTTCGGCAAATTTCCAAATGTATTAATGCCTACAGGCTATACTCCACATTTCCCATTTAAATATTTGACAAAAAATCTGTCATGCTCTCGGTCATGCTTAATATTTGACAGCCTTAGCAGAACGTATTTTTTGATAATTTCGATACAATTTTTACCATCAAAAGCTCCAGTGGTTATAACAAATTGTCGACATACTTTCGTCTTTGTGTTGGGAATGGTCAATTTAGCAAACTCCTCCTGAAATTCTACATTTTCTACAGGAAGAAAAGTTAATTCACTTTTTCGGCAAGCTCCAGCAACTCCAAAATGGGCAATGTTTTCTTTACTAAAAACTTGCGACTTTTTTGGCTGGTAACCTTCAGAATGACGTTTTAAGAACGCCATCAAATTTGTATACTTCTTAATGTCCATATTTCTTTTTAAGCACAATTCAGTTCTTAACATCAAATATAAACTCCACAAGGTTGAATTCTTCAGTTCCTTTTTTTCTTGAAAATAGGCTAGCAAAACTTTTTCGTTCAAATGGGTAATCCTTTTCTGTTCACACCAGAAATTAAATTTGGGATAGGACAAATCATACTTGCTCTTCGACTTCTTAGGAATAATTGTAGATAACGCAGATTGAGCCGCTTCTTCAATGTCGCTCGGTACGTCGTTCTCTGAATCGGACATTGCAGTATTTATATATTCTTCTACTTTAAAAAATAGTTAATGAATTATTTACTAGAAGAAAAACGATTTTTAATTTCTACTTCTTTTGACAATCAAAATCACGAAACATGACATTAAACAATACTTGCTTCCCTAGTAACAAATGAACATCTCCAATTTTACTAAGCGACTTAAAAGGAATCTACGAGGGACTCTCGTAGGGACGTTTCAAGTATCTACTTTAAATTTGAATTCAAATAATTACATCCTATTCAAAATTAGAAAAAATATTGTGTGAAACACGTTGGGAAACACTATTTTTCGTAACTCGCGCTATTTTGCGTAACTCGCTTCGCTCGTTGCGCAGAAATCCGCTAGTTACGAAAAATTGTGTTTTTCCCAACTGGTTGCACAAATAACTATTATCGCACTCATCTGTCATTTTACTTAGTGTTTTGTAATCATGACAAACATAAACATTCAAATCGACGCCATTTTTAGTCCATTTAGAGCAACCTAAATAAGACATTTTTTGTTTTTTGCATGCACGTAGAAAACATATTGAATTCAACTGTTTATTGCATGTCACGTCGCGTGCAATAAACAC
Source organism: Lochmaea crataegi (assembly GCA_947563755.1). Classification (NCBI taxonomy): domain Eukaryota; kingdom Metazoa; phylum Arthropoda; class Insecta; order Coleoptera; family Chrysomelidae; genus Lochmaea; species Lochmaea crataegi. The sequence continues at coordinate 18,378,874 of OX387426.1, forward strand.
TTACTTTTTGCACTTGTTGCATAAATAACTATTAATGTAGGTATCACAAAAAGCGTGGGGTGCTCTATATCAATTATTTCAGATATCTCATTAGTAACTATGTACTGACTTCTGATTTAGTAAAAAAATATTAACAAAACAACCCACGCTTTTTGTGATAAGTAAATTTAAAATGATTTTTCACTTTTCAGTTTTTTTTTAGTTTCTCAAACCATTATTTATTTATTGTTCATTCAAATTTGCTTCATATTGATATTTTTTCAACTTTTATCCTCATTTTTTTGAACCTGCATATATAATCTACCGACACAAGTCAAAAATGGTGTTGATCATTGAATTGAGAGACACACGGATTAAATTCAGTAGGTTTAAACTTCTAGTTATCTGGTCCTAACTCCGCGACCATCGAATTGCGTTTCTGTATAAAGTACTGATAACAGTTTATAATTAACGGGATTAAATTAAATACCAATTAGAAATTATTTTAATAATCAATTTACGATGACGCTGAAACTGGCAGCCAGACGCGAACGTCGTTACCATTTGAATCAGGGAACGCAAGAAGTACCAAAAATATTTTATTTCCCTCCATATGCATGATAATCTGATAATCAAAACAAACATTCAGTATTAACGGCTGCTAAAGCCGCCACCATCTACACTGTTAAAAATAATAACGAAATATTAAATTTCACAAAAAATGTTGTAGATTTTATACGCATCATGGAAATTTGATAAAACTTTTTCTGAGTATGCTTATAATCAAAACAAACATTCAATATTTACGGCTGCTAAAGCTGCCACCTTCTACACTGTTAAAAATAATAACAAAATATTAAATTTCACAAAAATGTTGTAGATTCTATACGCATAATGGAAATTTGACAAAACTTTTTCTGGGTATGCTTATAATCAAAACGAACATTCAATATTAACGGCCATCTACACGGTTATAAAAATAACGATATTTTAAATTTCACAAAAGATGTCGTAGTTTCTATAAATATCATAGATATTTGATAAAACTTTTTCTGATAATTCTAATAATCAAAACAAACTATCTACAGTGTTGTTAGCAGCCGATAATCCTCAAAGTTTGTTTTAGTTATAAGAAGAATCCAAAAAAATTTTATCGAATTTCTATGATACATATAGAATTTTTTTTGTGGTAAAGGTAACAACTATTGCGTCCGGTTGCTAGTTTCAGCGTCATCCATTTACGGTCCAAATTGTGTAAGAAATAACAGCAGATATTAAAGAAGGTGTGTACGAAGTCCCTTAACTCTAATTCAAATGTACACATTTACTATATTTTATTGTGTCGAAACAAATTTTATGCAAACGTGTATTGATCGGAATATAATAGTTTAAAGTTTTAAAATTTGCATAACGTAACAAGTTATACATGTAAGGTAATGACAGCGATTACGATAGAATTTGTTAACGCTGTAAATCAGGAGGAATGACATTATTATTTTTGTACCTTTGAACTGTGGGTAATGATTAACTGTATACGTCTACCATTTTATTAATGAAAATTAAAAATACTCGAACTTTGACCATTTGCATTGATTTATTCGAATATATTAAAAATGACTTTCAACATACTACTTTATATAATTTATAATGTGGCTCAAATTACTCATTTTCAAATTAAATTATACACAATGCATTTCGGGATTTTCACTTCTTTTTTCAAATCCAAATATATAGAAATATACAATTTTTAATCTTCACACAATTTCCGGTTAAACCCGAAGTAGGTCGTATTGATTTTACAAGTGAATATATTGGTACCAATACCTATGACCCACCAAAATTTAAACAAAATCTATCCACCCATTTTAAAATTACAGGGATAGCCCATTCATTCATTCATATATTTGGGTTGTGCTCATCTACCCAGGCACTCGAAGTAAATCTTTGTACCATTTCCCATGTTATTTACTTCCATTCCAGAAGCTTCGTGTCTTCAATAAAGGCCAGTCCAGTTTTACTGGAGGGATTTTCAGTAGTTGTGATGGTTGTATTAATTCCTCTCCAAAGTGCTTCCGTCTAAGTACCTAAGTTCTCGCAGAAGCAAAGTATGTGAGTAGATGTTTTATCATCAAGTTCACATTTTCTACACATAGGTTTACTAACTTTGCCCATTTTGTACAGATGTTTCCTAAAGGTGCAGAGTCCAGACACCAGGTCGGTAACTGTCTTCAAATGTCTCTTACCCAGTTTCAGTAGCCTGGTTGAGAGTTCCTTGTCTACCTTATTCAGTAAACTCTTCGTATGAAGGTGCCCTTGTGTCAACCTCCATTTGAATTGGTGTTCCCTATCTAGCCAGTTCCTGATTTCCCCTCTTATGCAATCTTTTGTGATTCCACAAAACGGTTCCGGACCTATGAAGTTTCCTTTAGAGCCTTCTTTAGCTAACTGGTCCGCCATTTCATTACCTGCAATTCCTTCATGTGCCGGCACCCATATTAGAGACACTTTGTTGTCTCTTGCCAGCCTGTTGAGGGATTCTTTGCTGTTTTTCACCAGTCTAGACCTAGTTGTTGGATTACTGATAGCTTTAAGCAGAGCCTGGCTGTCAGTGAATATTTTAATTTCTTATCTGTTATATACTCTTCTGATGTTTTCATCCATACAAGCTATAGCGGCAATCGTCTCTGCTTGAAACACAGTCGTACGTCGACCAAGGCTAAAGAACATTCTCTTTCTAGGTCCTTTTATACCAGCCCCATTGCCATGGTTTGTTTTGGAGCCATCGGTGAACCAGATGATGTCCTTCTCGAACATTGTTCGGGGACCATAAGTCTCCCAATTTCAACCTAAGAATTGCCATCATTGCCTCCGCCCTTATAAAAAGTTCTAGAGGAGGAAGTCCAATAAGGGCTACCATTGATGCCTTCCCCTTTCTGTTCATTGCCCCAGTAATACCAAGAAGGGCTTGTCTTTGGACTGCAGTTAATATATTAACTGCAGAGGACACTTCTGTCCACCTCCACCAGACTATTGTTCCATAGGTGATCGTTGGCCTTTTCACAGTTATGTAGAGCCAGTGAACCTCCTGAGGTCGTATTCCCCAGGTTTTGCTCATAACTCTTTTGCATTGCCAGAAAAGTCTAGTCGCCCTGGTAGTAATTTTTTCCAGGTGTGCCTTCCAATTCAGTTTGGAATCAAGGGTCACTCCCAGATATTTAACTTCTTTGGATATTTCTAGTTCTTCTCCGAACAGCAGTACTCTACCCTGCGGGAGAACTCTTCTATACGTAAAAGCAACTAGTTTGGTTTTTTTTGGGCTAACTGAAAGGTCCTCTTTAAGGCACCATTTCTCCACAATTCGCAGTGCTTCCTGTAGGACATTCATAACCACCTCTGGGAATTTCCCATTGGTGACAATCATATACCTTGATCAATCAGCCCTCAGATTAAGTCACCCACAAGGATAGCTCATAACTCGTTTGCACCCATTATATTAGTGAGAAGAAATTTTTTTTTCTTCTTGATGGTATTTTAAAAATTCTGCAATAAACAGATCAATTTGCAACAAAATAATATTTTTTATGATCTATCAATTCCTACACATTAGATCAGAAAGGCAAGCAAGTATTTCCAACCCATCCAGGCTCTTCTACATGTTTTTCTTGTTGACCTGTGAGTACAACGAGAATATGGTACTTGTCTTTCAGTAATTTATATTGAGTGGTTTAACTTTAGTTTTCTTCGACTTATATAAATAACCCGAGATTTTGCAATTTTCTTTGTTAGTAATATTTTACAATATCAGTTAAAACTATTCAATGGCATTATTTTCTAGATTATTGAACTTGCTGAGTTGAGCTTTTAATGAGTTGTTTTTATTGACAATCTCACATATTACGATAATTGAAGATAAGGTCCATTTCGAGATATAATAGTTTGGATTGTCGGTATAAGTTGTATATTTTTTATCGTAAAAAAATGAGTATGATTGTATAATAAAACGCCTACACTTCAATGAACAATCTTTCATTTATAGTGTATTTTTATCATATTGATAGCTGAAAAGCTCATTTTAAATTCAAAAACACTTCAGGGTGATTCAAAGAATTAAACAGAATTGTAAGCGCTTCTTCATGTAAATAAGTGTTCAGTTAGCAACTTGCGCTAGATTCTTCCTGTATAGTGAACCGCAGGTAGCGAGGACGATAGAACCCTAATACCATTACCATCATTTTAACTACTTAAGGAAATAATTTTGTCTAATGTTGGTATTTTGTTATTAAAATAAAAGTAGTGGACCTGTCTCCTAATAACATTTTTATGGAATTCTTCAATTTCCAATGGCTTACTCCCCCCAGTCTTCTTGTGAGAACTAACAGTTCCGCTTTTTCGTTCTTTCAAAAATCTATAAACGGTCGCTTCTGCAACTCCCGTCATATTGGAGCAGGCGCTAACTATTTCCCGAGCATTACTTGAAGGACGTTGGTGGACATTCAGTATTATAGTTTTTTTCCTTAACGTGAATGTAGCCTTACTAACAGGCTTACCTGAGGTAAAGGCAAAACTTGTTGACGTCATTTTAAATTAAAATATACTCGGAGTGATTCCACAAACTTTCTTTATAAACTTCCAATACATAAACAAGAAATCGGATAAGTATCTATTATATACACTTGCAAAATAAACCATTACACACGAAAGTACTATTCTCGTAGCCTCCGCCCATTAAATCAAGTAGGTTGTCATCCAATCAAGGCGCAGAGAGTACTATTTTCTAGTATAAGTAGGTAGTATGCTTGTGATTTTATGGGTTTTTGAAAAATGGTTTGTTAGTATTTGAGTCAATTCACACCGGAGACTATCACGAAGATATGAATGGTGATGTTGTTGAGGAATATTTTTCACAAATGATAACTCTGATTCCGCCCAACTCGGTAATTGTTTTGGACAACGCTCCTTATCATTCAAAGAGATGTGAAAAATTGCCTGACACCTCTTGAAAAAAAGCGGAAATTATTCTGCGGCTTTTAGTTCAAGAAATTACATTTAAAGAGGATATTATATTAAAAAAAGAACTGCTGGCAATTGTAAATATACATAAACATCGTTTCCTAATATACAGAGCATTTTAATGAAAACTATCCACCCCACATAATTCTGAAGGCGTCACTTTCATGACAAAATGAAAGCACACGTCAAAAATCATATAGGTAAAGGGGGACCTCTTTTTGCTCATATGTGGATGTTATAACTTTAACCCCCTACCCCCTATGGTCACCACTCCCAATTTTTTAAATGGAACACCCTATACATTATTGCATTGTTGGATTCTCCTTTACAAGAGGATTGCAAAGATGTATAATAAATACATAAGTGAAAAGTCAAAGTCAAAGATGGGATTTCTATTGTATACCGGCGTTGTACAGGGTTGGGTAGGCAAATAAAAGAATAAATATGTGAACTATAATGTAAACCGTTTTAAAATTCTGAAGTTTTAGTTGCCCACCCGGTAAAGGTTTTGCATGTTAAATTATGTTTTATTACTCTCTGTCTATTTCAAACAGACTATAGTGCGGAAATTTCCTTAAACTGCATAAAATGGTTTGAAATTTAATTCAATTAAGCATCTAGTTATACTAGAAACTAAAGTGTAATAAAATAAAGTTGTCAATTTTCTTTTCTTTCTATCTTTTTTTGCTATAAACATCGCTGTAAATCTCAGCCATGACATGATGCAAATGCATTTCCAAGAAATAATGAAAGTCATGGTCTTCCGCTGCAAAAAATCTTGCCTACCTTAACACTACCATCTAAGTAGTAGCTTGCGGTAGGCGATCAAGCGACGTTGCAATATCACAAATATATTTGCCATTCATATTAAAAATACACACAGGCTCACTCAACTACATAGTATACTTTTAATCATTTTTTGATTTTCTTTTATCTCTGAGGTATATAAATCACCAATATTAAATATTTAACAATATCACTTTATTAGAGATATTGCTTTAGGATACTATTATTTGAGCTGCTTTAATAAATGGGTATGAATAAAATTAATAAAATAGTTATTTTTGTATCTAGTGCGCGAAATGCTACTTTGGTGATCGAGAATTGAATTTTTTAACGAGGTGAAGCCGAGTTAAAAAATTATTCGAGACCACCAAAGTAGTTCGCGCACGAGATGCAAACAATATTTTATCTACAAACGTCAAAATCTATCTTTTAAAAATATTATAAAGTAAAAAAATTAAAAGTAAAATGCCTAATTTATTATAGAAAATAGTGTTGAGCTGGCTTAAAATGTCTTTCATAATCAAATTTTCACTGTTAGTATGGATTAATGTTAATATTGTAAATAATAACTAAAGTTATTGTAAAATTCTATCATTTTTTTAAAAGTAATTAATTGTTATTCATTTAAAAATAAATAATAATTTGGAGTTTTGCTTCATTTTTTCGAAGATTGAACTACAAAAGTCTTATTAATTTACATGCAGTGTGCGAAATCCGAAAAAAAGTGTCACTTCGCATATTGTTGTCAATGCGCAAACCTAGTCATTTTTTGACGTTTGTAGAAAAAAATAATTAAATTAATAATTAAAGAATAAGGTTGAAAAATAAGCTGTCTTTTTTTGTCAACATCTACATCTTTTACATCATGTTGAAAATATTATGTCATGTTCGCTCCAGTGTTATTTGAGGGACTTTTTTGCTTAATTTTTGTCTCCACTTATCCCGTCTTATGTAAATTTTACTCTCATTTTATTTACTTTGTTAAGAGTCACTACAGCATACGCTTTCAAAAGATAACACATCATTAATAAATATAAGTAAAGTTTGCTTTGGATTAAATCTTGTTACCAATATTTTTGGAAATTGCGGGATAATAATAAATTTGATACACTTATCTAAAAATCCAATATGATCGGTATAGCAGTGCCCGACAGAAGATGAAGGGATTAAGATTATCGCTATATCAGTGACTGATTACAAATATTGGCTTATTGGCTTTGAAAAAAAAAACAGTATATTTATTACCATCATATCCCACAGTTATAATTGGTAGGAATATTTGAAATAATTAACTAGGATATTGTTGTGAAAATTCAAAAACAGAATTTTAAAAAAGATACTTAAATCATAAATATAAACACATAATTACCAATCCTATTAAATTGCTTATGCATCAAAAAACCTTACCTTCTAAAAATATCCTCCCTCTATTACGAGTACTTTACTAGTGTACCTAGTGAATAATCCAAAAATTGTTGGCTTCTCTGACTATTAATTTCATCGACAACATACAAATTATACTGGGTGTAAATTTTAAAACTTACAATGGGCTGTACCTCGTGAACTGAAAGAGATTTCAAAAAAATTTCAAAACCGTTTCTAGGGTGGAGAGGGGTTACTAAAATGACATGAGAGAGAACACCCCCATCAACCCCCTATGCCCCACCTACAAAAATTTTAACGGAAACCCCTTACTTGAGATGCGTCGTTAGAAAGCCCGTAGAAAATGCTTTCCAATGGTCTAAGTCATAATTATACAGGGTGTAACAATAAAGCAGAAGAATTTATTTGACAACAAAATGAAAAAGTGTTAAATGTCGAATGATGAAATAAAACAATTTAATTTGTTTAAATCTTCAATAAAATGAAGATTAAAACAAATTAAATTGTTTTATTTCATCCTTTAGTATGGATCTTCATCAAGTAAAAGCCTGATCTATTCAATTTTTAAACTACAAAAATGTTAATTAATTTAGTAAATGTTCAAAATGGTTTCTATTGTTTTGTAAACAATAGTACAACCTATTTTCAAACCCCATACGAACGTTGGCAAATGTTGCTTTAGTAATATCACGACATGCTTGACTAATTCTTCGTCGTAAATCGTCGATTGAGGTTGGTTTAGTTTTATAAACAACCGACTTAAGGTGACCTCACAGAAAAAAATCAGGTGGCGGTAAGTCTGGTGACCTAGGTGGCCACTCAATGGGACCTCTCCTGCCAATCCATCTATTTGGATGATTATTGTCTACCCAGTCCCTAACTGCTACTGCGTAATGGGGAGGTGCTCCGTCTTGCTGGAAGTGCAACAAATTTTCATCTAGAGCTGGATTGCCATCGCCGTCCTGTTGGTTCTCTAATTCATGAACAATTAAGGGCTCAATAGTGTTTTCTCCAGCATATCGAGGTACATTTCACAGTTTAAATTTCCCGATATAAACAAGGGACCAATCACAGAATCTCCTAATACCCCTGCCCAAACATTTAGTATCTCAGGATACTTAGTGTGGTTTTCTCTAAACAGTTGTGGATTTTTATCATTCCAATAACGACAGTTTTGTTTATTTACATTACCATTTAGATCAATAATGTGCACTCATCACTGAAACAAATATTTTTCAAAAGTCTAGGTTCATTCTCAATTCTTTCAGTCATAATTTCACAAAACTGAATTCTTTGGTCTGGATCGTCATCGGACAATTCTTGAAGACATTGCATTTTATGGGGGTGAAATTTATGAAGCTTCAAAACTTTCCGTACCGACTCATGTGATAGTCCCGTTATTGCAGAGACGTTACGAGTAGATAAAGTAGGATCTATTCCAAATTTTCCAAGGACTTCAATTTAAGTTACTTCATCCAGTACTCTTGCGGCATTCCTTCTTCTATTTGCCACTGAACCCGTCTCTCTAAATTTTGCGACTAAATCACGGATATATACGTGACTTACATATTTTTCAAGATGTCTTTCATTAAACACGTTAGCTGTCTGCAAATAACTTTCGTTCTGGGAGCCAAATATTAAAATTATCTCCACACGTTCAGGAATACTGTAAACCATCGTGATTATTCTAGTTAAATTAACGTACAAAATGTACCAAAATATTTTCGGACCAAACGTACAAAAAATTAATCTATTGGTTTGTTTATGTTATCGCCCTTAATGCCCATATTTCAGATTCCTTCGACTAATTTCTTCGCGATTTTATAATATAAGTTTAAATTCAACCTTGATGAAAATTATGTTCGTATTTTAAAATTTACTTACCCTGACACCTGAAAAAAATAGTTTTATGTATATAAATTAAATGTACGTACTCAAAAGTGATTAACTAATTATATTTATAGGTCATAAAAATAATTATCCACAAAATGCTAATAATATAATTGTAATGGTCAAAGATCAACAAGAATTACAAACATCACGAAATCCGTGAAGGTGTGGTTAAAAATCAACTTGTTAAATACCGAAGAAACTAAAAATTGGCGAAAACAAATAACTATATGCAGGATTAGATATATTGAAATAAGAAATGATTAGAAAAAGTATTAGCTAAATATTCTGGACATTGAAAAAGCGAAACCTTCGAGACTCGAACCCTGGACCACTCGGTTAGAAAGCCTCTGCGCTACGGACAGTTCCTATCCATCAATGTTATGTTATGTTAGTCCAGTAAATGAAGGATGAAAAGTAGGCAAAGTGTACAATAATCCTGCCGGTCCATGAATTTTCCGTGAAGGGTAGGGTTTGACTAGTAATTGAACATCCAGGAATGTCACACACCTCATCGCTATTTTGTGGGGGTATTCCGGGCCCCAAAGTTCCAAAAATTGGGTTACCTCCAATATCTCCTAAAAAATGGCAGTCATAGGCGTGCGCAGACTTTTTTATTAGGGGGGGCCCTTGATTCATTTGAGTATGCCTATTAAAAATGATAATTAAGCAATAACGCTGCCTTTTCTATAATGCAAAAGTCCATTGCAGGCTCATCGGCGAAATAAAAAAACGTCGTTGCCCCATTTCTAATTGAAAGATTTAGTAATTACGCAATTATAAGTAATATAACAAAATATATTGAATCAATTGGAGTGAAATCGCCCTCACAATTCAATAATAGTACTTCGTTCACACTTTTAAGAATGTCTGTCGTTTCTTGACTAAAACGTTGGTCTATTCTGGAGACAAGTGAATCTAAAAATGGATAAAATGTGTTTATTCTAACAAAATCTTTCATATTTCCAAATTCATGTTGATTATCACACATCTGATCTATTTTACGCGGAATTTTTCTTTTCCTAGTTTCCGGAATTGTAATACCATGTTTGTCTAATATTTTTTCAACTTCAACATACATTTTATTAAAAAAAGTTTCAGAATCCAGTCTCAATTTTTGTAAACTTGATTGTAAACTCTTCACAAAATAGATTGCGGACAGTAAATTCAAATTTTCCATTTGTAATGCTTTGCTTACTTTGAGTATCATTACTAGAATAGGAGCAGTCATATGTAAACAAATCAAGAAATTAAATGATTTCAACTGCGCCAGTAATCCTACAGCTTTTATTTTAACATCAGATTGTTTGGAGGTTTCAATAATTTCTTGAAGAGCTAATATCAAAATTTCATAATTATCCTTTATTGCAGAAACCGCTTTTGATCTGCATGCCCATCTAGTTGTTGACAACGATTTTCAATGTCTTGAGTGACATATTTATACTGTTAGCTATTTTCTCTAGAATTGCATGTCTTACGCAACTACCTTCGAGAAACGAATAAACACATTGAATAATTCCAAAAAAATCAAATATTAACTTGTTATTCTAGTGAGAGCAGCAAGCATCTTCCAGAGTTAAATTTAAACAGTGTGCGTAACAGTGAACATAATTATAATATATCAGGGTTATTTTGCTTGCATCGCGACTGAACACCAGAAATATTTCCAAACATGGTCGAAGCTCCGTCAAAACTACTTGTTCCCACTTCAATTTCAATGATCTTAGAACATTATCCAAAGCATTAAAAAGAAGAACGTTAAAAATTTGAAATTATAAAATGTTTTTAATATATTGATATTTTGAGGAATTAGACCGATTAGGGTGGGCCATGGCCCACCCTGCCCCCCCCCGTGGGCACGCCTATGATGGCAGTTGGAGATTTTTTATATAGGGGAAAAATGAAGAATAGTTCATTATCTACAAAAATGGTCGTCATGATTTTTTAATATTTTTCTCAAAAACGCGTTTCTAGGATTTCTCGAGAAAAAAAATGAGGGCACAACAAAAAGGAGGAATTCCCAGCTTTAAAATGACGTATCTTGGAAGACAATCCGATAATGTACACTAACTTTTAGACAATGATTGTGCAAAATATTCCCAACCTCGAAAAACAGCAAAAATTTGGAAATGAAAACACCAACTGAAAAATCAAGGGGCAAGAAAGATGACCAATAAAAATTTCTGAGATCAATAAAGACCTTTAAAGGACCCGTAATAACACAAAATCATGAGTAAATATCTAATATTAAGAAAAATATGAGTAATTTCCAGACACTCGAAAAAAAAGTTATTACAAAATCCTGGTCCCATTTTATAAATATGGTAGATATAAAAATGGGCCTTGAATTATCGGATATTATAGCTGTGGATTTCTCCTTTCATCTGAATTTTGAATCGTAAAAAAATATGCATATTTATCCGAGATATTGAATAATTTTTTCGCCCGGTAATGAGTAAGTGCAAAGAACCCGCTCTTTCGACTACGGAGCGGGAGCTAAACATAAGGATCCCGCTTGAGGACCATTATCTCAAAAACTATCGAGTTTTCGTCAAAAATCATAAGTACCATTTTTTAGATAATGACCTGATCTTCATTCTTCATTTTTGCCCTATATAAAAATTTTCTAAATGCTATATTTTAGGAGATATTGGCGGGAAACCAATTTTTGGAACTTTGGGGCCGGGAATACCCCCGCAAAATGGCGATTAGGTGTGTGAAATTCCTGGATGTTCAATTACTAGTCAAACCCTACCCTTCACAGAAAATTCATGGACCGGCAAGTATAATCGTATAAACCATTTATTTACTGGACTATAAGCTACCACTAACCGCGACTGCATCTTACAAAAGGAAACCTTCATGGGGAGTTTCCGCTGCACTTGGTTATGTTCTGAAAATAATAAGAAAGTTCTTATAATTTCAAAGGTTATTTATTTTTAAGTAACATTTGAAAATCTTCCGGTGACAACTACTCCCCAATAGGTATTGATTTAAACGTGTACCGATGTACCTAATTGTTGTTATGACAAAGTTTATATATTATCAAAATCCCAATTACCATAGTAAGTATATGATGTACTTTTACCATTAATTTAAATCACATTGCACTATCTCCAAGATAGAAATCCAATTTTAAATTCATATTTCAACAATCATTGATCAGTTAACAAATTTCGCCCATTGCTTTTTAACCTCTTATCATTGTTTTTGCATCTGTTCATGTTCTTCTATTGCTTGCAGTATGCCATCCCGTGTTTGTCTTGAGGAATTTTTATCCACCCTATATTAATTTTTTTCCTCATTGCCATTGAACAGGAAAAAAGTTAAAATAGGGACACGTAAGCTCTTTAAAGTTGAAAAAATGTGATTTTTATCACCCTGTAGCTCTGTGAATATTCGTTTAAGACCCCCTTTATGTATTTCTGAAATCAGCTCTTCATGGAAATTTAGAAAATAGAAAAATGTATAGGGGGTCACATTTAAAAAAACTGCCGATGACGTCTTCATATTAATGTATATCAACCTGTATGATAAAATTAATAAAAAATAGACGTGTTTCAGATTGTTATTAAAAGACTTTTCGTTTAGGAAATATCGAATTTAATTAATTGATATTCAATTGAGAATTTCGCTAGGCAGGGCTATGGGATGGCAACCCTCCTAAGTTTTGTTTAATTTCACGTAATATTGCATGAAATACAGGTTGTCCCACTATAAATTAACACATTTCGCGGCTTATTACTCGATAATGGAAAAAGATATCGACGTGCAGTTTTCGCTAAACGTCTTATATTTTGTTCTAAGTTGCCAAATGTATATTTTTTTCCGAAGGCGCCGAAAAAAAATGAGACAAGGGATTAATGAGCGACTTCTACTGAAATTCATAGAAATGTTTAAATTTTTCTCTAACACCGTTGCCAAGTCTCAAAAGTTGTCTAAAACTTTCGTAAGAAAGTTACTTTTGTTAATTTTTTACAGAAAGGTGGCTTTGAAACAAATATAACTGACATTAACAAACGTCAAAAAGTGATTTATGTGAAGTATAACAACGAACTCAGTCAAATTTATTAATCGAAAATGTATACTTTTATATAAAAAGCGCGATGCATCGTATTATATGCTGAGACAAAATCAATAACAGTGACCACGGAGAAGGAGATTCAGAGCCATTTTTGACAGAAATCCGCCTACACGAAAATCGATATTAACTTAGGTACAACAATTTATAGAATCCGGAAAACCAGAACACCTGAAAACGCTCAGGACAATATGCTCAATGATATTCTAGAAATAAGAGAAATTTTAGCACTTAACAATAATGGAATATCTGTAAGAAAAATATCCCAAATTACACAATTTTTAAAAAGTAAGGTTCGCCGGCTCCTAAAAATTATTAAATTTAAAGCATATAAAATACAAACTTTCCAAAAAATAGAGAATCATTCATTCGAACAAAGATTTTTCATGCCAGAAACATTGTTGGATCTGGTAACACTTCAGCCTAATTTCAACCTAATAATGTCAAACGAAGCCACATTTCATATTAATGGAAGAGTTAATAAGCAGAACTGCAGGATTTGGGGAGATGAAAATCCAAGAGCGTTCAACGAATTTGAAAGGGATGCTCCTAAAGTAAATGTCTGGTATGGTGTATCCAAAACTAAAATCTACGACCCCTTATTTTCATGAAGCAAGAGTTAACGGAATACTTACACCGACATGCCGACATCCCCAATTACATCAAGATCAAATTATACACACTGTATATTTTCAACTAGACAGCGCGCTTCCACATTACTCTTTAGTTGCTCGAAATTCATTATCAGATAATTTCGGCAGTAGTTGGATAGGTCGACCTGGTCCCATCGAGTGGGCCTCGTATTCACCGGACTTAACCATACCTGACTTCTTCATATGGGGTTATGTAAAGGAGAGATGCTATAACCCAATCCCTACAAATCTTCAGGAGTTAAGAAACAACATAGTAAATGTTTTTAATACTATAACACCAGAAATGCTGCAAAATGCGTTCAGTAATTTTTGGCTGAGCGATGCAGATGGAGGTCACATACAACAACTTATTTATTAAATATAATTTTTGTTTTGTTTTATGAAGCTATGTTTGGTTCCTTGTTCTTATATCTAAATTAAAATGATTCTGTTCTAAATGTTTTCTTCCTTTCTAGTTTTCCCGATTCTGTAAATTGCTGTACCCAAGTTAATATAGATTTTCGTGTATAGGTCGATTTCTGTCAAATATGCTCTAAATCTTCTCCTGGTCACTTTTTTCTCAGCATATATCTAATACGACGCACCGCGCTTTTTCTATCAAAGTTAATATTTTCGATTAATAAATTTGACTATGTTCGTTCTTATACTTCTCATAAATAACTTATTTGTCGTTTCTTAATGTCAGGTATATTTTTACCAAAGCAAATTAACAAAAAGTAACTTTTTTACCCAAATTTTAGACAACTTTTGAGATTTGGCAACGGTGTTAAAAATTGTTTTAAACATTTCTAAGAATTCCAGTGAAAGCCGCTGATTAACCCCTTGTCTCATTTTCTAGTTATAATGTTTCCATGCTGTTAAAATGTGATAATTTAAGTTTGGAAGTTCTTGACATAGTTTCATAAAAAATTAAGTATTTCCTTAAAAACTTGAGTATATGCCGATAATGTATACTTTTTTGGAAAGGGGAAGAATAGGACTTTTAGATGGCATTAAAAAATATAGGGTGTTGTATTTAAAATAAACCGATAATTTCGCTTCAAAAAAGGTCATTTTTTTCGGCACTTTCGGGAAAAAATATACATCTGGCAACTATGTAATCAAAAACTTGAAGGAAATATAAGAAGTATAGCGAAAACTGCACGTCAATATATTTTTCCATTGTCGAGTAATAAGCCGTCAAAATGTATTACTTTATAGTGAGACACCCTGTATTAATTTCAATGGGAAACGCTATGAGGGCTGGTTATGCTATAGTGATCGATAAAATCGATCAACAACATATCACACTATATCAAGTTTTTGTGTTTGGGATTAAATATTTTCTTTTTAGGAAAAAGAAAAGGACGTAATGCCAAAAAAAAACCATCGAGTGCATTACTGCTTGTTAGGTTAGGATTCCCTAGCTATAGGGGGTCAATTCGTTCGTGAATAGAATACTCACGAAGACATAGACACAGTGAATTATTCAATTGTTTCCTTACCATAGATTTACACGAAATAATGCAAAATAAACAAGTAGTGACATCTATTGCACGGTGGATAATGCATGTTTTAACAGAACCTAATTATCTACAACATTGACATCTAAATTTCCTACATTAGCGAACTCTGTAACTGGATAGAAACGTTGAGTGAAGTCTCAACGATAGAAATAAAAATAAAAAAGGGATAGGTACCTAGCAAACCTATTTCTATCGACAAAAATGACTTTTTCCTGAAAACTTCGGCGAGCTCTGGTAGAAAGAAACCTAGCTTGAAAACATTTTCAGAATTTTTATGTTCTGTGATGTTTTTGACATTTAGTTACCAGTAATTATATCAATTATTTCCATTTCTGTAAGTTTTTTTTTGATGTATTTTTATTCTGCCATTCCTTAAAGGATGTATAATTTTTTATCAATATTGTAAAACTGAGATTATTGACATACCTTATTGTTGTACTTCTTGGTGAGATTGGTAAGCGTATGCCTTCAATAGTGAGGGTCGTTGGTTCAAATCTCACCGATATCACTATTTATTTAATTACATTTTTTTTTATATTTTAACACTAATTATCATAGTTTTGTAGAATAATATAATAAAAGCGATATGTAAGTCAAAAGCCAGAAGGTAGGTAGGCATTATTGAATGATTTTGTGTACTTTAATATAGCTCAAAAATCCATTAACTAAGTTTATTTATACCAGTTTATACCAGCCATCTATCTTGAATGTTAAGCAAAATGAAAAAAGCCCATCATTTTTAAATAAAAATAAACAATATTCAGAACCCAATCATTCTCAATAATCAACGAAAACAATGGAAAATCGGGATAAGTATGTATATAGAAAGTAGACCAGGGTTCAAGCCTTTAAAAATAATAAAAAGTGAAAAAAAATAATAGTAGGTTGAAACCCATTGGAAAAGGAGGAGATTATTATAAAAATGAAAGGAAAAATAATTTACGGGCGATCTGAGGTCGGGATGGGGAGGGGGGGGGGGCTACATGAAAATAACAAGCTGAACAGCATGTTACAAGTTCACGTGCTGTAGGAATAAGATGATAATGGGTGAGGTAATTTTTCAAACACTATGTATACGGGGTGTCTGAAATAAAAGTGATAAATTCCGACTACTCATTTGAGCATCGAAAAACAAATCCCTTAGTAAAGAATAAAGTTGGCGAACATGAGTGCAGCTTGCAGCTAGTTACCTACTAACTACATGAAAATAACAGGTTGAGGAGTCCTTGCGGGAGGTTGCGGGACACGATTGAAGTCTTTCAATAAGCTGTCGATCTACGTAGATAGAGGGGATTAATTTTAATTGGAATATACAACTTAATGTATACAGTAGCTGTAACATTATTATACAGTAAGATATTTCATTATTGCCAATTTTCAATTTGACTCTAAAATTAATCTTTAATTGGAAATGTGATGTAAGTGTATCAAAAAATTCAAATACCCAGGTCTAACTGTCTATTTATGCCCTCTGAAAAAATTATATCAGATTTTAGAAAAATCATTTACAGGGTGAAGTGTTGAATATGAAGCAGTCTCACACATTTTCACGAAGACGGTCCTGGATTTTTTTAATTCTGAATATATGTCAGTTAGTTGCCAGACACCAATACATTTTTTCACCAAAAAATGAGACAAATCGACTTAATCATTGAAAAGATATGACGAAACATTGTTTTGGTGAAGATCCACAATTCATCCTGTATATAAATAATCAAAACAAGAAGACATTTTTTAATGGTCATTTGATAATCCTCTAACGTGCCTCTACCTATGGTAGAAGTATGTACAGTTCCTCGTAACTCACCCTGTATTAGTCGCCAAGATTAGATAAGAAATCGATTTACAGGACCGGACTTAATGACGCATTTGAGTTGATATGTCCTTTTGGTAGGTGAACTATCCAGAATTCTTCAGTTGAAACAAAATTCTCTGATTTTCTTGGATTCGCGGAATAGATTTCTAAAATCTAAATGATATCAACTATTTAAGGCGTCTTTGCATAAATTAAAAATAGAAAATTTGATGAAAATCAAGACAATATTCTTTCAAATAATTCATTCTTGTTCTATTTGATATACAGGGTGGTACAGTACAATCTTCACTTTGAAATATTGCGATTTAAACGAACTAGCTTTAATAAAATTTTGATATTAAGAGAGATACAGGGTGTTAAACATGAAATTTTAATTTTTGTTTTTTACAATGAACGCTTTTTAATGTGTATGCACAAAAATTTGACGGTGGGTGTTTTTGGATATGAGAAATCATAATTTTGTATCTACCTATTTCGATGAATTTTGTAGAGTGCGCCACATAGGCCACGTATGCGGCATAATTGTAAGCTAAACTTTTTTGATGTTTAAATTAGCGCTACTTTTGTAAAATAATATTAGGCTACATCATTTTAACAAAAAAGGTATATTTGTCACTAATTTTGAAAAACAGTCAATAATTGTCAAAAATGGTCAATAATTGTTAAAATTTTGAAAAATAGTTGATAATTGTCAAAAATTGTTAAAGTTTTTGAAAAATTGTCAAAATTTTTGAAATATGGTGAAAAATGGTCAATAATTGTCAAAAAATTTGAAATATGGTCAAAAATTTGGAAAAATGATCCATAATTGTCGAAAATTTGGAAAAATGATCCATAATTGTCAACAATTGTCAATAATTCTCAAAAATGGTCAAAAACTTTGAAAAATGGTCTAAAATTGTTAAAAATGGTCAAAAACTATCAAAAATGGTTAAAAGTTGTCAATAATGGTTAAAAATGGACAATTATTATCAAAAATGGTTAAAAATTGTCATCATTTGAAAAAATGGTCAAAAATTGTCAAAAATTTGAAAAAATGGTCAATAATTGTTGAAATTTTGAAAAATGGTCAATAATTGTTAAAATTTTGGAAAATGGTCAATAATTGTCAACATTTTGAGAAATGGTCAATAATCGTCTAAAGATGTCAAAATTTTGAAAAATAGTCAATAAATAATACGAGACGTCATGATGAATAGCGAAAATGACGATTATTCTAGCACTCCTATAACCTAAGGTAATATAATTTAATTATTAAAAGGGCGACTTTTTAAATATTTGAAGTTGGTAACCTTCTTTGAACTGACGTGCGCGAAATGCTTGTTATAGGACATGTCCACCATTTGTTAGTTGACAGTCGTCCTCAGGAGAAACAATAAACAATTATTTGGTTAGGTTTGTAATTTTGTTGTTTTATAATGTTTTAATGATCCTTTTTATTATAAACAGTCAGCTATAGCTTTTAAAATACCTAAGCAATTAAAACAATGTCGAAGAAAGCACCAATTCAAAATTTAATTAACTCAAACACGATCAAAATAACTATAACTACCACGTTTTGTGTCTAGAACGCTTGTTTCAACTTCAGATTCATCAGAGCGTGACGTCACGTGGACTTGCCCTATTTTTGCAATCTTTCTAGTTATGTTAAGAATTTTTCTACAGTTTCAATGGGCACATTTTCCTGGGCTGTTCTACCATAAAAACCTCATGATAAAAGGTGAAAGCCGTGTAAAATTAGCTGCAAATAGTTCACAAGGAAAAATAAACTTGTGTAAAAATAAGTTGTGATTTTATTATTGGCAATGCTGGATGATCGATTACCTATCGCATGCTGTATTCAATCGATAGTTACCTTAACACTAACGACAGACAAAACTGCGCATGCCGTTGCATCACATGAGATAAGAAGTCCACATGTACAGAAACGTAATAAAGTCAAGAAACTGTGGAGTGTTCAAACGAAGGAAATGCTAGATGCTTTAAGTGGTTCATTGAATTGTTAAATTCTTGAGTGTGTTCCACGTTAATAATTTAAGTCTAACTGACGTTTGCATCGATGATGGTAATTTTTTGTATCACAAATAAAATACGATATTTTGTATATAAAAGTATAAGAAGTTTGTACCATTATTTAAATTAAATACGATTTAATTGGCATGTCGTTTGGAAATATCTCAATTTATTGTTAGGCCCGTCAAATTAACTCAAAAAACAGCCAAAGGATGGAATAACTTCTTCAGCAGGATGAACGGAGTTGGTGAGGGCAGAAAAAGGAGTAATTAGGTCAGGGAAAAAATGCAACTTCTGAATGCATGAAGTTGAGAAGGTATGGGGGTCGAAAAGGGTGACAAATGGTTTTTCACGATTTGCGGCGCAAATACTGTTTTTAGCCGAGAAATGTTAAATGTGAAAAACCGATTTTTCCGCTTTTCATTCCTTTTTATTTATAAAATTATTTCGGGGCTACTAAACTTGGTGAGATTATAATCAGAGTTTTATATTCGAAGCAAAATGTTTTTTTTTTGGTAAAAAAGTTCAGTGATTTATGAGAAATTCACATTTATTGCGAAAAATGCCTTTAATTCAAAGTCCCTGAAAAAGGGTTTCTTATTTCGAGAGAGATTTTTGACAAGCCTAATTTTTTTGTCAAGTCCTAAGTTTTTATGTGAAAACAAAAAATATTGTGTAAATTGCGAAAAACTGAAAATTCTAACTCTGCTTATATTCATTTTCTCATTATAGTTAAAAAATTTATAATACACACATCAAAAATGTCTAAGGAACACGACTATTATTTTACTTTTTTCAACAAAAACTTTAACAAGTTTTTGTAAATACATACCAATCGATTCGTAAATTTGTTATCTACAAATGAAGATAGACGGTGACAATTATTCAGTCAATTATATTGTTTTATTAAGCCAGAAGTTACACTGGCGGATAGCGACACCGATTCTACTTTGGCTCTGAGCTTTCCGCATGCGCAAATTTGACGCTTGTGTTAACAGATCTTTGATTAAGTTATCGAGAAGGGCAAGGAAAATCATTGAAGAAGCTATACAGTGTTGAAAAAATGGCTTATATATGATTTTCCTTGCCCTTCTCAATAAATTAATCAAATATCTGTTTTAAGTTTTAACCAATATAACACAAGCTTCAAATTCATGTAACCTTGAGACGACCAATCGTGGAATGCAAAGTGGGAAATATCCGCTTCTCATTTACGCCATCAAATTGATGACGTCATTAGGTCAATTTGCGCATGCGGAAAGCTCAGAGCCAAAGTAGAATCGGTGTCGCTATCCGCCAGTGAAGTTACAGCGCTTCATCTAACAAGGTTTATTGTTTTTAGTTGTATAGACAAATTTCTTCCAATTTTAAAGATAGGCTCTAGTAAACTTTAAATTTATACTTAAAGAAGATTGTTAAGAGCAACGATGGTCATGGGGGGATGGGCGATTTGGTCCCCGCTACCTGTGTTAATCCGTTAGAACCCAAATATTTCGATAATCCGACTGGTAATTCCGCCCCCAAATTAAAATATTACAATTAATTCTGCTTCTTAGACATTTTTAGGAAAAAGAGGTAGTTTAGATGGAAATAAAACCCTTGAATTATTATACTTTGCTATCATTTTGCTTTTTACTTAGTTTGACAGTGAATTGTTGTGAGAAAGCAAATTATGGAGGTGAAAATTATCAAAAGTATTCGTGGCAAGGATTTACTTGTGGTTAACGGTTGCAAGTTTAATAATCACAAAAAACTGAAAACTTCTGAAGAAACTTGTTGGAAATGTACCAACAGAAAATGTAAGGCCTGTACTCACTAGGTGCATCAATTAGTGACTAAAACTTCATCCGAACACTGCCATGTTGCGGACATTTCAACGTTAAATAGGCAAACAGTTTCAGCAGTTTTCAAAAGAAAAGCTGTTGAGGATATTTCGGAAAAACCGTCAAAAATTATACGTATGGCTTTGAAAGAAAACCTACCAGCGACACTAACAACCAGGGACGTCGAGTACATTAGGAAGAATATGTACAATAGTCGACGTAAGTTTATACCAGCGCTTCCGAAAAATATTAACGAAGTACATGAAATTTTGAATTCAATTGTCGTAAAAAGTTAGCGTGATGAACAATTCCTTTTTATCAATTGTTTGTTAAATAATATCATTGTGTTTACGTGTCTTCCAAATCATGAAGCTCTGGGGAAAACGCAGCGATCTACGTCGACGGGACTTTTGATTATTGTGCAAAATATATTTCACACAAATGTTTACACTTCACGGTATTTTGAACGGACATTACATACCTTTAATGGTATGCCTTCTACCCAATAAAAAATCGGAAACTTACGAAAGACTGTTTCTCTTGGTTCAAGATTAGTGCTCTAAACTGAATATTAACTTCGATTTTGAGGAAATAGTGTGTGATTTTGAAAAATATGGCCTTCCGCCCAAATCATCGGATGCACATTTCATTTCGCCCAGGCATGGTTCCGGAAAATTAAAACTCTCGGTCTAGTTTTGGAATATAACGTTGCGAGCAGTGATATTGGTCGGTGGTTGCACTTGACTTTTGGTCTTACTTATTTAGATCCTAATGAAGTGGGTGATTGCGTTGCGTTCGAACTATTCGAAAATAGACCAAACGACATGAGATTGGAGAAGTACTCTGATTATCTAATCGAGAATTATGTTGATGAAGAATCTCTTTTTCCACCGACGATTTGAGCCAAAAATTAGTCTGATGTCACACGAACAACAAACGCTTGCGAAGAACTTTTAACGATTCGTTTTACAAAGAACATCCAAACAATAACATTTCTTGAGAAATTAAATGAATTCCAAATCGAAACTTATATCAAGTTGCAAAGTCTTCATTTGAAACATATTGTAAGGGACCCTAAAGTTAGAAATCGTCAAAAATTTATTGAAAACCTTATAAAAAAATACAAAAACTCTGAAATAGATAGAACTCATTTTTTAACATGTATTTCATTTAAGTGTATAAAATTTTGAAATCTCCATTTTTGTAAAAATTATTTATAAGTGCATGTCATAGAGTTGAAATTAAAACCTTTAAACTATTTTCATGTTTTGATTTTATTTCTTCTTTGAACCGAAAGCATATACCTACTTGATTGCGGGGACGAAATTACTTGTAGGGAATTTATACCTGTCAGCCATGGGGACCAAATTACCTTTTGAAATTTCGTGACCTCATCTTTGGGGACCAAATTACCAACTCCGGGTCATGGAGCGTAGGCATTTATCACGTGTTCAAATGGTAAGTGCTGTGAATATGATTGAGGTTGGTGTTTCGCAAGCTGATGTTGCACGTCATTTTGACGTCTCTCGGGGCGTGATTTCGCGATTATGGCATCGATATGAACAATTTGGTGATGTCTCTGAAAGACGTGGAGGTCGTCAAAGTGCAACTACGCCTCGACAGGATCGATATGTGGTAGGATTGGCTCGCCGAAATGTGAATGCCACTGCACGCTAACTTTGTGGGGCCTAAGCAAATGCCCACAACATTAATGTGTGTGGCCAAACTTTGAGGAATAGACTACATGATGCTGGCCTACACGCCAGACGTCCATTGAGGGTTCCCATGTTACGTCATGGAAATCGTGGACTAAGGTTAATGTGGGCACAAGAACATGTTCATTGGGGCTTACAAGAATGAAGTTCTGTGTTATTCACGGATGAATCTAGGTTTTGTCTCTATCCTGACTCGAGAAGAGTGAGAGTCTGGAAAGGACCTGGTCGACAAGAAAGACTCAGACATGTCCAGGGTGTTCGTCCGTATGGTGGTCTACAAGTTATGATGTGGACTGGAATAATTTTTCATCATCGAACTGTTCCCGTTTTTGTGGAAGGCACTTTGAATCAGTTTCAATATATTGACCGTATCTTAGAACCTGTTGTCCATCCATTTGCCACTGCTGCAGGCCCTGATTTGCTTTACATGCAGGACAATGCAAGGCCACATACTGCAGCAACAGTAAGAGATTGGTTTGATACTGAGGAAATTACCCTTCTACCGTGGCCAGCACCAGACAATCATATCGAGCATGTATGGAATATGCTCCAGAGACGGATTGCTCCGCTCCTCATTTGCATAATGTTAATACTCGTCAAGGTCTCCAGGATCTTCTTACACAAGAATGGGCATTATTACCACAAAACGAAATTGATAATTTAATTTTAAGTATGCCAAGACGGTGTCAAGATGTAATAAATGCTCTTGGAGGAAATACAGATTATTAAAAACATTTTTTGTTTAGATTTTTATGTTTTATATTCATGGATGTGTTAAGAATTTCAATTAAATTAGTGCACCTTTTAACTTTTGTTTCATCAAAGAGAAAATTTATTTCACTGAAATTAAGATGAATTCATTACTGACCAATCAGTCATCATAACGATATGTTACTTTTAAAAATCCGATTGAAATTCATGTATATACGAGGAAAAATCTTTGTGTTCCTTAGACATTTTTGATGTGTGTATTTATTGAAATGCACCTAATAAGTTAAATGTATGAAAATTTCGTTTTCGCTTTAATTACTTCGAAAATCTTAGGTCAATCTTAATTTTCTGTTTTACTAAATCCTTTTCTCCCTCCTCCTGTTCTTCTTCCTCTTCATCTTCTAATGCAAATTCTAATCTGTTGTCATTATCACGCTCTATAGGTTCATAGTTGATTTCTTCAAAAGATGGTTTTTCGGCATTAGTGCAATTTTGCAACACATAACAATTAGAACATAAATTTGAACTCTGCCCAACATGTTTGATAGATCTAATGAAGTAGTTTCAAAAAAATCTCATTACAGTTGACAAACCCGGTTCAAAGAAATTAATAAATAGACTAATTTTGATTGTTTTTAAGAACCAGCCAAGTCACAATTATGATTCTTTGATATTTAATTACTTGTGTTGTAAAAGTTGCGAAAGAAATGCATCCTATAATCTGTGAAATTCACTATTTAACAAAACTCTTTTTTTATTCAAATTTAACATGTCGGCACGTGAGCAATTTTACAATTATTATAAAAAATATTTACTCCCGGAAATAGCAATACAAATTAAGTTTATTAAATATTCGCGCTTCCTTGAGTAATTGAAGTACCAAGTTAATTTGGTCAGTTCAATAATAATATGTTTCTGATGTTGGATCTACGCTTTAACTGCAATCGTCTGGCGGTGTACAGTTGACATTCGAAGAGTACCTACATGCTTCACTGTAACTATGGAGATTGGCAGTTCAGGCCTGAAGGTCTATTACTTGATTCCATTGAGTAACTGTAAGTCAGTTTTGTGTGGCCGATTTGCAGTCTTCTGACCATGGAGACTATGTAAGGAGATCGGACTCCATGTATTCCAATTTCTGGTAATCCCAAAGGGCGCCAGTTTAAATCCAATACCAAAAACATGTGACTGCAGAACAATAACGGCCAATCATAAGCCTTGCATACACTTTGAGATCATGGTGTTTTATTGGTTGCTAGCTCATTTGACAGTATGCTAGGTGAGTGAGGTTAGGAAACAGAAATAACAAATTTTGTGAGTAAGAAATCCGTTTTGGTCCTCATCTTCAAAAATATCGAAAATTTGTTGGTAAAATATGATATATTTTTTGAGTTTTTTTAATTCATTATCGTAAGCAATGTTTACAATTTGACTACTGTCATCTATAAAAACTAAGGTTAAATGGTATTGGATTTGCAGTGGCGACGCCACGGTGAAAAAAGAAACGATTTTGAGGACAGGTTTTGTTAATTTTTCTGATCTCCATGCTTCTGACGATGACCATTTCTTTTCTAGACGGGCCGGGAAAGGCTGGTTGCCAAAGTGTGTACTGAATTTTATGGAGGGACGTGTTCATAGAGCTGCAGTGGTTTTGCCATGTTTGACTTGATTTTCTTTTAATATTAAATTTAAGGTCGCTGCAAATTTGAATGTTCGTTGTTGGGGTAGTTGACGAAGCAGCTTTCTTTGCGAGGCGATCAGCAATTGGTAGGAATCATGTACTTTTTGAACCGAGGGCTGGTGGGTGAAGGTTACATTCAACGATTGAATCGAAGCGAGAGAAACAGTGCAAATTGCAATATGTTTGTTGAGTGGATAAATGTATTATACTTAAAGATTTGGAGGATACTAAACAACTTTCCAATGTGAACACTGCGATGAGGAGGGATGAGGGAGGAGCTGCAGTTACTGAGCTACCTTATCTAGTCTCGCTTTATCACTTTATCAGAAAATAGTAATATGCTATGGTGGTGTTTGCTTATCATTTCTAGGAAGCCTTTTCGTATCAGTTCATTTGGAACGAACATTGTTACATTTATAACATAAACAAACTATTTATATTCGAATTTTATTGAACTAATAACATTTTAACAATGAAATTTTAGTTGATGTATGGGCTCTTGAAAAGTATGTTTATTATTTATGGCGCACTATGATAATATCGCAATTAAAATACTGGAACAGATGTTTCATCAAATGTTTTGGATATTTTTTTTTATTACATTTACGTCAATCGAAAACATAAACACAAATGGCAATTATAAAGAAAATACAAAACTTTTATATACAGTTTGATTATATACATTTGTTGTTATGGTAAGTGGAAATTGTACACCTGTTTATAAAGTTATTATTAGACAACCACTAGTAAAAAATTGTTCCAGCGATGAACAAAAATATGTTCAACAAGTGTAGAAAGTAAAAGGACAATGATTAAAATAACAAATAGATAAATTGCATTTAAAAAAAAGACTTCGTTGCCGGAGGCAGTAGTTATTAAAAATTTAGTTTGAATGATGAAATAAAACAATTTAATTAGTTTAAATCTTCATTTTTATTTTGAGCTAACGTTCAAATTAAAATTAGTGACGCGTTTCGCTACACAGTAGCTTTTTCAAACTATCTTCATCTATTCAATTTAGTTTGAAGTTTTACGCTGTAAATTAAGTTTCATTTTTGTTATTTTTCTTCTGTTATTATAGCATGGTGGCTTATGTTGAAAAACAATATCTTCATTCTTTGGAGATACTTTCTTATTCTTAGCCTTGATTATATACACAATTAGTCTCTATCCTCACGCTTTTTAGTTTACTCATGGTAAACAACATTTTTGCTGTTTTTTGTTAAAGTAATGTATTAATTTCCAACTTTTTCAAGTGTGTGATTGTTCTTGTATTAGGGCGTAGTTTTAATAAATATCCTAATAGAAATATGGAAGGATTTTTGTGCTCAAGAGTGCGTCTGTTAGCCAGGCTGCCTTAAAGGCTATGAAGTCTACAACTTATGAGTCTAAAACAGTCTGGAAATCCAAACAATCCCTTAAGCAGCTGGCTAGACACAACGAAGTAATTTTGTTCTGGATGCCAGGGCATAACGGAATTGTCGGAAATGAGATTGCAGATGGTCTCGCAAAGACAGGAGCTTGTACTCCTTTTATCCAAAAAGCCGCATCGTGGAAGAAGTCCGAAAATGGGAGAAGCAACTGAGTGCATCTTACTGGAAAAATTCTCCAGGCCAAAAATAGGCAGAAAGGCTATTACGACCTTCTGCTCACTCTGCAAAATTACTCTTGTAGCTTCAGAAATCTGATCTCAGACTAATCACACGAATTCTCACTGAACACTGCTCACTCAGATACCATCTCTGTAAGATGAGCAAAGTGGATAGTGGAACAGGCAGATGAGACAGCGGAATACATTATCTGGAATTGCAGGGTAATTGTACACTATTGCCTTGAATACCTGGAATAGGTCTACTAAGAGCCTGATCAGGTTACAGATATATAGCTCCAAAACGGATAATAGACTTACTCCAATGCCTAGATATCTTGGACTGAATTATAAATGTCGGGTATACACAGAAGATCTTATAGGTCGCAGTGTGGTAAGGCCGATCGACCCC
This sequence comes from Lochmaea crataegi, assembly GCA_947563755.1. Classification (NCBI taxonomy): domain Eukaryota; kingdom Metazoa; phylum Arthropoda; class Insecta; order Coleoptera; family Chrysomelidae; genus Lochmaea; species Lochmaea crataegi. The sequence continues at coordinate 18,405,920 of OX387426.1, forward strand.
CTTGTAATCTAATCTTATGAAAGGCTAGCGATATACCTTGTCGCTAGCCTCACTAGGATGTATGCCTTAAGTTGAAGCCACTTGTAATGAACCTCTTTGCTATGCCTTTGTAAGTTTTTGAGATCTTGGGAAGATTTCTATATATGTATATCTATTTGATTATTGGAAGGATGTATTTAAACTAAGATTTATTTACTCAACGTTGCCATGTATTGTACACATATGTTGGCACTAATTTTTGGGTAGGTATTTGAGGCAAGCTGAAAAATTGTCCTATACCTCTCCTAATAAACGGAATTGCAGACCTGGCTGGTGATCATTTTGGTGGGACCTTCTGCCTGCTAGGTGATCTAAAAAAATATGTAGAGGAAGGATGTACAAAACGGCATAGGGTTTACAAAAGTGACAAAAGAAAAATAATAAAAACAATTATAAAGAAATGGATTTATTGGTATGAAACAGCATTATGTTTTAACAAATTCAAATAGTTTTTTTTGCCAAAAAAATATTCTTACAAAAATAACAAATATTCTAAAACCTTGCAAAAACTATTTTACCCTACCTAGGTGAGGCAAAATGGCATACAGTTTTTTTTAATAGCACTTTATTGGTTAAGAAAGCCTGCGCATATTTCTTGAAGTGCCCTAACTATTTCAGAAAAACTGGTCCTATCATCCAACCCGTTTCTTGAGCAACGCCTAATGTTCCTGGTGGAGCATGATCAAGTAGTTCATTTTCCATGTTCTTTCGAGCAAATATGATGCATGGCGGAATATAGCTTCCATTTGTGCACATGCAGCAGGCCACGGTCATACTTTCTCCCTTGAGTGGCAAATATTTTGTGGGGTTTCTGAACGGTAGAAAGTGCCGATTTATCGTCATTGTATATACTCATTGGGTCAATATTTTCCTTTGTTAGAACATTTTCTAGAACAGAACACTTGTGAAGTGATATGTCTGGGTTTCTCTTGCGAAAACCTCTTAACCAGTCTTTGCCTGCCATTTGTTTTGCATTACTAAACTTGTGCACTATCCCATACTTAGTAGCAAGTTGGAAGGCCAACTCTTGCAGTTCTTTGCGAGTTAATCCAAATAACCTCGATTCTAATAACTTTAGATGCTCAGCCAGCTCACGTTTAAGTGCTATGGGAAAAGTAGTTTTAAATCTTCCAAGTGCTTTCTCACCACATTTAATGGTTTTATTTTTATCTTGACCATGCCTCCTAAGCGTGGTGAACGGTACACCAAAAACCTTAGATTCTCGGAGCCATCCCATTTCACCTTCACGAACGGCATCTATGGCTTGGTTCATAGGCACCGGATCCCAATCTTGACGTTTCGTCTTTTGAACACAATTACGAGGCATTTTTGCTTAATCTAAAATAAATAAAAATAATTAGGTACCTACCTACATAACATGATACACAGCGGGTAAAAAGGCATACTATGCAATTTTTCCCTACAAAAACCTACAAAATTAGTTTAGTTAATTATTTAAAAAGTAAGTGGCTTTTTGAATAACTAATAAACAAAGTAAAGAGTATTATCTCTAGAACTGTGCAATATTTGATTTACCTCTTTATAATAATTTAATATAGAAAATATTACCTGTTATGTGTTGACGTAAAAAATATTTTTGGGAACAGTATTCGCCAGCTAACTTGATGTTCTAAATGCTTTCTAGGGAGCTATTGACGCCGCCCATCCGATAACTGTAAACAGTGCCGTGCAAGTTCTGAGGATACGCTTTCTGTTACAAATTAACACAACTTGTACAATTAATAAAGTAAAGTCCGTCCGGAAATATATGATCCTAACTCAATAAATAATATTTAATTCTTTGTTATAATTATTGGAATATTGATTTTAATAGAAACGGATCTGCTTTATACCTGAATTCTGAGTACATAAATAATATTTTAACAATAAGGTACCCATTATAATAACATGTTATTTATCTAATTGAAGATTATAAAGTTAGGATCTTATATTTCCGGACGGACTATAATTAAAATTTGTTAGAAACTAAATAATTTCTTCCAGGTAGTAATGAGAATAAAAGAAACACAAGATAAAGGGAAATTATTGAAGCTAGGTATATTTCTAAGAATAGGTATAAACAGTTTTTATCTTTACGAAGAATCTGACTCACTGCCGCTACTGGAATCACTTTCATCTAGAGTAATCACAAGAGGGTTGACGTCATAAAACATATCTGTTTGAAGTTCTCTATCAAAATATGAGTCTTCTATTGTTATGACATGGTCACACCAATTTTCTAGGTTAGGTTGAAAGCTAATGTTTAACTAAAAAACCAACTACCTATTCCAAAAAATTAAGGTTTAATTTGGCACGTAACATTTTAATCGTAGGATCATTAAACTCGCAGATAAATAAAATAAGCTGTGCTAACTTGGTTGTGATGGCTTGCTAGCTAGCTGGCTTACCTGTTGCCTGGGTTGTTTTAATTTTCACGTTTATTAAGGTATCTTCATCACTTTTTAATGTCTTAAAATAATTAAACACTCTATATATCTCTTGACGAGTTTGTGCTTAAAAATCTTAACACCTGATAAGGTTCGATGCAATTGGCATTTGTCAAAATTTTACCACCAATAGCAGCCGAGTAGGCAGGGCACTATTGCTCTGTCTCTCTTAGTTGGCAATTTCTGGGTCATCAAGTTAGCTGGCGAATACTGTATACAAAAACTTTACACAACACGTACTTCCTAGTTAACAGCCGGATGCCGACTGAATATATCGCGATCTGCTGTAGATGTTTGCGCTCTCAGAAAGTGAAACAATGATGAAAAAAAAACTGCTATGCCATTTGACCCCACTATGCCGTTTTGTACACCCTTCTCCTATAGGTGCGATTGAGTAGATAGGCAAGCTGTAGTGTGAGAGAGCGCGTTTATCGGCAGCTGATTTTTTTCTTTAAACTCTTTAAACATTAAACTACAACATATAAAAGTTTCAAATTGCCTCAAACATATTAAAAATTAATATTTTTCAAAATTTAGGGGTTGATTTAGCCCCTTTACTCACCAGCCAAGTCTGCAATTCCTTGTTGAACTATCACCGTCGAATTCCCGGACAGAATACGAACAAAAATCTCATGCATTCAGGATTTTCTACTATTTCCCCAGACCTAACCATAATAATTGTAGCACAGAATACACCAACAAACAAGAAGCGAAGCCCGACGCATTTTCTTTGATGTTTTGGTAACCAAAATTTATGACCTTGAGAGACCGTCGTTGACAGATAACTTAGTAAATACACTGAGAAAATGATATCGGCGATATAATTGGTCGACAAAGGCGCATACAAAAAATGATCGGAAGGTTCGCTTCTTGTTAAATGGTGTATTCTTTGGTTGTACAACAATGTTGTCCGTTTTATAAAATATATTCTAGGATTTCTTTCTTTAATATTTATCAATAAATTTTTGTTGGTTAAATTGAGAGTGTATATATTATATAGGAAAAATTATACTTTTAAGTTCTTCCAAGTCAGTTGCAAGAGTGAATCAGTCTTCTTCACTTCTCCTACTGTGAATTAGGAAAGTCTCTAGTTTATATAATGTCATTAATGCAAATTGCTGTTATTTTTGTAGCCATATTAATTAATTGACTTATTATTTTTTCACAAGATATTTAGTTAAACTCATAAATGGCAAAATGTATCACATTAAAAGAATTTTGTTCAGTTTTAAAATAATTCCGATCCTCTTTATTCCATTCCACATCATAAATATTGGCATTCCAAGTTGACTTTGACACGAAACAAGCACTTCCCATCAATAAATTCAGTATAAAAAAGAAAAGAACGTATATAAAAACGAGCAGGTTGGTCAAGCAGATATTATGTATGTTATACATTACACTGTTGATAAATATCTCTGCTGTATTACAAAATGTTCTAAACAAAGCATTAATAATTTAGAATTACCCATTGAATTACCGTTGAAAATCGTTGACAGGTGATCAATAATATATACAAGATGATTCACAGCAAAGTCTACTTATATTTTAGATCAGTTGAATATCGACAAAGAGATATATAAAAGAATAAAATTGAATGAAATTTCGGTACATGGCAGATTTTTCAACTAGGGGAGCATAAATGATAGACGGTGTACGAATGTCCGGTAGAAACTACTCACGGCTTGAACCAAGATTTTCTGTGTGTGGGAGTCAAGCAGTTAAAATCGTTTCAAAATTTTGTTACCTCTTCCGCATTTTATATTCTCCTGTTAACTCCAGCGTTAGTATACTCGTATCCTTACCAAATACACTTGTTTATTTCTAACACATTGTCGCTTATGGCACATGTTTGAATTCCATTCCTTCCTCGTACTCTACACTTTAACTCCATTTTAAATATGATTTTTGGATCTTAGGTTAATGTTTTTTCATTCAAAAGTATTTTAAACATCGATTAATACACCTTCATGAATCACTTTGTACCGGGTGATTCAATAAGGGTAACGATGTATCATATCTCGGAAACCATATGTCCTAGAGTTTGGGGAAATAATTTCAATGAGAAAATCGGCTCTAAAAAATGATTAAAAATGTTTTTTCGCTGGGTGGCGCAATATATCACTTACAAAATATAATTGGATTTTTTACAAAATATTCCTCAATTTAGGTTGGTAAAAAATATGAACTTTAGAATCTACTGTTCTTATTCTAGAACTTTTGTAAAAGTCATTTTTCTGTATCACATATTCTGAAGTGGTGGAGGAAGTATTATTTCGTTTACATAAAAATGACTGTAACTTCCATATGTCTGAACCGATTTTCAAAAATATAGACTCCATACATAGAGCATTAAAGGTAGATTCCAGAAAAAAAAAACAACTATTATTTTTATAATACCCCGTTCCCGTAGAAAAGTGTACATTGGTACCTACCACAAAACGGAGCATAAATACTCGTCTCTCCGTCACAAGAGGTACTGTCGTTTAGGAAAAACCGACAAATCAGAAGTAGCAAAACATGCTCTACGCGATGAAGAGCATAACATTCGTTTCGGCAAAACTGAGATAATATCCATCACAGATAACCATTATATGTTGAGATTTCATGGTGAAGCCATTGAAATACATAAGCACAAAAACAACTTTAATAAAAATGAAGGAGGATTGAACGTTAACAAAATTTGGCATGGTGTCTTAAAATCCAGTAAGATAAGATTAATTTCCACAAATCTAGGAGTCAAAATTACGTCAGTATCATCCCATCATTCCCTTTGAAATTTCTCAGAAAAAATCTCAAAAACATCTTTGATCATTTTTTTAGGGCCGATTTTCTCATAAGAATTTTTTTCCCCAAACTCTAGGACACAGGTTTCCGAGAAATATGGTACATCGTTACTCTTATTGAATCACCCGGTACAACATATAACAGTTGATTTGTCTTTTGAATAGATACGATAGGCTGATAAAAGTGATATAAATATAATTAATCTGAAAGTTAATTTGAAAACTAGAGTGGAAAACAAATCGATTTGTAGAATTACTATATCAGTCCAACTTAGTTTAGCTACAGGCAAACTTATTTAGAAGTATTGATTTATGAATGCTTATCTTGAAAAAAATCACTAAAATGATTACCTAATTGGAGACTGATGATATTTATTAAATTGAAAAAATGTGGCAAATTAATCATTTCCTTATAAATAACAAATTGGTACGCAAGGATAATTGAAGTTTAAATTCATTTTCGATCAAGTGAGGTATGAATGCGCCGCATAAATGCTTTCTAGATCCGCTTTCGGGGTGGATCAATCCCCATCATTTCATTATTTTCTCGCTTATTTTTTTCCATATAATCCTATGCCTCGTTTTTTCCTTCCATCTAACGATTCCCATCCTTCTCAAGTCCTCCTCTACTTCCTTCAGCCACTTAGATCTGGGTCTTCCTTGCCTTCTCCTACCACCTGGTTCCCACTGTAACATTGAGCAAGCGATTGCGCGCTGTCCTTCTCTCCATACATGTCCTAGCCATTCTATTCTTTGCCTCTTTATTCTCTTTACTATATCATCCCCGTTCATTTCTCTCTGTATTTCATGATTCATAAGTTTCCTGTATTCATTGTCGTCAACTTTTATTGGCCCTAGAATTGTTCTCATTATTTTTCGTTCTACTATCCTCAAATCCTCTTCATCTCTTTTTGTCATTGTCATCGTTTCTGCTCCATACATTATCATATTATTGTGTTGTAAATGTTAAATTTAGTGTATCTTGTTAATAGTTTGCTTTTTAGTTGTTTCTTATTTGCATAGTATACCCTATTAGCTTCCATTATTTTTTCGTCTATTTCTGATCTTCGTTCCCCATTACTGCTGATCGTGACTCCCAGATATTTGAATTTTTCCATTTCCTCAAATTCATATGCTCCTATTTTTATCATTCTGTTTTCACACTGTTTGCCAACTCTCATTATTTTCGTTTTGTTTACATTCATTTTTAATCCCAATTTTTCACCATCTTTTGTTAATTCTAGTAGCATTTGTTTCATGATATTCCTTGTTTTCGTTACTATCACTATGTATGTCATCTGCATATGCGACTATCTGGCACCCGCTCATTCTTAAGTTTCCCTTGTTCACGTTTCTCATAACATGCTCCAGGGCCAAATTTGGCCCTGAAGAAGAATTACGACTTTAAAAAAAGAGACAATAATAATTGTGAACGGAAAACTTTCCTATGAGAGATATGAGGATCTCTCTCGTCTAAACCATTTGGGGCCATTCATTCATTACGTAAGGATTATTTTGGCAATTTTTTACCCCCCTCCCTACCCCTCATGTAAGGGCACAAAAGCTTTCTCGAACCCTCCCTCCCCCGTCTTACATAAGATTCTATCTAGTTTTTCTGAATAATTAAATTGACACAGTAAATCAAACATTTTTATGTTTTAACGGGTAATTCAGGTTATACTCATTAATTGTTTTTAAATTACGATTATATTATTATTATAGTCTAGTTCACAAGTTCAAAAACGTGTTAATTTTTGATAAAGCTCCTAAAAATATGAGCAATGGCTTATTCAATTCGGAATGACGTCTAGAAAATCTATCGAAAGCACATAAATATTACAATTGTTATTAACAAATTAAGATGAAAAAAAAGCATTTAGTTTGTTGTTAATAACTCAAAAACTATTAATATTTAAGTAATTTTGAAAAAATATCTAGGAGGAAATTACCAATAAAAAATATCCGACTCCTGGAACTCTATCTCTATTATTTATAATTTTAATTCAACGGCCAAAATAGGTCTCCGCGAGTCATTTTGGGTATGGGTGCGCATCATCAATAGCAAACAGGTCACAATAAATAATTTTTTTAAGGTATCGATTGTAAATTTAAAAATTTGAAAAAATTATTTTGTATTCTAAACACTTCAAAGAATGCATTGCCGATGGAAAAAGCTGTTAAAGTTAATTTTTCAACAAGTTAGTCAATTCTTAATTAACAAAATGTTATTAAACTTCCTTGTTTATAGTAAACTGAAAAGAATGTTTCAATAATTGTCTTAAAAATGTTTCGAGTGTTTCCTATACAGTGCTGGGCCGGCCACACAGCAAGGAAACATGAAATGTGAAATAAGAAACATGAAACACGTTTCATAAAATAAATACACATTGCCGTAATGAGAATACGCACATCAGCGAAATGTGTTTCATGTGACGTCATAGCGAAGCTATTTATAATAATAGCAGAATTAAAGGAAAATTGGAGAATGGAGAGTTTGGAATATTGGTTATTTTGGGCGACAGTGGTTATGGCAGTAACAACTTTTTACTGACACCTTTGGAACAACCAAATATTCAAGCAGAAGCACTTTATAATAAGTCTCACATTCGTACTCGTAACTGTGTGGAAAGGTCGTATGGAGTGTGGAAAAGAAGATTTCCCATTTTATCCTTAGGTATGCGTGTTTCATTGAACCATTCCAAGGCAATAATAGTAGCAACAGCAGTTTTGCATAATTTAGCAATTGAAGAACATGAACAAGAACCGCCCAATGAAATTGATATTCAAGAAGTGGACATTAACATACCACCACCCGCTGGAAATGCAGGTATGGCTCGTGAACAAAACCGAATGAGAGCTTCCCTCATTCTAAACCATTTTTCAAATTTATAAAAATTGTATACTTTTCATAATATATGCATATTTTTAAGTAAAAAGCACCAATTTTTTTTGTTTTCTTGAATAAATGAAGCGGTAGGTACTTTTTATTAACAATTCTGTGGTAAAAATTGAAAATTTTACTTGAGTAATAAAACTTCTTCAAAGAAAACATGAAATAATGATGTTTTCTAAGAAACCTACACCATCAGGTATACAGGGGCTAGATTACTTACATATATATTTTGTTGATTTTAAATATTTGATTATGAGAAAAATTTTAAATTTATGATTATCAACTATTTTATTCAATTTTTTGATTTGCCCCAGCCAAACTCTTTGGGTCGAGGAAGTATTATTATTAAATTCAATAAAATCCATTTATGTACATATATATATATATATATATATATATATATATATATATATATAATTATTCATTAAAAAAAATTTATCAGTCTAGTTGAATCTCCTTATTTTGTAATTCCACTAACAGAATCTTCATTTCAAGTTCGTGTTTTTCAGCAAGTTGTATTTTCTTTTGATCTGCTTCCTCCTTCAATATTTTGATTTGAGTATCAATCATGTCCCTTTTCTGTTTCCTTTCGTTCTGTAGAATTTGAGTGTGTAAATCGATAAGAGCAATTGTTCGGAGAGTGCCCTTTTCTTTTTTAATACAGAAGCAATGGGCTCCACTCTGTTAAGCCTCTTTCTCTTTTTGATGTCACTAGAACCTAAAAAATAATAAAAAATAAATTATTTAAATTAGAGACAAAAATCATCTTACATCGTGGTGTTTCAAGTTTCAATGGAGTTTTCTCAGTGGGTTCTGTTTCTACTTCGGTGTGATCTTCCGAACATAAATCAGCATCATTTGATTCTATAGGGTAGGTGAAAAAAATATTTTAAGCACCACTACAAAAAGAATTAGATATTCTTACCAGAAACTTTCAATGCTTTCAAACTTTTAGTCTGCCTCAGCTGCTACGGATTCCATGATTTCCATGTACTTGAATTTAACTGAAAATTATTCATGTATTTATTTCTTGTGAAAACTCATTTCATTATTAGTACTTACTATTTCCGACTCATCTAAACTGGTCTTGTCAATGGTTATTTCTGGTTCTGAATTTGTAGGTATTGTTTCATCAGACCTAGTACTGGGTTGTGCTTGAACCAACTTGAAATTATCACAAGCCAGCTCATTTTCATTGTTACATAAATCTTGGAATAGGAACAAAAACATTTCAACAAACGGTAAGATACTATAAGTTTACTTCTATTACCAAAATCGGAATCAAATTGTGAACTAGTTCCAGTAACACCAATACCAACTATAGCTAATATGCGGAAACTAATAGCACTCTCAATACTCTAGAACCTCCTGGTCCACCACCTGTTTTATACAAACTGTGTTTGTGCTCAGCATATTCTTTTTATGAGCTCTTTTTCAGAGAATCCCACTTATTTCGTAGCATTTTAGCTGTTCGAGCTGTTGCACAAACAGCATTAAATCTCATTTCAATTTTTTTCCACTCTAGGTCCTTTCTATTATTATTCACTGTGTCGTTTTTTTTACATTCTGAAATAAATTTAATTATATGAAGTACATACATTAAAAATAAAATCAATATGATTATGTTACCTACAATATCTTCAACCTCTTCCACTATGCTTAATAGCACATCAATTTCATTTGATGTGAAATTATTACAACGTTTTTTGCCCATGATCGAAAGTTAAGAAAAATTTAAACAAATAATACAATACTAATTGGCAAAATCAAACAATCAGCCCAATTCCTAAATTAGGTTATGATGAAGAAATGTCAGAAATACCCGCTTTTCAAAGCGTCAAATGTCAAAACGTTGGTTGATTGGAACTACTAGCGAGATATGAATCTAGGTATAAAATATCGAAGGAATAACTATACTGACTTTTATACTCGCATTGTAGAATCGGCCCTTAGACTAATGAAATTGGGCGGGGGGTGGAAATAAACTATTGTAAGCTTCTCTACTAGTGGTAACAGATGACGTAATAGGCATCGGTGACGTCACCAGGCAACTGAAACCAATAATTTTAAATGGGACCTTATGGCAAGTGACACCTCGTTTGAGAGGTATTTAGAATACCTATTCAATCATAATATTTTTCCTGGATTTACGATGTTTTTGATGGTTAAAATAAATAAACACTAAAATTTGAGTTTCGCTTTTAATTAATAATTATTTAAATATAATAATTGTTCAAAATGTGCTCCATCTACTTCCTGACAATAAAACATCCTATTATTAAACTCTTGTCGGACTGGATAAAATGTGTCAGGGGAAATTTTCCTACATTTTCCAACGATTCGTTGTTTTAAAACGTCAATACTGCCAGGAGCTGTAGCGTAAACTTTATATTTAAGGTATCCCGACAGAAAAAAATCTAAAGGTATTAGGTACGGTGACCGAGCTGGCCATTCTATTGGACCGTGTCGTCCAATCCATCTACCAGGATATTCCTCATCTAGATAACGTCTTACTGCAAAGTAATAGTGTACAGGAGCACCATCTTGTCGGAACGTTATTTCCAAGTTACCAAATTAATCTGGATTATCTTCCAGAATTTGAAGAATTAACGATTCAATTGCGTTTTCTAACATCTCGAGATATACTTCACCGGTTAAATTAGAGTTCAAAAAAGTGGCCCGACTATGTGGTTTCCTAAAATATCTGCCCAGACATTTACTTTTAATGGGAACTGTGTATATTTTTCACGAAACATGTGAAGATTTATGTCACTCCAATACCTCACATTTTGAGTATTAACATTTCCATTAAGGAAGAACCTATGATAATGCTCCCTCAAATAAGTCCTCGATATAGGGCGATCGGGGTATCTCTCATTAAAAATGCGTTCCGCCGCATGAAAATTATTTCCACTTTCACCAATAATTAAGATAGCTGTTACTTTGTCAGCGTACCATTTTGTTTATGTAGATACTTAAACGTCTCGTTAAACAATAATTAAAATAAAAATTCAAGATATTATCGCATGTAAAAACGTCAATTAAAAAACTTTTTTGACAATTAACCATAGGCGGACTTTTGAATATTTATTAATTAAAAGCGAAACTCAAATGTTAGTGTTTATTTATTTTAACCATCAAAAACATCTTAAATCCAAAAAAATTAGTATGATTGAATAGGTATTCTAAATACCTTTCAAACGAGGTGACACTTGCCATAAGGTCCCATTTGATATTATTGGTTTCAGTTTTCTGGTGACGTCACCTGTTACCACTAGTAGAGAAGCTTACAATAGTTCATTTTTACCCTCCAAATTTCATCAGTCTAAGTATCACCATTCAAAAGAAAAGAGGAGGGAGAGGACTTTTGAGAAGCACTGTATAAACATACTCAACAAGATCACGCCATAGAAGTTTAAAAAATTTCAATACTTTGTTAGGAGCTTTATCAAGAATTTACACGGTTTTGACCTTGTGAACTAGACTATTAGACAACTATCTAGTCTTTGGAATATCATTAGTATGAATAAAAGTAAGTTTTTGAGCAAATATAAATCAGCTGAACAAATTACAAACGAATAATACTTTTCGTAAAATAATGGTAGACTAGTTTTAAAATCATTTTAAAGTAAATATATTGCACAGTCGAAGCTAGATCAATTCAGATCATCAATCGCAATCCGGACTAAATGAGATAGTAAGCCATAGTAAGATAAAAATGAACACATTTAAAAATTTAAAATTTTGATAAGCAATAACATTTTTTGAAATAAGGTTTTAATCCAATTGTATATGTTAAATTCATTATTGGATTTAATTTATACACTTTGTATTTTGATGTAAGTTTTGTTGTCAGACAAGTGAACAACATGCCATATCTTTTCTCCAGTTTTCTTCCAATAGATACTGTTAATCGGTTATAGTTATCCCGTTCGGGATTAATACTTTCGGTAAGAAGTGTTTTTTAACAACTTATTCATTTTTAACAACATTAGAAATTGTTTACATAGTTACAACTTACAAAACGTCACAACATACTCGAGAAATGAAACTGATGAAAATAATGATAAGTAATAAAAAAATATATCATAAGATACAACAGATACAGTCATTGGTCCCTGAGATGGGGATGTTACCAGAACAGCGTCTGGAACCGTTTGTTTTTCCTTTTCCACCTCTTCCACCTAGACTGGAGTCGATTTTTTTGGGCCAATGACTGTATCTATTGGAAGAAGACTGGAGAAAAGATATGGCATGTTGTTCACTTGACTCACAACTCGAGCAGTTGACATTAAAATAGCTTCTAGTCTTGACACCAGTGCTGCAATAATGGCTATTTGACGTTTCGTTTCTAGAAGAGGACAACCGATAGAAATTTTTTCCGATAATGGCACCAACTTTGTTGGCGCAGATCGTGAGCTCACGGAATCTATTGAAACTTTGCAAAACCCGGTAATATCAACCGAGTTATCTCTAAAAGGAATTTCATGGAGGTTCAACCCACCAAGCGCTCCACACATGGGAGGAATTTGGGAAATGATGATAAGAACAATCAAAACTGCCCTGAAAATATCTCTTAAGTCAGTGCACTCCACATTGCTCGCTGTAGTAGAATACACAGTCAACTCAAGGCCATTGACTCACATATCCGTCGATCCCAATGAACCAGAGGCCTTGACTCCTAATCATTTCCTTTTAATGAGACCTGGATCTGTACAGAATCCTGGTTTGATTGAAAATGAGATGTTGAGTCGAAAGCAGTGGCGAATTGCAGAAAGTCTGGCCAATACGTATTGGCGACGGTGGATAAAAGAATACCGACCAACACTGATATGTAGGAACTTTCCAAAACTGACCCTATCAAAATAGGAGACATTTGTATTAAAGTCGATGAAAAATTGCCCCGAAATGAGTGGCTTATTGGCCGCATTATAGAAGTAAATCCCGGAAGAGACGGAACCATTAGAGTTGCCGCTGTGAAAACAAAGAAAGAAAATTTCACGCGACCACTTTCAAAACTAGGTATTCTTCCAACAAATAGTGGAGATCGACGCTCTTCACGGGTGGGAGAATGTTGAATTCATTATTGGATTTAATTTATACACTTTGTATTTTGATGTAAGTTTTGTTGTTGTCAGATTTTTTCGATTAAGTTGTCAATGTATATCAAAAAATAAATATAATAAAAAACAGATAAGTTACTGAAAACGAAATTTTATAATTTAACAGTACCTATATTATAGAATGAAAAAAGGCCATTCGGCATCGAAATGGAAGTAGATTTATAATGATAAATTTGGACATATAAAATATTACGTAATAATAGGAATGAGTTTCACCCCCCTCCCTCCAAGATAAAGGCATGTAGAGATTTTTTAACCCCCCTTCCCCTCGGGACCCTTACGTAATTAATGAATGACCCTTTTCTACTTTGTTTCTAGATTATTTATTGCTTTTTCACGCTCTTTATAAATTTAGCAGATTTTATTAATCTAGAACCGATTTTTAATCATGCACTACTGAAAATTTCTTCAAATTAAAATTTAAAACATATTTTTATCTGTAATACCTATAACAAGATGTCAAACTTTATCCACAGAGAAGCAGTTAGTTGGTAAAGCCAGTGCTACACGATGTGCCGAACGTAGGCTGTATCATTTCCGTGCAAACAATGACTTAATATTAGATAATAATTTTCAAATTTTTTATTAACTCAAACAGAAGACACATTTTATTCAGGTGATTTGGGTCAAATCTTGATATTCTAAAGAATAGTATTTCCAATCAGTAACTCCTTTTTTATTAAAATCCCTGTTTTTATTCGCAATTACCGTTTGCTGTATATGATCCTCAATAAACTGTTATCTTGAATACCACAGTACTTTCTACCACAAATGCTATACATTTTGAATTTCCCGCGCAGTAACTTAAAATACAAAACTGCTTCTGCCAACTGCCATCTATTAAATACTACTGTCAAATTTTGAGCAAACTGCGTCATTCAGTTCGTGTATGACAGCCATTGAAATCAGACAATCTCCGGAATTTTAACAAAAATAAAGAAAAAAGTTAGTTTCGACAGAAATCCGCCGCCCTGCCTTTTCTTCGGGTTTAGAAACTGGAAATAGTCAAAGGGGACTGAATCTGGATTTTTGCATGGTTACTACACACGTGTGCTCTCGTGCATTGTCTTGATGGAACAGTACTTTTTTGCCACATGCGGTCATTTCTGCTTCTCGTCTGTAACGAATAAGTCCAAAAGCTATGGATAATTTTTGCTGGCGATCGTTTTACTCTTCTCGAGGTAAACGATGTGAGTGACACAGAATGAATCCCAAAGAACTCCGGCCATGACCTTGTCGATCGACAGCCAGGCTCTGCTTAAAGCTATCAGCTATCCAACAACTAGGTCTCTACTGGTAGTAAGCCAAAAAAGGTTCTAAAGGAGACTTCATTGGTCCGAAACCGTTTCGTGGATTACATAAGAGGGGAAATCGAGTCTTGGCTAGATAAGAAGCACCAATTCATATGGAGGTTGACACAAGGTCATCTCCCTATTAAGTGTCAATTAGTGCCATTAAGTGGCAAGGAACTCTCAACCAGGCTATTGAAACTGGGTAAGAGATATTTTAAGACAATTACAGACCTGGTCACTGGATACTGTACCCTGAGAAAACATCTGCACAAAATGGAAATGGTTAGTGAACTTATGTACAGAAAATGTGAACTAACTGATGAAAGCCTACTCATATAGTCTGCTTCTCGGACAGAAGCACTTTGGAGAGGAAATAATACAACCATTTCACCTACTCAAAATCCCCCCATTCAAAATCATGAAAAATGTGAAGTACCCACTCAGTCGAATACCTACAGCCTCAGCCACCTCATGCACTTCCATTCTGCGATTGCCCAATATCATTCCATGGGCTTTATCAACGATTTATGTCCTGACGAACACTTTTAAGCGACCTGGGACCCAATTCTTGAAAACCGGGGAGTAGAACAACCGAGAGAAGGTTCTATCGAGAATGGATAAATGGTATCCTTGAACGTCATTTTATCGAACGTCAATAGAAGGATGACTTCCTCTTGCTTCTACTTGTAAATAGAGGAGTTCAGTCTAAGGTCAGTGTGACCAACAAAAAGTGGTTTTTATGACAAGAATGATAGTTAATGTCTACCATTCAAAACATGAGATTTTTGCAGGTTTTTTATCATTACGAACATCTATATTGCTTTATTAAAAC
Source organism: Lochmaea crataegi (assembly GCA_947563755.1). Taxonomy (NCBI): domain Eukaryota; kingdom Metazoa; phylum Arthropoda; class Insecta; order Coleoptera; family Chrysomelidae; genus Lochmaea; species Lochmaea crataegi. The sequence continues at coordinate 18,421,332 of OX387426.1, forward strand.
AATAAATACACCCCCGAAGCGTAAATGTTAAAATTTAAAATGACGTTTTAGCTGAATTCTCAACGCATCGGTGGCCAGTAATTCTAGAAACTTTCGGCAAATCACCAATTCACTTCTGTCATTATGTCACTATACCTTGTTTTTAAACTAGGAGTAGCATTTTAGGAAACCTCAAACACACCACTAAAAGTAACTAGATTGGGAGAGTGTTCCGAAAGGGTCGTGTTCAGACTTTTTGAACTAATTGACAATTACGTGAAATATGTTTTGTACTGCAGGTAGTTGTCGTAGCCAATGAGTGATCAAGGTATGTCTAAATATCGAATAATCATTGGCCACAGGCCATGGCGAAAGTAGTGAGCAAATGACACTTTATTGGGAGAAAATGTATGGTTATAATAGGTAGTTTATGTAAAATTGGTTAATAATTTGAGGATAAATAAATACGTAGAATATGCAATTGTATGTTTCAATTATTCTTTATTTACGTTGGACGCTTAGGTATAGCATAAACTAAAAGTAAACAGAGATTTTAATATCGAAAAATGCGATAATATTGTACAGTAATGTATGTAAAACTTGATGTAAAAATATTTAGAAAAATAAGATTTTACTTGGAAACTTATATTATTAACAAGAAATAACATGCATGGATTTTGTTTATCAAACTGAATAAATAATAAAAATAGCACTTAACTTGGTTGAAATATAATACTTTGTTAAAAATAAAACAATCAACAACAAACGCAAAAAAAGTGGTACAGTTAGATTGAAGTAATGAATATTTTCACATAAATAAACAGAAAACTGACAAATGTCGTTGTCAGTTTCATCAAAAGAGCTGTGTGAAACGGGCTGCAATCTGACCAATCACTAGGCAGCAGAAATGCCAACTTAAATTCAAATCGCTCCTCTTAGTTTAAAAACAAGGTATAGTTATGTCAGATGTCAGTGGAAAAAGCAATCAGAAGAATAAAGAGATACAACTAACTAAAACTACTACAAAAGTATGGAAAATAAACATAAACGATTAAACGAATACCAACAAAAACAAATAACACTGACATCTGACTTAACTAGTGACAAAATGATAGAAATGAAATTGTGACTTGTCAAAAGTTCCTAGAATTATTGGCCACCGATGCGTTGAGAATTCAGCTAAGATGTCTTTTTAAATTTAAAATTTACGCTTCGGGGGTGTATTCATTGTTTTAATAAAGCAATATAGATGTTCGTAATGATAAAAAACCTGCAAAAATCTTATGTTTTGAATGGTAGACATTAACTGTCATTCTTGTCATAAAAACCACTTTTTGTTGGCCACACTGACCTTAAACTGAACTCCTCTATTGAAGGGATCAGCCAGGGAACACGGAATAATTTAATAGTTTTGTGAATTTATTTGACGTTGTAGACCATTAACCTCACTTTTTTATAATATTTGCTATTCAATTCATATACATTCAATGAAATAATAATAAATAATAATCTTCTAAGACTTTTATTGTGCGAAGAAATGATGGAAGATGTTAGACGATCGGTATATTATTGCATAATTATTATTATCCCTTCAACAATGGGTTGTTATTTTTTATTATAATATAACAATAATTGTATTTGTAAACGATTAAAAATTTCAAATTAGAAACTGATGGAAATTCACATGACAGATTCAAATATGCGCATTGTGTCTATTAAACAATTCGGTTTTATGATAGGCCAAGAAAATTGGAATCGCTGTGTTTTTATTCCCTGTTTCATGTTCCCTTCTTGATGTTCCAGAATACGTAATTATGTGTAAGACGCAGTCGCGGTTAATGGTAGCTCATAATACCGACCCGAACATCGATAGGTAGGAACTGTCCGTAGCGCAGAGTGTTACGTAAGGGCTTTCTAACCGAGGGGTCCCGCTTTTTCAATTTTAGGAATATGTAGCTTATTGTGATCTTAAGAAAACAGCAGTAGAGTAGAATAGAGGAATGATCCTCGGGGAACCACAACGGAACTCAGTAAACCACTTCTTCTGAACCGAGATTCACGTATTCGTGTGCTTCCAATTGCTGTCTATTACAAACTAAAAGACACAGCCTGTTAAAAATTTTACAATGGTCTATTAATAAATGGCAGTTGACAGAAACAGTGTTTCATTTGATGTTACTGCGCGGAAAATTCAAAGTCACTGATTTATCAAATTACCCATGTATTCGTTTTGGATTTTTAAATACTTTTACGGTCTAATATATTACCACCGTTGTAAATATAGTTCAGTGTCACTTTCGTTTTGATTCAAAGGTATCTTTAACGTAAATCACAAATAAATAGAACATATATCAGCCATTTTTCTTGCTGTTTGGGTCTTCATTTACAGAAATCTGGAAAATTCTTCCGTCGGCACGTATCTTATTCCTTTTTTACGTCTACCCTAAGTTCATCAAAACAACTTAATCTTTTTTCTGCGTTATTAAATTGGTTAAAGATACTTGTGAAAAACTAACCTTGATAACTTATTAATTTTACTATGGATATTAATAAAATTAGAATGATTAAATTTAATGTTTGAGTAATTTTCTTATTTTTAATCAAAATTTTATAGATTTTCATTTCAACTACACGTTCAAACATTAATTGCGTCTCTTCCGACATCGTAACTTTTCTTAACGGTTTCACATGTTCCTGCAGTTTATCGTAATCATAAATCCGATCTTAAACCCAAAGTTATTATAGCCATTTGCACTTGCTTCTGTAATTTTCAGAAATACCGAACGAAAGGTAAAGACATCCAAAGTAATAATTTTCAAGAGATCTTGTGTAATGATAAAATTGGTATTATCCGTCTAGATATTACCGAGACATATTTGATAGCTAGTTATTCTCACATGCGGGAGAAACAGAAAATAAATAAGTACAAAGCGGAATGTCTTGATTTAAGATTGTAGAATATTGTACATCACGATGTAGTACTTAGTTGAAAGCATCATATAAATTATGAGAATATTTCTTGTCGAGAAAAAGAAGACAGTTTTTAATCCGTATGGTCATCAAAGAAGATTATCAACGAGTAATTTTTAAGTAGATTTTAAAAAGAAGCTAGTTGGGAATTGCTATAAGAAATAACAAGAAAGTGAGAAGCTTTTAGACACCAGCATATGCAGTACGCGTCTAAAATATGTTTTGTATCAAATCTTCTGTATGTTATTGTCAAATTTTTAAGGTTCATTCACAGTAGATTATATATTTGATAAAAATGATTATGAATGAATAAATATTTTTTATAATAATTTTTTGATAGTATTATATTCTACTAGGAATGGGATCTGTAAAGTGCACGTTCCAGGAACGTGTTTTTGTGGTTTGAGTATTGTGGGTTCCAAATAAGTTTCTTACTCATTCCCTTCATTCGACCACTTTTTTTTTTCGGGCCGAGATTGGAAACTCATGTTCGAATGGGTCCAGAACCCAAACAGTGTTGGTCTCAACCCCAAGGGGATGCCTACCAACCAAACCCACCTCAAACTCGCCGTTACCCCCCGCCTCGGAATCACTACCCTAGCATACTTCGAGACGGGCGGCGGTCCCTCGCACACTCTCCGCTCACACCGTCGTCTTCTCCCTAACTTTCATTCCTACCTCTCATGCCCCACATCATCCTCCACTTCACACCTCTTGCACACTCCAGTCTCTCTTTTTCCAATCTTGTGGAGGTACCCTACTCTCGGCCCATGTCCGGTGAACACCTGTGTCAAGAAGTACTTCACCTCCCCGAATTTCCGGTCCATCCAATCTCCCCTATTCCCAATCGCTCCTTTTAGCGCGCCCTCATACTCCTCTCACCTTTTCTCCGTTTCCTCCTCCATCCATTCCTGTACCTCCTCTCTGATCGCACCCCTCCACCGTTTATTTCTGGCTCTAGCCATCACGCCCAATGGGTAGGTCCTTGCCAGCACCCCTGCTGCCAGTCCACCCACTGTCCTGTACCCCTTCACTACCCTCAGCAATATACCTCTCTGTAACCGCGGGAGTGACCTAACCCTCGCATTCACTCCCGCTCTTCCACCCCACACCTCCGCACCGTACATCATACTCTGCTCTACCGTCCTACCATTTATCCTCCTCTTCCACTCACCCGGCCTCTTCACATTACACATCAATCTCCCCAGCCATGCTGCCCTCACCTTCCCCTTCTCTGCCTATCCAATCACACCCCTAGGTATTTCACAGACTCCTCCATACGAATTCTCCTTCCCTTCACCATCACCCCCACTTCCCTCGTCTTGCTCCTTCACTTCACTAGCAACCTCACCGTCTTATCTTCCGCCACTTATAGTCCGCACCTCTCTATCTTCTCCACAACCTTCCTACACATTATCCATGCCTTTCCTCCTATCTCCGCCTCTTCCTTTGCCGTACTTACCAGACACACATCGTCCGCATACAGCGTGATCTCACATCCCTCTTCACATACTATACCATGAACCTCATCAAACACACTTCCATAACGTCGGTCCAAGAACCGAGCCCTGGGGCACCCCAGCCTCCGTCTCATACCTCCTTCCTCTAGTGTCTACTATCACACGTCCCGTCAGATAGTCCTCCACCAGGTTAAACAAACCTTCCCCCACTCCAAGCCTCAGTAACGCGCTCAACACTGCCCGTTTGCTGACACTATTGAACGCGTTCCCGACGTCGAAGAACACGAGTAGGGCCAATTTCTTGTTCCTCCAGCTGCCCTCCCTAGCCCTTTCCACCAAGCCCATTACCCTGCCCAGCGCCGAGATACATGATTTTCCCTTCGCAAACCCATGCTGGTTTACCCTAAAACCCCCATTCCTACCAACTTCCTCCTCAATCCTATCCTTTATTATCCCCTCCATCAATTTACCCATACCACACAGCGGGCTGATGGACCTGCAGTCCCCCGCCCGCATCCCCTCTCTACCCGCCTTCTTCAGCAGTATCACCTTGGCCACCTTCCATCCTTCTGGAAACTCTTCCTCCCTTAGCACCCTGTTGAATAGCTCGCAGAAGTACTCCCCATTGTCATCCAACAGCCTCTTCATCTTATCACCCCTCAGGCCATCTATCCCTGGAGCTTTCCTTACTTTAATGTTCCTCCCCAACCAACTCGGTACTTTACATCCAACTCTATACTTTACCAGCAGTAAAACATGATCCATAACGGATTATTACTAATTATGTAGAACCGTACAGAAAGCAAACACATACAACTTTTACTGAGCCCTTCCTTCTCAGAATGCATCCATCGGAAACGATGTATTCCGGGAAGAAACTTCCACCATTCCCAAGTAATCCGATTCGCGTCTTGCGCATCGTGCTCATCCTTGACCTAAATGACTAGTGCCCAGGTCTGAGCGTTCTTCCCTTTTGAGGCGGTCTTGTTGTCTGTCTTCTGTTATGTGTGCTTTGCACTTACTTCAAAGGGGTCAAATTCTTAGACGACGAACTGCGACTACATAGGACCTTATAGAATGGTTGTACTTGTTAAAGCTGACCCTACTGGAAATCCCGACTCATCTTTTTAAGGATGTGCCGAGCTTTCGCCTAGGACCTAGGAAAGACTACCTTTCAATTTCCATGGGAGTGCCGAGCTTTCGCCTATGTGGATTCTCTTGTTTTCTTGAGTTATCTACATGGTTACTTCAAACCCTTAGCTGAGTTAACAGTCTTGTTATCTGATCGAGAATCTGCTGCATTCTTGGGGTGTTCGTCGACGTTGTTTTCTTGGTTGAAACTTGGGCGTGGCTGAGTGCTGGCATCGTTCCTTTTGGAGTTGGCTTCAGTATCTTCCTTATTATCCTGTTGTTTGTGGACATCTTTTGTAGTTAACTGGGTGTTCTTCCTGGCAGTTCACACCAGGAGCTGGTCCTGGACACTCTTTGGAACGGTGTGGCTCTTCACATTTCACGCACAGCATGCCCAGCAATCCCATACTCTGGAACAGCACAATTCCCCGTAGGTAGAAATTAAAACTGTATTATTCGGTTGTAGATAAAACGTTGTATATCACACGTGCATTTAACGATGACTGCAACACTCGTGTGATTGGAACGATGAGGTCGTAGACCTCACATTCGTTGTTGCAATTATGTTCATAAACGCTCTTGTAGTGTTAATAACTACTATTGTATAAACTTGGCGTATCAAAATTTATAAATGTGTAATTTATATATTTTTTGTGAATATTGCAATATCACAGTCTTGTTCTAATTCTGATTTCAGTGTAGGTACTGAAAACCATGAAACCATTCTTTTACCGACAGTCACGACTATTAAATGTCATACATTTATTCACTTCAAATTATAAATGTCGATTAACGGTTTATGTAATCATGATCAGTTAGATCTCCCCGGAACAAATATTTCAGTTACGCTAACTATTCCATTTGCATATGAATGTTATTCAATTTAATTGCCAATAAAACTTGGTGATTGAATCACCTGAAAGCTGAAATCGTTTCCATCTATCACTTGCCTCTTTCAGGTGATATCTAATAAACTTAATTTTTTCTACTAACGTTTTGTACATTAAGCTGTTAATTAATGCTATCCACTTTTTTTAAATTAATTTCTAGATATGTTAAGACGATTAATCATATTTAACACATTTTATAGTAAAAAAGTTTGATGTACTGAATTAAAAAATAGGAAACCAAAAGTGTCAGTAAAACATAGATAATCTAAGCTTGTAGTAATAGTCGATATTAGGCTAAAAATCATAATCTTGATCAACCTAGATATTTGAAAATTTATTTACAGGGTGAATCACGACCGTAGTTTTGAAACTTGTGTCACTTTAGTTTCCCTAAATTACTTGTTATTTTTACACATTTATAAGGACAGATTCCATAATTAGGTATATCAAAGACTACCATCACAAGGAGTATTATATATTGGACATTCTTAAAAATATTGAATCTTTTATTGCTGTTTCCTGAAAATTGGAAAACTTGGACTCACATAACCGCACCGTACCTGATCCGAGTGTTGGCCAAGTGTTCATCATTATCCGATGGAAGAATAGCGAACAGGGTATCCCAAATTGGATGGTTTTGCAGGGTATTTCGAAAATTGAAGAAGAAAAAAGTAGTTAAGATATCATGACTTATTTTTTTGTTAAACAAGCCGTGGGATCCAACCAGATTTTCAGTAAGTTGTTTCATTTTTGAGATATAAGGTAAATTTCCAAAATAGATCCAAACGGCTATCTCAAATATCTTGTTTACTAGATATGAAAAAAAGTAAAAAAGAGCTTTTTATAGAATAACCAAAAGAGATTTCAGTACAGTAGGCAATTTATTTTTAAGTGGTCTAGAGTGATTTTGGAGTTATTAGAATATAACCACGAGTTTCTTTGTTGAAACCACACGTTCAATAATTTATATATTTATATTTTAGTTCCTTTGTATATTCATGTACAGTTATATTTTAGTCCTTTTATTTTCATTCGAACTCCTACCGGCGCCCCACTTCCTCCAAAATACTTCTACCTTCGTTTAAAATCGCGTTTTGTTTTTTTTCCCTGGCGTCTGACCGACGTTTTGCAATATTTACTATTATTCTTCGGCAGTTGAAGTAGGCGTGACCAAACGCGCACTTTGCCCCTAAATGCATTATCTCAGTCTCTCAGTCAAGTAGAGTCGATGTTGAGTTCCCAACCCGATCGGTCTCCCAGCTAAGACCTACCACTCCTTTACCGGTATAAAACCGATATTTTCAGACCAAATGGGTTTCATAGTAATTAATTTAATTCTTTTATTTTCTGCATAATAAGTGCATTTTTCTATAAAGTTGAAGTTTGTATAGTGATTCAACCCGAAGCAAAGTTATATTTCAAGTGAATAGTGCTTTGCAAACCACAAAAGAAAGAGTAAGATCGTTCTAATAATTACTATTTCATACTGAAAGGCTTGTCTATATTCATCGTTCCATCTGCATGAACTTTCGACGTTAAAGTTTATTGAAGTTTACTGAATTGTTAACGAAATACAGTTATTATTTATGCGAGAACCAGCCTCCTATAGAAGTCCAGTCCACTAAATTGAAGGCATCCTATTCGAAAACTAAAAGCTATTCAATGCTGTAAGATCTGTACGTAAAAGAGACCAATTAATTATCCAGGAATATGGGGAAAATTTTGAAAATTTACTATAGTTTGTTAATATTTGGGAAATAATAAAAAATAGACATATAATATTAGGTGAAAGAGGATTGAAAAAGGAAACAAAAAATCCAAAATATACAGGATATCCGATTTAAAAATACCTAAGTTTATGTTATCCTGAATCCCCTAAAAATAAATTGCTCAGTGCACCACTGATTTCTCCTTTGGTTATTCTATCAAAAGCTATTTTGCCTTTTTCCATATCTAATAAGATGAAGAAGATATTTGAAATAACAGTTTCAGTCAATTTCGGAAAATCGTCCTATATCTCGAAATTGATACAAACGTACTGAAAATCTGGTTGGACCATGGATTGTTTACTAAACAAAAATAAGTCATATCGTAACTACTCTTTTCAATTTCCTCTAATTTTAGAAATACCTTAAAACCATTAAATTTTGGACACATAAGTGCAATAGTTTAGGCGTATCACCATATCACGAACGAGCACTGTGACCGTACCGGCACAGGTACCGAGCGCGAGGTCGATACTCGGATTGCTTACAAGCCAGAGCAAAAATAAACTTTCTGTGCGAATTATACACTCTACTTTGTCTATGGTTGTTTTTAAAGAAACTTTAAATGTAATTGAAATGACGTAACAAATTGTCCCCCCTTCTAATCTGCTCCATCTCTCGAAAATTGTTGGAAAAATATATTTTGGAGATTGAAACATTTTTTCTTATGGGGAAATCTCGAATTTTATTCGATACATACTGCAAGCTCGGTGTTAAACAAGGAGGTACTTACTTCCGTGTCCTCGTGCGACCAAAAGAGATGGAGAGCGATTCGATATTTTTAAGACGGTCAGTGTTTATCGCCTACGGTGTTATATTTGGTAGAATGGGGCAAAATATTTATTCCGTCTTGTTGAATTCGTTAGATCGTATATTCGCGTACCAAGGTATTTCAATTTTATTGGAACGATAGGATTTCTGATTGAAACTACTCTACAAGAATTATACAGGGTGATACAAGAAATTACAAATTCAAAATTGTACATAGTGATGCAAGAAGTTACGAATTCTGAATTACATACTACTTTCTGCATGATACAAAAAAATATAAGGTGGTACAACAAGATACAAATTCTTGTTTATATAGTTATCATTTTCCGCAGAATATTTATAAAAATTATAGAAAGTAACATTATTTTATAAAGAATATACAAAAATTATGCAGGGTGGGTACTAGAAGTTACGAATTCTTAATTCAGTAATACACAAGAAATTGTACATTAGCACGGGAAGTTATTTCCAAATGATTTTCTACATGATATGGATACAATCTTAAGACACACAAGTGCGTTAAATTACAATTTTTTCAAATATTTCAAACTTTTGTTGGTATATATAATGAGATATTTACATAGGTAAACATGGTTTCACAAACAAAGGGTAGAAAATTTTTTCAAAATGTAGTTAGCACAATCTGTTGAAAACATAAAATTTTAGCTAGTCAATAGAAACGAAAATTATACGTTAAATAACAAAGTCAGTTACACGCCAAGATAAAAATATACACAATGAAAGGGTGTCGTTTTATTATTTATTTTATTTTTCAAGTATAAGTTTTCGGGAAGCATATTGTCCAGATAAAATGTCTGCAGCTTAGAAAGCATGTTATGCCAACATTGTTCATCCCTTCCTATTTTTTGGATAGACATACCCAGCGGTGTCCAAACTATAAAATAACAATATTTGGCTTTGTTTATTGCAAGCTGGCCTTGTATTTCATAGTAATAATTACTATTTAGTTTCAAGTGAATTTCGTCGTTTTCATCAATTTCCAAATATTTGATATTTTTTTCCGTATGTAACTGCTTCTTTTGGTGTAGGTATATTTATTTGCAGAGAACGGGCACTTAATTTCTATTATTTCCCTTTGTTCAGTTATACCATCGGGACTAGCTGCTAAATATGGATATTCTTCCAAAATAAATAAACAACATTCATTCACAGTTATTTGGAATTCATTTTCAAATTGTCTTTTAGCTATGTCCTCGTGGTCATTTCCCCATTTTGTTGCTGCGCTGCCTTTAAACTGACTAGTTAAGATATTAGTAACCATTTTTTTTGGATTTGTTGTTTTTCGTTGTTTGCACACTTCGCCAAATCGAGACGCTGTTGATCGATATGCCCTTTCTTCTTTCCAAATTGGATTTGTGGATTTCCCTCTTGTTTTAATTTCTAACAATTTCTTCCGTAGTTTCCGTTATATGCGTTGAAAATTCTTGTTTTAGTTTTTTCATGATTTCTTCATCCGCTACCTCTAATTCCTGGACACCGTAATCAGTATCAGCGGGTGCTGATGAAAGTTTAATTGTCTTCCTTGGGAACAGCTGTCTACGCTTAAGGTTACGCTATCTCTTTTTTGTTTTGTTAATTGCCTATGAACCAAATTATAAAACTCCTCTTTGGAATTATAGTGTAAAGCAGCTGCTCTACACCTTGTACCGTAACTATTTTTCACTGAAAAATTTATTCGTTTACCCCCAACAAATTTTGCTATTATGGAATTATATGATACTGCGGCATTATTATTCATATTCAACGATAAACTATGAACATGCTCCTGCAACCGATTTCCACAAACCAGAATATCATCTTTTGCTCATCCATGGATTTGTTTTCTTTTCGATGATGGTTTACGGCAGTTTTTATTCCAACTCGCAGTTTCATTATACTTGATTCTAGGCGTTTTCGCAGTGGAAAGCCAACTATCAATTTCTTGGAACTTATTCTTTTTTTGCAACATCCCTCAGCCGAGTGCAGTAGTTCCGCAACAAATGGTTTGTACATTCAATTTTACTAATGGGAAACTGATATCCATACGGCCTTTCTACGCATAATTTTTCATACACTGCCATTCGAATGGTTCCAAAAATAATATAATATCCTGTAGGTACCTAGTTAACAATTTACTTTTTCATTCTATATCGTGAGTCAAAAGTCTTACTATCTACTATTTATTAAATCATCACTTTTTTGAGATATTTTTGCATATTTCATTTAAAACTGCATATTTTCGTCATTTGCAGTGAATGTGAATATAAATGTGCATATTTTTTCAATTTTTGAAGTTATACTTCTAATACGACTTGCAACAAGGTTGCGTTAAACTTTTATCGCAAGAAAGAAAGATACACAAAGGTAGAAATAGTAGGAGAGAGAAAGAGAGTGAGTCCTTCGGTATTCGATAACAGATGGTAGTGTAAGTACTCTTTTTATTATTTAAAAAGTAATTTATTAAGAGATTGTAATTTTGAAATTTCCTTCACATGACCAAAATCTTCGGCATTCATCAGAAAAAGATAGTGTAAGTAAACTTTTCTTCTTAAATAAGGTAACTTTTAGAATTTAATTCACTAAAAAATTCCTTTTTTGGAATTTTCTTTATACGACCAAAACCTTCGGCATTCGATAACAGATGTCAGTGATACTTCTAATGCGACTTCTAACAAGGTTGCGTTAAACGTTAAAGAGAGAAAGAAAGATACACAAAGGTCGAAAGTAGGACAGAGAAAGAGAGTGAGTCGGTAGATCCCAAGCACATGCGCGTGGTATTCTTGCTATGCAGCGGAATAAACAGTGTGAGCGTCGTGAAATTAGCTGAAATACGTACTTGTTGTTCTATTTTAATTTATAATATTCATTATTTCATTTACTTGTTTTTTAGTTCGATTTGATACACATATAATTTACTTCAGTTATCATAATCCCATTGGAAATGTTATAGATTTGGATATTTCTCCACTCGAAAATGATAATTAAAAGATGCGATCAATTGTGAATTGTAAGCAATGTTAATAAAGTTTGTCCTAAAGAAACAATATGATTTCACTAAAAATCAAATTCTACCCTTTCCTATTTTCATTTCCACATTACGAAGTATAACTTTTTCCGCGCGGAGGGACTGCACGCACTATTTTTTTCTTGAATATAAATCCGCGCTTTAATTATGACAATAAAATAAGTTCATTCATTCATTCAAAAGAATTTGAAGGGGAACGTATACTATTTTTAATTTTTTTCTTTTCATATTTTTATTTGGATACCTTGTATTTTATTATGGATGCCCCATTCAATATTCTTAAATTATAAATAATAAAAATTCATTTAGCTCTAGCTATACTATAACATCCTTACTATTCCCATAATTTCATTGAAAATCAGTATTTGTTACTTTTAAAAATGTTCGCTCTCATCAAGCCATCAATAAATCCCTACATTTCTCAATATGAAACTGTGAATTTCGCTGATATCGCACTCTTAACATTTCCTTTACTGAGGTTAATGTATTGGTGTGGTATCAACGTAGTCTCCAGTCCAGGATTATGCTCTCTGGGCTTCTGGACGAATAGATCTACCTTGTACTGATGAGACGCAAATACGCCGAAACCGCTCTACAAGCGATGTTATTCCTTCTAATCACAAACCGGAATGGTTGGTTCTATCTTAACAGATATACCAAACCCGTTTACTTTAGAAGTGTAATTCAATGTCTGTCGCCCGAGAAGTAGTTGTTGCTTCTTAGTGGACGGTCTGCTCTTTGGAAATTGATTTTTCTAATTTTGTAAAGCGTTTAATAGTATTGAACTATTATTTTTTGAACCCTGAGGTACCTAATTATTTTGATATTTTATTTCAAAATAGAAAGTAGTATATATACAGCACTAACACGACTAACACAAGAACTTAAAAACCGAAATATTAGAGTCGTCTATTGAATAATCAGTGAAATATGACCGAACAGATTCTGTGGGAGACTGAAGAGGTTCGGTAGTGTCTATTGCTGTAATTTCTGTTGTTTGAGTACAGGTGTTCAATTGCTGTTGCTGATGTGCTGATGAATTTACAGGTGCTTCTGGATGTATGTCAGCTGAATATCTGGTAAGATTTGGTTGTTGATAGAACGGATGCTGAGGTAGTGGTAAAAGGTGTGGTTGTTGAAAGTGATTGGGAGTTTTCTGATAATGTGATGCAGCTGATTGAGATTGAACATTAGGGGTAGGCGTATTCGCATCAGGTTGAACTACGTATTTATTGACATCTTATAAAATAGCCTGGCGCTTAATTTAAAATTAGGTGGAAGCAATTTTAAGTGTGGTACCTAGAAGTGACAATAAAAATAGTCGATCGTCGTCTTTTTCATTTTCTTTTCTGTCACGGCGCTTCGCGTTGGAATCCAAAGCATCAGTCAACTTTGCTTCCACTAATGGTATTTGCGAGGGAGATTTGAGTTGGTGAAGATAGAAAGAGAGAGAGTTACGTTTCGTGTATTACTGTAGGGGCAAGAGAGAGCAGTGTGCGGGCACATTTTCTTTCTCTCTTCCTCTCATAGCCAGTGCATGAAATATATACACTGTGTTCATCTGAAAAGGACCCACCCTTAATATTTCAAAAATGGAACATATTAGAAGGAAATGCCGAAACACGTCAACTTTAAACTTGAGGGGGACACTTTTTGGCGCTAATGTCATAAACGTCAGATTCACCCCCTCCCTACTGGAGACACCCCTTACATTTTTTCAGATGGCATTAGGTATCAAGTCACACCTCACTTAAAAGGTCTGGTAAATCTCTATTCAATCATTCTGTTTTGCCTTTGATACCAGCCTTCCATTGTTATTTAATCGTTGTTTAAAATTGGCTCCTTTTCAACTTTTATTGCCTGAATGTTAACGGTGGTCACTTTGACACATGATTAAATAGCAGTTTTTTCTTGTTAACAGTTGTCTTTTTACTATTTGTAAATTTTGTATTCTTTAAAGAGTCTTAATAATTAATATTTTGTTCAATACATAAAATATTTTGGAATTTTTTTTCTTCAGTTGTGTGGTCTAAAGCACACTCATTTTTTTGCATGCGCATGTCTGAAAGGCACCATTTTTATAATAAGATACTTGTCATACTTCACTTTGTCGACGAATTATATCGCCAATATTTAAAAATTTTATCGGTGTATTCACTAAGTTATCTGTCAACGTCGGTCTCTCAAGGTCATACATTTTTGTTACCAAAACATCAAAGATATTGCGTCGGGCCTCGCTTCTTGTAAGTTCGTGTATTATTTGCCAAAACATCAAAGAGATTGCGTCGGGCTTCGCTCTTTATTAGTGTATACTTTGGTGGCAGTCACATAATTACCACTTTGTTAGGAGATATTTTTACTGCCAAGTTTTGGATTTAGTGGTAACTACGTAAAAGCCAATAAATCGTGGTGTTGGGGTATAGCTTGCCATCACAACGATGATACTTGGGAATTTAACATAAAAAGTTCTGGTGAATACTAGCATAAAATAATTGCATATATTTCCATAACAAGATTGCTGATTCATTAAAATTGATCCATCCGCTGATTTAAAAAAAAATTAAAAGATGGTAATCTGCATTGAATTTTCGGCTGCAATATTTGGACAGATGGTTTTCGCTGACACCATCATAATAAGTGATTTGCATAAAATAAGGTAGCAATCTTGAGATAATGGCGTATAACAGTTATTTATTGCACTCCATATTTTTTAAACGGGACAGGCTCAATATTACTTTTCTTAAAATTATCAAAAGAATGGTTAAAATTATATAAAACACCTTATACGATTTAAATAAAATTTGAAACCAATGGCCCTTTAACTAAGAAGAAACAACTACATTCCGAAATTAGTTGTTTTCGCCCTTAATACGTGGAATATTTTCATAATTGCAGAATAAAATCATTCAATAACATCATATTATAACATATTCATGAAAATTTGATTCTGTTACTTTCGCTTCTTTTATATATAGAGGTGTCAATTCTAATTCAATATAGCTCCTTAGTTCTCATATTAATTATGTAGATTTATAAGAAGTTGCTATGAAATTATGCGTCTCGTACACAAAAACGTTGATAGAAACAAACTGACATGAGTTTTTATCCCGATCGATACCGAAAATTTGTTTCAATTGCATTCCCTTTTGTAAATATGAGTGAATCCCAAGTAAAAAAAGATTTTTGTTTATATAAAAAACAATAAATTAATAGCTTTATATAACAAAGTTTCTTGTTTAATATTGGGGGAATTCACAAGTGTACCCTTTCAGTACAGTCATACTATCCAGTCGATGTCATCGTCCTTAATTCGAAACAGGCGTATTTTCGTGAAATAATGGTATACGTCGAGCTTTGTTGTGAGAGGATTGACCTGTCAAACTTTTTGACATTTATATAACATACTAAAATTGTATTATTTATTATACTTTTGTCCATGGAGACTATATAAGGAGATCGGACCATGTAATCCAATTTCTGGTCATGGTAGAAGGCGCCAGTTTAAATCCAATACCAAAAACATCTGACTGCAGAACAATAACAGCCAATCATAAGCCTTGAATACACTTTCAGTTCGTTGGTTGCTAGTTCATTTGACAGTATGTAAGGTAAGTGAGGTTAGGAAACAGAAATGAAAAATTTTGTGAGATTATTTAGCACCAGAACATTTAAATTTGCAAACATACATATTGCAGTACGTAGATTGCTTATTGAATGCAGAACTATTTTAAGTCACAAAATATTAATTTTACAGGGGAGCATTTTTTTTTATTTATTCTGAAACTAAAAACAAGTTTGAAAAGATTTGTTGTTTATAGTGTAGGATTATTTCAAGGTTTTCAAGATAAATTTATTTAAATTAATATTAACGGACTTAGGATACTTTATCATAGTCGGAAATAATCTATGTCCATATAGTATTAGACAAATTATGCACTTAAAGGACTTAGGTTAGTTCTAATTAACTAATTAACTAAAATGAAAACGAAACACATAACCTAATAAAACATTTATTGCATAAATAAATTCCACAGTAATATGTTATCATTATTGTTCAATAAAACAAGTCATAAAAATATTATAAACAAAACAAAAATAGAAACTAATGAGAAATAGCTAAAAATTGAATTTTAACCAAATTCTTCCAATTGGAAGTAGGAATAGGAAACAGGTGCTTATCTCATTTAAAAACTAACTTCTGTTAAACTTAAAAATATCCTTCACGACAATAAAAAAACAAGTGCAACTTTATTCAACATTAGAATTTCATTCCGAATCATCACCTTTGCAGGAAGAAGAATGAGGCAAATTCTTGTAAAAAGCATGGTACTGAACGGGTATTACTTTTTTGTCACAGAGAAATTGTAGATGCTCATGTTTTTTTTAGTTAATGGAATAAGTTCTTTATAACATTGCTTCATTTCAAATTTGTTCATATCGATATCAACTTTCTTTCTACCTTTCTGTAATGAATTAATTTTTAAAAATTCTTTTTGATAATCATATTTAAAGAGAATTTTGTTCGGAAACCTGCTATTTGCTTTAATAACGCGTATTTTATTTATATATAACTTTTCATTGTTCTCATCATGATCCCAATTTGAAGTAGTCTCTTGAGCAAGAATTTTTAGATCAAATCAAATTCCTTTTCCTTCTCAGTTTCTAAGCACTTTCGTTTTCAATATTCTCTTATTCATTGCTACTCTCGTTTCTATTCTTCTCTCTTAACTGTGCTCTAGCCTTTTCTGACATATTTATGTTGCCTGCTTACGTCTTCTAGTTGCCAATAACTTTCAAAAATCTGACTTCTTCAGAAACCTTTTCTCTGCAATTTTGTTTACAGTTGAAACAGGGCGGTTCCATTTGCCTTTTTAGATGATTATTACCTTTCCAGTCCGTATTCTTTTCGGCAAGATGCCGAAATTTCTTGATTTCATTCCTTCGCCACTTACTTGGATTTCGCAGTCTTTTTTTGTATTTTTCTTGGAAGTCGTTGGTGTAATTTCATTGTCACTATCTGATGAAGTTTCATTACCTGTTATTGGGGCTTGTCCGGTGGATGACGTTTTTTTGCGATGGCATATAGTTATAATCATTATCAGTAGCAAACGGATCTTCTTCAGAATCAGAAAGTATCAAATCGTTGTCTAAAACGGAAATACACCGATTCCTGATCAAATCAGAACGACCTCTAAGACCGATTGAGAGATTATCTATTGATTTGGTATTATTATTTGACGACTTGGCATTTCGGATGTCATTTTTTTCTGCTGTTTGTTCACAGTTGAATTCTGTCATACTGGAATGAATTAGCGCCAGCAATTCATTTGATGGTGCATCTTCTTGTATTGAAAAGCTATTTTGGAGAGGTTTGAAATAGGTCGAACTTTCCCAAGGAATTAAAAACGAAGGTGGTTGCAGTGTAGCACTTCGTTCCTTTAGACGAGTTAAGCCTTCAAACATAATGTAGGCAAATCTTGTCTAAAACGTTAAAGTTAATTTTACCTATTTTTGGAAAATCATAATCTTTGTTGTCGAAAATTGGAATAAACGAAGAAGATTGAAGTATCGTAGTTGATCAATGGGTTGGTTGATTGGCATTCTTAATACTTTTCTGTGGATCTAAAAATACAATATTATGCAATATAATTTTGAAAGCATATTATTTTACGTACTAGTGCTTAAGGTAATCAACTTTTAAAAATGTAATTGACTATTTCAACGATTGCGTAGACTGAGTTCCTTACGATAGTAGAAAAAATCGTGTTTAAAAGCTTCAAATTAATTTTGTCTCACCTGTTTTCTGATGGGCCTCTTCAGATTTTTTATTGCCAACCATTTGTAGTATTTTCGCAGTTCTAAAACTCATTGCGAATATTTAATACAAAAAATATGTTGGGTATATCCTTATACCACACAATGCAGAACTATCCTATGTCCACAATAGGGTGTTCAACTTCAAATTTGGACCCCATGTTTTATTAGGTATTATTAATAAGTGACAAATGGGATATTCAAAAATAAAATTATTTTAAATTTAGCCTTTAGATTAACAGAAAAAAATGAAAACAAAAATTTGCTAAATGTATGCAACTTATAATGCAGATACGTCACTAGTTTAAATGCGAAGCTGTCGATAGTCGTCCTTGGCTGTTCTATGTTTCAGCTTCGTCTTCTTTTTCCTTCATTGAGATATTTGAGCTTGTTCAGGACAAAAATGTTGACATCTGACATCTATCACTCTGTTGTTTACCTTGTTCAATTTGAGTTTGAAGAATTTTATTAATAAAAGCTATAAAGCCTAAATTCGAACTAATTAAAAATGTAAATCAAGATGAAACTCACTGTCACTCTGACCTAAACTTCTTCTTTTCTTCTTCAATTTGGGTAGATACCCTCTCTCATTATTATTTTGTTCCATGTCAAAATATTTGACTAACTTCAACTTATACTAGTGACGCCAAAATCTAAAAGGTGGATTTTAAGAATTTTTTAAAATAGAATTTTCTAAATGGGGATAAAAACAAAAGACCACTATTAAATTTTATAAAATACGGTGCGACGTAATTTGGTCTCTTAGAATTAACGATCTGCTAATCATTCACAAGAATCTATTTTTAGTTGAACATCCTATTAACGCGGACTTGCAATGTGCCATCTACAAAGCCATAGTTCTGCACTGAATTGAAGAGACCGTTTTGAGTTAGGCTAGCTGGTCAGAACTTTGGGTGGAGGGGTTGCCGGGGATTGAAGATGGACTCGTTCTGCACCAAAATTCGGCATGCCTGTAAACCCAAATTAACAAAAAATGGACATAGGCTAGTTTTGCATTCAATAAGCGGAGATGACATATCTATGATCAGTCATAATTATTTCAAAATAACAGTGATTAAGTTACAAAAACTTAGACAGAATAGTGAAATGTTTTAACAGGTGTAGGATAAAGCCCAATGCTTCAAAATCTCAGTGTACAATATTCAATCTGTTTAATAACAATAAAACATGCAATATATTTTTAATCAATAGGCACAACTTAGGTTAGCTTAGGTTTTTGATGAGTGGGTCTATAAGGCCCTCCACTGCGACTCGCAAGAGTCTATTGTGGCTCACACCTATTCAGATTTCACCAAACAAATTCAGTTTCTTAACAAAGCCCATTAGTTTATTTGGTGAATGATATTTCAGGTCCGAGGGCGAGAGAGAATCCCTGCCAAACATCAGATACCTGATTCGAGCCGCGGCGGGGCAGGCACAAATTATATGCTCTGCTGATTCATCATCTTCCAGACAAAGACGGCAGGTCGGATCTTCCGACAGTCCAAGTTTTAGCATATGATGATTCAGATGACAGGGGCCTGTTGAAAGACCTGTTAGACAACGTAGGTCATGCCTGCTATAGTCTAACATTACTTTGGAGACATTCTTCGAAGAATGTATGAAAGCCTTTGAATGAACCAATCCTGGTAAATTATGCCAGAAGTCTAAAGCTCTTCTTGCCGTCCAGGTATTCAGTGTTTGTTTGGCAAAACTTATTGCGATGCCAATTATTGGTTCTGGTCCGATAGAAACACGTACGGCACCCTCCCTTGCAAGAGAGTCTGCCTTCTCGTTTCCTTCCATGCCAGAATGGCCAGGGATCCAGACCAGCAATACTTTATTGAGTTCTCCGATTGAGGAGAGTCTTCTTTGGCAGTCTAAAACCAATTTCGACGTTACACGGTGAGAGCTAAGTGCTTTCAAAGCCGCTTGGCTGTCCGAGAAAATTTGTATTGTTCTATGTATGAGATTGGCTTGCTCCAATCTCTCCACACATGAAACAATGGCGTAAATTTCCGCCTGGAATACGGTTGCATAGGATCCTAGAGAGGTTGAGATTTCTGTCCTAGGTCTGCGCCCGTATACATCTGCACCAGAGCCTGGGGGTGTTTTTGAACCGTCTGTGTACCAACAGCTGTCTGCTCTTAATAGTTCATCCTTACGGAGGACCCATTCATCTCTATTTGGAATTAGGACGGTATAAGGCAGGCCGTAGTTTACTGTTGGAGGCATTATGTCAGAGGTCATTCCCAGAATACTGTGACTTTCAGTGTCCACTAGCATTCTGCTTCGTTCTGTAGAAGCCTGATTTGAGCATTTAGAACAACTTACTAATGTCATTAGTTCATGCACACTATTTATTTAAAAAATAAAGTATTTTGTGTGCAATTGTGCTTTTTCTAGACTTCAAGTAATGTAGATAATTTTAATCTTATCATATATTTTTACTTTGTTACTTTATTCATCTTTGAATATTTTTAATCACCTTTGGTAACTGAAAACACTCTGGTTTTCTGAAATTCAATTCACTTCTTTGTTTCAAATCAGCTGCACTACCAACCACTAATGCAATAATTTTTAACAACGCACACCCATTTTTAATTTTTAACAATTTTAATCTTTCTAGTTCTTACTTTGATTTTTTATTATTCATTTTCATAAGTAATGTTTACAATTTGACTTCTATCATTTATGAAAACTAAGGTGGAACGGTATTCGTTTTGCAGTAGCGACGCTTCGGTGAAAAAACAAACTGCTTAGATAGACAATGGGGGACTTCGGTCCAAGTTGCCAACCCAAAAATGTTGGAATTTTCTACCACTGGGGAAGGGACATTTCAGAACAGATTTGTCATGTTTGGGTTCGCGTTGTTTATAAATATCTGTAAACTGAGCCTCGGCTCTTCAAAACAGGTAATAATATCGATATTTGTAAAGAACATGTCCGATTGGCTGAAATTTATGCTGGAGCACCTGATTTCACGCCAATAATATCTACCAATCAATATCGTCATTGGAAAAGAGATATGTCGCAATTGACACTATTGACATGAAATCAGGTGCTCCAGCACAACTTTCAGCCAATCAGACATGACCTTTACAAACATCGATATTTGCATCAAATTGAAGAGCCAGGCTTCCGTTCACCGATATTTATAAATAATACGAACCTCCACATGACAAATTCGTTCTGAAATGTCCCTTCCCCAGTGGTAGAAAAATATGAAATTTTTTGGGTTGACAACTTGGACCGAAGTCCCCCATTTGGAGAACACGTTTTGTCAATTTTTCCGTATGAGTTCGATCTCCTTATCTAGCCTCCATGCTTTTGTCCATGGGAATAGAAATAGTTTTATGTAATATAGTGTGACAGGAATTGTATGGAATGGTTTACGTACCTATGTGTGAATTGATAGTTAGTTTTCATGAACTTATAATTTAAAGAAAATAAGTTGATTTTTCTTAAGATATTCTTGTGCAACATAAAAATTAACATTCCTTTGAAATATATGCCAATAAAAGATTTTTGATCAAACCTGCCATCAAAAATATCAGAGACATTATGTATTAAATTGGTAAAGTTTCTTCAAAATCAGTTGCAGAAGTTAATGCACATGTTCGTCTCACTTGCCGACTATTTCGTTTGATAAGCTATTGCCTCGGCTATTGTAATTAATTTTGGACAAACTTAACATTCATAAATGTTTTAGTGGACAGCGCTAATATTTAAACTAAACAGTAATTACTGTACTATGATCACTTTTACCATCTTATGAAGATGACTTCAAATAACAATTCGCCGATACGGGATATCGAATCTCCAATAGTAACCTCTGAAGTTACAAAAAGACCTTCAAACTTGGATCTCACTTTGAAATCAACCAGTCTGGAAATAGATGATCCTTTAATGCCTGCAACACCATCATCAGAAAAATATGATCGTCCATCTGAATCATCGGAAGAGGCTGTTGAAACCATAATGGAAGAAAATTCTTACTTTTTGGATGCCAATCAAAATTCCACTCAAACTGTTACTTTGGAATCTCCCAACTGCTGCTCCAAATTTAAATCTCATGTTATACCAATAACTTCTCCTTCAGCTTGTAAAAATCCAAAGAATTTAATGGAGAGTTTACTGGTGACGAAAATGGAACAAGCAGCACTTGGACATCCCGGTAGGCAGTTGGTGAGGACTGACAGTGCTGATTCTGTTAGTTCCTTTGGTTCTGTTAACTCCCAAACAACAGGTGACGTGTGCAGATGCGATGATTGTTTGTTGGGAATTGGTGATTCTTGGCAACAGGATAGCTCTGAAGGAAAAAAGAAAAAGGTTAGTAGCATTTGATGTTTAGCTGAAACTATTTTTATAATTAACTCGGTAGTGTTAATATTCTGAAATTAGAAATAAACGAATTCATTTCCACCTAGATAAAACAATACAATCAGATAAATTACTATAGTCAATCATTATATGAGAGAACCTATTCACCTAGAACACAATTCGACTTCTAATCAGATGCTTAACGCCGCAGGATATTTTAAACAATTTATGTTAATTACAAAGGATCCATAGAGAGTTAAGTCAACAAATTATGAATACTAATATTATCGTCATAATCAAAACCATTTTCTAATGGTTATTAGATGATATACGAACCAGAATAAATATTTATATTAACGTTGTGGAAAATTGCACTGTGCCATGATTATCGTACCGTCTAGAATGCATTGTTTTTTTTTTAAGAATTATTACCCTCTTCAAAATATTTATACAAATTTTTTTTAAGTGATTTTAGAAACAAAAAATGAACTTCCTTAATGATACTACTCTAGATCGGCTGTGTCCTATAGTTCATTGAGCGTTCAGTATTCAATCAAAATAATTCATGATTTAATTGACATCATTTTATGCAAAAAATTAATGACTTCACCCTTCGATCATTAAACAGACTATATGAATAACGTTATACTGACAACACACCTTGTTTGTAGCCAACATCTAAATCGATTCTTTCATTCAAAAACAAGGATAGCAATACACATAGCAAAGGTCACAGCCTCCAACAACAGTGCCGTGCTGTGTGAAGAAGGGTTTAAATTGACTGAATAATCATATTAAAATTTTCTAGTACTCGTCATAGTAGAAATACTTATCTAAGATTCATTTATTACACGAGGAATACATTTTAATCGCCATCGACCGGATTGGATACAGAATCTGATCCTACTCTAAAACATTTTTTTTCACGTGACCCAACCATTATATCACTTGAAATGGAATGGCTAGAACATAGTCTAGCTTCCTTGGAATGGGTAATTAGTATTTATATACCAAATGATACGTGTAGTAAATTCTATTGTTTTATTAAACCTACCAAGTGTACATCGTACAAGTTAGTGAAAGTCAAGATAAACTTCCACTGGCTTGTAAGGAACATACATCTATGGGAAGAAATAGCGTAAGCAACCCACAGGAAGTTGAGAAAAAAAAGAAGTGTTATTGTTTTGTTTGATTGAATATTGAGTACTCGCTGTCGCTTGTTAGTTCGTTTCAGGAAAACTCGGTGCCTCCGCACCGGCCGACCGTGCGCTAGGGTGTTGTCATTATTCGCTCCGAGTGTGACTGCAGCGCCACACACGATATGAACTAAAGGAGGCTGCTAGAGAGTGTTACCCAATATAACTTTGTAAACAAAAGTATTTGTTAATTAAAAAATCACAAAATTATCATCATAAAAAAATAGGCGACAATTTATACTAATTGTATTATTTCACTTGTGCCAATGTAGCGAAAGAGAAGTAAGTATAATTAATAAAAAATAAACATACATATTGTAAACATTAGGTTAAGTTATTACTTTTAAAATATAGCAAAGCCCAAAAATAATTAGTATCATAAAAATAATAGATATAACAATAAAAACAGGATTTCAATCGATCAACCATTAAACAGAATTTCAGCCCCAAACGATCATCATAGGCAAAAATCTAGCTTTAGCCGAGCACGTAAGAGACGTCGAGGAACATCGAAGAAATAACTGCATTTAATAAAATGTCGAGTATTCGACAAGCTTTTGCCCACGCTACATCTTATATTACCTTCTTTTAATAGGTTTCTCAATTTCTATTTTAGATAAATGCAGCCAAATGCGTGACTGACGTACATTGTAATTATGTTTACAATGAAAGTAAGAAATGTAAGCACGTCGTTTTATTTTTTACTAAACTTACGAATTTTCAAAGGTTGTTGTGATTATGAAGAGTAGGGTTATGGTACTATACTTACTTTCGCCTTCTTACTGCATTTATCCACTGATTTCTTTGATTTATTTTCCATTTCGCCGTCGGAAATTTATAAAATTTACAATAACTTTTTTTGCTTGTATTTTTACAATTCACAACACGACAACTTAGGTGACTCATTTTCGTTATTTTTTTTTAAATTAATGCAGAATTAAAATTCTCACGTGTATTTGCTCACAATTTCATTAAAAATATCCTCCTTGAATAGTCTGGTTCACATGTACCATTTTTTGTAAAATTTTTATAGTCTCCGAAAATTACGACTATGGTGTAATTCGATTCGTATTGTCACGTAGAGTTTAAGGAAAAGTCCGAAAAAAAATTACAAAACTTTTTTCTATTTTTTATATAGCTTTTAATATTATTATGCCTTGAAACTTGTTTTTTTTTGAATTAATACAGTTTCCTGTAAAATTGTCGTATTTAGTAAAGCGTTTTAACAATAGATGTCGAAGAATAAAAATATATTATTCTACGCTTCACAACTAGTTTTGAAAAATATTTTTCAAAAACAGTGACCGTTCAACGAAGAAGAAACAACTACTTCCCGGGCTACATGCCCCGACAGATATTGAATTACACTTCTAAGTCAAACGGGGTTGGTAAATCTACAAGATTTAAACCAACCATTATGGTTTGCAACTAGAAGGGATAACACAACTTGTAGACCGGTTTCGGCGTATTGCGCCTCATCAGTACAAGGTATATGTTATCGTCCGAGAGTTAATCTCGGACTGAAATGTGACTATAATCAACAACGCTACATATTGTCCAGTTACGGAAATATTTTTGTTGCGAAAATAGCGACATCTCACCTCCAAGTCACAAACCAAAATTCGAATGAGACAACAAACCACGTAGATTTGAAACAAAAATGAATTAATACAGTTTCCTGTAAAATTGTCGTATTTAGTAAAGCGTTTTAACAATAGATGTCGAAGAATAAAAATATATTATTCTACGCTTCACAACTAGTTTTGAAAAATATTTTTCAAAAACAGTGACCGTTCAACTTTGACTTAGAAGTGTAATTCAATATCTGTCGGGGCATGTAGCCCGGGAAGTAGTTGTTTCTTCTTCGTTGAACGGTCACTGTTTTTGAAAAATATTTTTCAAAACTAGTTGTGAAGCGTAGAATAATATATTTTTATTCTTCGACATCTATTGTTAAAACGCTTTACTAAATACGATAATTTTACAGGAAACTGTATTAATTCATTTTTGTTTCAAATCTACGTGGTTTGTTGTCTCATTCGAATTTTGGTTTGTGACCTAGAGGTGAGATGTCGCTATTTTCGCAACAAAAATATTTCCGTAACTGGACAATATGTACCGTTGTTGATTATAGTCACATTTCAGTCCGAGATTAACTCTCGGACGATAACATATACCTTGTACTGATGAGGCGCAATACGCCGAAACCGGTCTACAAGTTGTGTTATCCCTTCTAGTTGCAAACCAGAATGGTTGGTTTAAATCTTGTAGATTTACCAACCCCGTTTGACTTAGAAGTGTAATTCAATATCTGTCGGGGCATGTAGCCCGGGAAGTAGTTGTTTCTTCTTCGTTGAACGGTCACTGTTTTTGAAAAATATTTTTCAAAACTAGTTGTGAAGCGTAGAATAATATATTTTTATTCTTCGACATCTATTGTTTTTTTTTCTTCAACAATTTTTTTCCAAAAAAAAACAACACATGGCTACTTTTATTACAGAATTAAAAATTACAGTATTTAAAAAAAATAAATGGAAAAAATTAATTTGTTTATAACAAATTGTTTTTTAAATAAACAAATAAAAACGAAAATTTTTTTTTAAATTTTATATCACGAAATAGAATTTATGATTTTTAGAAAAAAAACGCTTCCTTAATTTTAATATTTAGTCGCAAAAAACGATTGTTAATTAATAAACGCATTTTTTAGCAACAATTACCTTTTTTTAAGGAACCGGTATTTTTCTAAAAATCCTAATATTCATCAATAATATTATACAAAATAGTTATTTGTGTATTTAGAGCGTAAAGTAACAGATTGCCGCTTGAGAAAGAATGTAGCCGCGCGACGCGGAGCGGAGCTCGGCGATCTTTCGAAAGCTGCAATTTTACTTTACGCTCAAAAAACACACATAATTTTTTCTACAGTCGCCCTTTTAATAATTAAAACAGTTTTTTATATTATCTCAGGTTATAATAGGAGTGATAGAATAATCGTCATTTTCGCTATTTATCATGATTAACCTTGAAAAGATCAACTGACTAGGGATGTTAAAAAATAATCGATTTTTATATAAATCGATTATTATTTTCTTATAATCGATTTTTATAGTAATATTAATCGATTTTTACTAAATCTTTTTTATAAATTACGTGTTTAAATCGATTTTCGGAAACGGCTCGTATTATTTATTGACCATTTCTCAAAATTTTTACAATTATTGACCATTTTTCAAAATTTTAACAATTATTGACCATTTTTGACAATTATTGACCATTTTGACTGTTTTTCAAAATGAATGACCATTTTTCCACATTTTTGACCATTTTTCAAAATGATGACAATTTTTAACCATTTTGACAGTTTTTGACAATAATTGTCCATTTTTAACAGTTTTTAACAATAATTGACAATTTTTGATTATTTTTGATAGTTTCTGACCATTTTTGACAATTTTTCAAAATTTTGACAATGTTTAACAATAATTGTCTATTTTTGACAGTTTTTGATAGTTTTTGACAATTATTGGCCATTTTTGACAATTTTTCAAAATTATTGACCATTTTTGATAGTTTTTGACAATTATCGACCATTTTTCAAAATTTTAACAATTTTTGACAATTATTTACCAATTTTGGCAATAATTGTCCATTTTTGAAAGTGTTTGACAGTTTTTGACAATTTTTGAAAATTTTTGACCATTTAAAAAAAAATTTCATAGTTTTTGACAATTATCGTCCATTTTTGACAATTATTGACCATTTTTGACAGTTTTTGAAAATTTTTGACCATTTTTCAAAATTCTTGACAATTATCGACCATTTTTCAAAATTTTAACAATTATTGACAATTTTTGACAATTTTTGACAATTTTTGACAATTTTTGACAATTTTTGACAATTTTTGACAATTTTTGACAATTTTTGGCAATTTTTGACAATTTTTGACAATTTTTGACAATTTTTGACATCTTTTGACAATTTTTGACAATTTTTGACAATTTTTGACAATTTTTGACAATTTTTGACAATTTTCATATAATTTTATTTGATTTTTAATCTGATACATTGTTAAATATTCACCAATTGAGTTAATTCGGAGGGCGTGGTTTGATTAAATAAGCGAGCAAAAAAGATTCCTTTTTCGCGCTAGAGCGTAAAGTAATAATCCTCGGCATTTGTCGACTTTACGATTTCATTTGAATATAATAATTAGTCATCTTTCGCGCGACTAGGAAAAAAATTTTTAGATTTAATTATAAACAATGGATTTGCTTATAACAATTTTTTAAACAATAACAGTAAAAAATAAAAAAAAATTGTATGTAGCTTTTAACCGTTAGACATCGAAACAATCAAGATCTAGGAAAAAATAAATTTTTTTCACTTTTTTTCAATTTATTATTTTCAATTGTTAATAAAAAAGTGGAAAATTGAAATTTTGTAATTTTTTCAACGGTGATCTATTCATTGGCCTATTAAGACTAACTTCACTAAGTGAAAAAAATTCTAGGGTTTTAGTTTGATAATTATTGGGGTTTTTATGTTAACTTTGAGTTTCGAAAAAGTTATTAATTAACAAATGCATAGGAATTAATGTAAAAATTGAGATAAAAATTCTTTAACCGCGGATTATGGTTCATTGATGTATTCCAGCACTACATGAATTTTTTTATTCCTTAATTTTCATATTTAATATGTTTAAATAATTTTGTCAGATTGACGCAACGCGCGCGTTTTTGGCTCTATTTTCAGGACTGTAAAAATTATAAATATTAGAGGTACAGCTTCGGGAGTCTTAACTTTTTTTAGCAAATTTGATGATCTTTTTGGATCTTTCCTAAAAATTCGAAAATTTTGAATATTTTTCGAGATATTCAAAAAAACAACACCCACTTTTTTTCACTTATTTGTTCATAACTTTTGTAATTTTTTTCAGCGCCTTCTCGGACTTTTCCTTAAACATTCTACGTGACAATACGAATCGTAATTTTCGGAGACTATATAAAAATTTTACAAAAAATGGTACATGTGAACCAGACTAGAATGCTCAAACTGACCACTGGAAACGCTGGTGTCGGTTTGGCTTCCCCTAACATGGCTTCACTTGGAGCGAATAGTTTGTTTCAACAAGTATATAGAGTATTGGAATGCAATAATCCCCGAACGAACAGGTGTTTATCGGATATTACAAAGTTGTACTCAAAATTGTCAAAATATTTTACAACAATTAGTAACTGTTTGAAAATATATTATTTGCTAAAATGATTGTGTGATAAATATAATCGCATAAAAATGTAAAAAAAAACAACATAGGTACCGTAAGAATTGTTTATTTGATAAAAAAACGAAAAATACACACCATATTATAACCAGAAAGTTACTTCTTAGGTTCGCTTTCCTACTCCAGTAATCTGTGCACATTTTTCTATAATGCTGTCAACACTGTTTGCAAACAGTAAGCCCTCGAAGAAGGCGTATTTAACGACATACGATTTTCTTTCTGTACATACCGAAATACGTTTAAAATCATCGTTTTTCAGTTTAGACTTAACCCTTTCAATCGGGATTTGTTTTTTTTAACTTTTTTGTTTGGAAATTTGGTTTATCTATGTACAAATACATAAAAAAAATTGTTTTAATGTGTTTTTTTTATTTCAAATAGTTTTTTACAAAAATCATGGGACACTGATGTCCCAGTGGGGTTTTTTTGGCGGGATATATTTGTCCCAGCAGTTACCCAAGTTAGGTGTGATAGGGCGTGAAACAATCTAAGCATATTGGTAAATTACACATTCTGACAAAAGTTTGGTCCTTTTTTCAATTTTTATTTGAGAGCAGAGCGATAGCACCTTCTTCTTGTAGGCCCTATTTCGGGCAAATGATCGCCAACATTATTTTGCTCGGTCCATGCTTGAGAGTGTCGCCCAAGTTTTCTGGTCTTTTTACGTTTGACACCAGTTCTGCCATACGCTATTAGTGATTCCGCTAGTTTCACGACATACTGAATAAAGGTAGTTTTTTGATTATTTGTTTCTTTGAATATAATAAAGGAGATTTTCTATAAACAATAATAAGGTATTTGAAACAGACCACTAAAAAACCCGAACACACTAATAAAATGCATTCTAGATGTAAACAAGGTCAGGTCGCATGCTCTACTGTTTGATCTATGTTGCCACTGAAGGTAGGTCGCAAATTTTCCTCCCAAAGCTGTAAAGTACTAATATGTCCCAGTAAGAAGTGTTTTAAATACAAGTTGTCCATTTTAGGAGGTTATGAAAAGCTGTTGGGACATACCTTCGTGTCCCTACAGGAGCGAAAGGGTTAATGGTCCAAATTTCTGGCGTTTAGTACAACTTTCACACATTTTCAAGAAACTTTCACAAATACAACCCTCAAAGACGCTTATTACATAATTAAAACAAATATAAGTACCTTTAGGTCATAATGACGAAACTGTACCTACATTAATATTTCTCAAAATTCCTAACCAGGTTTTTGTTTTTCTACCTGCGAATTAAAGAACAATAGATACTCTTTCTGCATTTATTCATAACATTTCAAATCGATTGTGAAAGTTTGTTTACAATGGGTATGGAAGCTATAATATTTTATAGTACATAATTTTACATTTGAAGTGATCCACCACAGGTATTCTTTTATAAACTTAAAAACTGTGGCACTTGAAATTATTTATTTTTCAATAGTACCTAAAGTTACTATTAATTTATTGTAAAATATTTCGTCAACAACTGTAATATCCGATAAACACCTGTTAGTTAGGGGATTATAGCACTTTGGCAGCACGACTTCATCTCGCCTCCTCTCTTTCGCAATCTTGCGGTTTCGCTTGACAAATAACATTGCGAGCGCGATTTGGCCAATACACCGTTAATATTGTAAAGGCCTTCAATACGTACGTCAAACGACACTAATTTATTTATGTTAAGATAACATATTCATTTTATCCGGATTAATTCAGGATTTCGTGTCCAATTAGACTTTTCTTTAAATTGTACGAACATTAATTAATGTCAGACTTAATTTTTAATCCGAGCAGTGATAAAAATTTATAAGAAAGAAACTTACAAGTACTGGTAGATATTTTATCTTATTTTAAAGGAGTCACCGATAAGCCTGCCACTAATGCTGCCATCGAAACTGTTTTTCATTGTAATCTTGTCAATGAGTAATAGCATGCTCTAATAAATCAACATAAATTGTATGCGTTGACGTCCGATGGATTTTTAAAAGAAGAATGTAAGAGTATTCGTTGTTATCTATCAGTTAGACATTTTAAAAGCATTTGTTAAATATAAAAATGTATACCAAGGATAAGAAATTAGCTTTACCTTCCGTGCCGCTCTCCTTAGAGGTGGTCTAGCGTCGTATTCTGATTGCCTTTTATATATTTATGACTCGTATTCTATATATATATGACATAACTTGCTTCGTTCATCTTCAATTCATTGTATTAAGTTTGTTTTTGCACTTGGTTTGTAACTGACATTTATATTTAATGCACGACTGATTGCAAGCAGTTTTCAAATTGACATAAATTATACAACTCGTTTAGTATAACAAGCAAAACTGTGTACTATGCAATTCAGCCTTTGGCATCGTGAGATCCATTAGGTAATCCGAGATGATACCACGAGACAAACTTCTAAATGCATTATCGCACATAACAACAAACCACTTTGCATTTAGATAAAAGTTTCAATAGTAGGTTGTATCTAGTAGGGGATTTTGCGTTTTACTCGGGTGCGTCAGAAAACCAAATGGAGAGAAACCTTGCACCCTGTAATATACACCCACCAAATATGGACCCTTAATATAGGGGCGTGCGTTGAGGGCAGCCGATCAGATTAGTTAAAAAAATCGATCCTAAGAAAAACTCGAGCGCGTCAGATTAAGACTGGATAAGTTAATTACATGCAGAAAAGTGTTCATTTCAATATTACGGAAAAAATATAATCTGACGGTTTTCACATGCCGATGTAGCTAAAATCATCAATAAAGCGTGGAGCGTACAGCTGCTGAGAACTGTGTGAGTGCCTCTCTTTCTTCCTCACTCTTTCTCTATCTATCACTCTCTCGCTCCGTCTCATCTCAGTTGTCACAATGACGTGTTCGTTTTTGTAGATGTACGACTCTTTGGTTTGTTTATTGCATTTTAAAAAAATTTAGTGAATTCAATGCAATAAGTGATGTTAGTGTGACAGCTGAGATGAGACGCTCAGCTGTCACAATGACGTGTTCGTTTTTGTAGATGTACGACTCTTTGGTTTGTTTATTGTATTTTAAAAAAAAATTGTGAATTCAATGCAATAAGTGATGTTAGTGTGAAATGTGTATTCTGTGGACAATAAACTTGTGGAAAAATCATAAAATTTACACCGGAAACATTGAAAAAATGAAAGTGACCGAATCGAAACGAGCTTCGAAGATGAAGACGAATCCAGTGACGATGAAGATTTACGCTCTTTGCACATTAGACGATTTCGCCCGAACGAGAAAAAGCCGTACGAGCAATTTTTCTTTGTCTTCTAATGAGGAGCATGACTTTTCATATTGTACGGTTACAACACGGGCACGGTTTTTGGCCGTATTGCAGCCGTCCAGTGCCACTGGAGCTACACGGGAACCGTATCGTCTCTTCAGCTCAGTGGCCCACGTGCCAAATGCACGCTTTCATATTATTATTATTATTATTATTATTATTATATTATTCCCAATCCAATTATTTAATTTTTAGATTTGAAATTTTTAAAATGTCCAAAATATTATTGAATTTCTGTCAATATATATTTTCTCACTATTGTAAATTAATTTGTATTCGGAATTTTGATGACTATAGTTTTTCTTAATTTGAATAAACTGAAAGCTACTTCCCTCGATAATTTGTACCTCTTGTTATAACTCTAAATCTTCATACTATGAAGCTCTTATCAACGATTTATATTCTGTCCAACATCTTCAATTCCAAATATTATTATAACATATTACGTTCTACTTCAATCCCATTCAAATTTTTGCCCTTTTAATATTCTGTTATTTGATATTTTAATTAATTTATTTGATTTATAATTTTATTTTTAAATATTTCTGACATTTCTTAATAATTTTCGAAAATTCCTCTCTTTATTTATATTGCAACGCAACTCAATTTTTTCTTAGATAACCTTTCTTTTAAAATTAAAATTTTTTAATTGGCTTATCCTAAATTTTGACATGCGTTAATATTCGGAATTGGCTTTATCTTCTTTTTTAAAATATGGTTAAAAACTTTCATCAACTGTCATATCTATACATTTTAATTTGGTTAATACAATTCTTCTTTTTTTTTAAACAATTAATAAACACAAAATTTCTTCATCTGTCATATCTACACAATATATGTATATATCGCACCTTTGGAGAAACACGACACAAATGCAAATTCATTAATTGACCTTTTCCAAGTACGTCATCGTGACGAATTTCTGTCACCGGACAACCTTTAAACTGAATTCTAATATAACACACATTAAAACTCATAACAATTGGTTTTTTACACTTTTAAATTATTATAGTATCCAACTTATACACACCAGTACACAAATTTACCCAAATCAATTAACTTTTGTTCTCGATTTATATTTGAATCAGTAAAAAATACTATATCCATCCATCTTTCTGAAGGTTGTCCGTGATCAGCTGACAACATGGCGAGGGATGACGTCACTTGGAAACGCTCTATTGTTTAGCTTTTGAAGTTCTTTAAATTTATTGTTAGTTGTTAGTTGATATGTATATTATACGAAAAATTGACATATGTGGCATTGTTTCTCTAACATTTTTCTGAATCATGATAAAAGAAAAGTGCATTAAAAGACAAATTTATGGTTGAATTTGTACTTAATGGAAAATAAACTCAGAATAGATTCATAAAAACCTAAAATTTCATAGAAGAGTTTATCATATTTTGGAACAGTATTAGTGTTAATTAACTTAAGTAGGTCTTCTTTTTTTCTCCCAGAAATAGGAAATTTTGAAGTGTACGCTTGCTTCAGTTGTAGGGTTTTTTTCTTATTGACCGTGGGGCCAAATTTTATTGTTACTGATATCCATTCGCCACTATAGCTAGTTTTGTAACGGTAAGTATCAGCTGTGAGCGACCATGCCATCCGCCATCTAGCCCATATGGGACGAGCAACAATTCTGTCTTTGTTGGACCTGATAGAGTTGAGCTTTAGGAATAATTTGACATTATCAACTCACTTTTGAAAATTTTTGCACTTGTATCAGTGTTTCTCCAAAGGTGGACCAACGCCTAAGAGTCTTTTATGAAAGGTGTAATAATTTGGTCTTTGTATCGTTATTGGTTAACAGCGACTGGATATACGTCGTTGTCTTCAACAAATAAGATAAGGCAAACCAAATGGTACTCAAGCAATGTGAAGTCAACTTTTCTCAATAGTTTTCGGAGACTTTCTAACCTAACTTTGGTACTTACTGTTTATTTTGGCGCGTACCTTATAATTTCAACCTGGTCTAGTGTATGCATCTTCATTGGTAATCTTGGGAGTGTCCATATTCCTTGTTAAAGTTCTCCAACCAATGCTCTTCGCTCCGAAGCTAGTTCTTCAAAAATAACTTTAGTTGCTCCCAGAGGTTCTGTTTAAAACGAAGTTTCAGCAGTCCCTGATATAACTGCATCATATTTCTCGTTTCCTTCGATAGTTTAATGCTCCTGCAGGGAAGGGAAGGAAAGATAAAACTCTCACTCTAATGTTGTATGATTTAAATTAATGAAATGGTAAAATATATAATTTGTTTATAAACACTTTTAATTTATATATTTCACTGTTATTTACGTTTGTCTGCATTTATTTATTACTAGCTAAGACTCGGTCACTCGTTGACGTGGCTCATTTGTATATGCAATATTGAGGTTAGATTTTCTTCGCAGCATTTTATTAAAAATCAAAATAAATATACAGATATACAGAGCAATAAAATATGAATAAAAACATGATGAACAAACCAAGTAAAACATTCACAACAGTAAGATTGAAATTATGGGGCGAAAAAAACGAAACACAAACATTTTTTATGTCGTATATCTGTGAAACACGTGTGACGTGGGATAAATGATAGTATACTAGGGAAACGTTTTAAATTGAAATACGACCCCGTCTTTTGAATGCTACCACAACCTATAAGATACATTCAAACACAAACGGAACATAGGGATTTTAAGCATTGTATCAGAACTGCTTTTGAACTAGTCGACCAACATCCAGCTTCAACAGATTAAAAACACGATTATTACAATCGTTTATTTGGACACCTATAACATATCGTACAATTCCCACCACTGCGTATTCTCAACGGTGGGCGGTCCTTAATTAGCATCAGACAGTCAGTCAGTCAGTCGATCGGTGAGAGTGTTCAAGCCCATAACTTTGTTTCAATTTACAGCATCCTATTTTGTTTTATTTATCGCAGTTCGCACACACCTCGCACATAATTAACACATTTTGGAAGGAGAAGGGACGGGCCTTTTTAGAGTGATTCTGAATCCAGCTGTCCAGATCAATACTTGATATTCATTGAAGTGAACTTATAGAAATGTTTTGTTGGTGGACTATTTAGATCGGCGAATACACTAAATCCCTATGTTCCATTTTTATTTGAATGTATCTGTATAACAAAAAGGGTATGAGTGTGTTGGTACATATCACACCACACCTCCCAAAGCTTATTAAATTTGCTAAAAAAATATTAAGGGTCAGTTATCAGGATAAAAACTAACCTATAACCTACGTGCAAGTGCAACCAATTGGTAAAGGCAAAGTATTGTCGCAATCAGATAAACGGTACGGCAGTGCATAAAATACGAACAATGAAAAATTCATTCTAAACGATCTCCATTTTATTTTGAACTGATGTTCAATTTAAAATTAGTGACGCGTTTGCTACACAGTAGCTTTATCAAACTAGTGAAAATATAATGGAAAACTTTTAATTTATATAGTGTCTTAATACGGAATTCTGAGATATTGACAAAAGTATTATAATATGTTTAAATGGAAATAAAGTACAAAAAGTGCCTAAATACGGAACTCTACGAATATTAATAAAGGTATTGAAATAGTTTTCCTAGAAATTTATTCACAACCATCACCACTGAATTTTCTTCTAGGTAAAAGTGTTTAATAAGGGAGAATGATTTATATCTATTTGGTCGTTAAGAAGATTGCCTGAATATTTGTTTTTATTAATCTCAAGGGTTTCTAAAAGATTTAATTTTAAGGATTTGGATTCTACATGCCGGCACACTTAGTTGTAAAGCGTTGAATAATATATATTTATTCTTCGATATCCATTTTATATGTACAGATGAACAAGGCTAAATAATGTATATTATATCTCCTTATTTTTGGTTGATATAACGGACTATGAAATGTTTCCTTTTAACTTTGTGTAATATAAAACAGCTTCAAATACCTATACTTCAAAATGTCAGATTCAATTGGATGTTTCTGCTTTTATATCTTCTTTAATTTCATATTAAAAACAGGAATAACATATTGCATTTATCTGCCACATGTAATGTATGTAATCCCATAAACAAGTGCAAATAGAGCTCTGATTGTTGAGTGATTATTTTAATTGACTAGAAATGTTTGCCTATCATTTACCGACATCACTAATTTCGATGTTTTTTGAAATACTTTATATATATTTTATTTATTTCATGTATTTCCTGTCTCTAAGCATTTTTTTTTTATAAAAAAAGATTATCAATGATTCTACATACACTGACAATAATTTTTATGTATTTATCTGGAGCATGGAAATTTTTTTATGTAGTTTTTTGCATAGCAATCTCGTCTTATGTTGTACAATCTGAGTTTAATCCAAGCTTAAAGGTGATATTCTGTTCAACCGGGAAACCAAGTTTATGCTGACATGTTTGACGTTTGTATTTAAGCAGTCGAATTTGGAGGTTTATAGCAAGTTTAGGGCTGCTTAACCTCAAAAAAACACATGCTATTAAATATTTTGTGAAAATCTTTTCGTTAAAAGTGAGACGACGAACACTTTGTAGAAATCATTGATACATTATTAGGTGGTAGACGACTCCTTCAAAATTATAGAGAAAGTACTAATAATTATTTTATATTTACAAAACAAGAAGCAAGATATATAATACATCTGATTAGAAATCAAATGAGACCTCCTATTCTACTAAACAGTCAGTTATACTGTGGATTATCCCTTGAAGCCTTTATTTAAGTCTTTTCAATTACAGGTTGTAACAGTAGAACAGAAAGTACTCCTGGCATCAAACGTTTATGCAACAGGTAGTATTCTTCAGGTGGTTAGTGATTTATATGGGTATAGGTAAAGACACTGCAAGATGGATAATATCCAATTTATAAAGATGGGAACCATTTTAGAAGGACTTCATCCAACAATAGGGCATGTCCACCAACTGACAGTTGACAGTCGCCCTCGGGAAAAACAACAAACAATTATTTGGTTAGATTTGTACTTTCGTTGATTTGTAGTGTTTTAATGATCCTTTTTATTATAAACAGTCAGATATAGCTTTTAATATACCTAAGCAATTAAAACAATGACAAAAAAAGCACCAACTCAAAATTAAATTAACTCAAACACGATCAAAATAACTATAAGAACCACGTGTTGTGTAAAGAACGCTTGTTTATCATAGTAGAATGTGTGATTGCTAATCTTCTTAAATCACATCACAGAACAGAGTTATCCTCAATTGCCAGGTAATGCGCATGAGTACAGACTAGCAATCTAACACATTTTTTTGTTGAGCTCTCCCAAAATTTGACATGTACAACTGCCAACGTTTATTAAACCGAGTTTAGAGTTAAGAATGGTTTATATAAACCTGCACTTGAGCCTTAATTGTACAACTGGCCTTAAATAGCGCCTAAGCAACCCCAAATTTTCGATTTTCTTGGGCTGGGCTATCCCGGTCAAGAGGTATCGTATACCAATATTTCTTACTTGAACTTACCTTCTCA
This sequence comes from Lochmaea crataegi, assembly GCA_947563755.1. Classification (NCBI taxonomy): domain Eukaryota; kingdom Metazoa; phylum Arthropoda; class Insecta; order Coleoptera; family Chrysomelidae; genus Lochmaea; species Lochmaea crataegi. The sequence continues at coordinate 18,458,714 of OX387426.1, forward strand.
GAATAACTATTCAAGAACGTACATTTTTTTGCATTTTCTTTGGAAGTCGATAATTGCGAAGGGCTTAGAAGTTGTCAGTGAACGTGGGAAGTAGTGTGAATCGTGCAGTCAGTTAAATTTGCATGGGTGTGGATACATTAATTACCTACTCGGAGGTGATTTGCAACACAATCATTCTAAAGATTTGAAAACATCGTTAAGCGAAACGCCGTTGATGAAGCAGCAGACAGGCAATCAAAAATAATGTATTCAGTGTTGAAAAAATGTACTGGATAATTGAGTACCGCATTTGTTCCTAACGTAACAATTGGATGAGTTAATAACTTTAGCTGGGATTACTAATAACCATCGAATGAGTTATTGAATAAACTGATCGAAATTAAACTATTTGAACTGTCAAATTTGATCTAATGGTAACTACAACTTAGACAAGAGACCCTTAATTTTATGGTATAAGTAGTTTGGCCCTGCGATAGGGTCAAATTATTTCCTTATGAATATTCAGTCAATTCAAACTTACACCATAAATTGCATGAATTGCCAAAGCTTTACTTTGGTTATTTAACTTTTCCTGGGCAGTGTTTCATTTTTTGAGCCCAACGTAAAGGATTGTTTAATTTTGTTATAACAAATACTGATTTGGCAATGAGACAGGAACTAAATTGTTCTAGGTACGATTCTGAAGGCGAATGCAAACTGCAAATTAAATGCAAGTGGAACGCAGCGGCATTGTCGCTTGCCATCATCTGCCGTCTTCGCTCGATTCGACTGCAAACCGCACTACCGCTCTCGAACTAGTACAGTATTCGCCAACTAACTTGATGTCCTAAATGCTTTCTAGGGAGCTATTGACGCCGCCCATCCGATAACTGTAAACAGTGCCGTGCAAGTTCTGAGGATACGCTATCTGTTACAAATTAACACAGCTTGTACAATTAATAAAGTAAAGTCCGTCCGGAAATATATGATCCTAACTTAATAAATAATATTTAATTCTTTGTTATAATTATTGGTATATTGATTTTAATAGAAACGGATCTGCTTTATACCTGAATTCTGAGTACATAAATAATATTTTAACAATAAGGTACCCATTACAATAACATGTTATTTATCTAATTGAAGATTATAAAGTTAGAATCTTATATTTCCGGACGGACTATAATTAAAATTTGTTAGAAACTAAATAATTTCTTCCAGGTAGTAATGAGAATAAAAGAAACACAAGATAGTGGGAAATTATTTGAGCTAGGTATATTGCTAGCTAGCTGGCTTACCTGTTGCCTGGGATGTTTCAATTTTCACGTTTATTAAGGTATCTTCATCACTTTTTAATGTCTTAAAATAATTAAACACTCTATATATCACTTGACGAGTTTGTCCTTCAGTACATTTACGATTCTCTTCATTAACGGCTGACATTTTTACAAACACTTTATTGTACAAAGCAGAAACAATAACTGTGTGACGCTACGCTACTGGAAATCTTAAAACCTGATAAGGTTCGATGCAATAGGCGTTTGTCAAAATTTGACCACCAATAGCACCCGAGTAGGCAGGGCACTATTACTCTGTCTCTCTTAGTTGGTAATTTCTGGTACATCAAGTTAGCTGGCGAATACTGTAGTGTAGCCGACCGCAGGATGGTTACCAGTTTTAAAGATTGCATTAGTCAACATAATTTATTTAACAACATTTACCGTCTTTGATACCCAATAATGTCCATATGGCCTCACTTATGTTTAACATGTCAACGTCTGCAGGTTTTTCACCAGCAAATAATTTTAATTCAATGACTGATTTAAATTGGCAGATTCGTTATACGCAGTTTACGCGAATCCTTGATATATGAAGTGTATAATTTCTGTCGTTTTGGTAATTATGACCTCCCAGCTTAATTTTATATTAGATTATATCAGTTTTGATACTTTAACTAATTATAGACATGTAATAAGGTTGTAAAACTTGTTTAGTTTTTCAATAAATAAATAAACATTATCATATATAACCGTTACGGATAAAATAGATAAGTGTTTGTTTTCGTATTAATTTCTTATTAGTTTCTATTAATGCGTTTTAATCTATAAATACTCACCTTACTAATTTATATTACTTTTGCAGGTAAGATGATCTTCCCTTCCTTCTTGAAACAGAGTGTCATGAATAAGTGAGTGATTTTAAATTTTTTGTTGAAAATATAACTTTTTGTGGTGAATTAGTATTGGAACAGTTATTATTATTATTAAAATATTGCTAATTAAACTTACACTTCTTAACAAGTGCTAAGTAGTTACAGCTAAGTATTTAAAAATAAAAACGGACGAGCGTATCACCATAAAGATGTCTATCTTATATTCTCTATACATAAGTGTCCTCCTTGTCCAGAAAAGTTTCAATCCCGTTCATCATATAGACTTCGGATAAGAGCCATTGTTTTCAAGGAATTAATGTACCCGGTGGGCAAATAAGATTAACCGTGGCATCGAAAAAAACATTGAAATTTTTATAGATTTGTTCGTTCACCGCCAGAGGGCGTAATTAAATTCAAAAAATCTGTGAGAACCTTGTCATGGAAAAGGGAATATAAGTCCGGTTCTGTTTAATAGATCCTTGCCAGCTTGATCTTGTTGAAAAAAGCTATTTTCCTCCAATGTAAAGGTTATATACTTAACGCAACTGAATGAGTAACGTGCTTATTAGAGGGCCCTATTTTTTTAGGATTCTAGTGTTCTTCGGAAAATTTCAAATGGAAGTGAATAGTTTCAATTAAAGATTAAAGTACGACCAGAAATCTAAGAAGGTTGTAAATCATCCAGCGATTATAGTTTAGAATGTTTTTACTTAATGTTTAAGTTGTTTAGTATTACATTTAATATACACACACTTGTGAAGAGGCAAAATTACTCTCGAAGATCAGTTTCTTTTCTTTGGGATTTTTTTCTATATCCATATATGACTTTTCCATCCTTTTAATATGGGAACCACACTTATCCCAGCTGCCATCAGGAATGTTAGCATTTTCTGTTTGAATAGGAGCTACCACAGTTGAACGTAAAACGTAAAACTTCTAGTAATTTTTTTTTGTGTACTTTTCCTCATAGTATATATCATTATTCAACATATATTCTTGTATAGTATCATTTGAATATCGTGCTTTATCTAGTCTTCGAAAATATTTATATTGGCAAAATCTATAAACTAAGGAATAAAGAAAATTGAGTCGCTACCTACGACTGTAGGCGTGCTGCCAGCTCTAGTGGAGATGGGGATGTTCAAATGAGTAAACAGTAACAGTATTTATTTTAGGGGCGCCAGGTAAGTTTGCCCCAGGCAACTACTCAGTAGCAGCACAAAGAAAATATGTAAGCGCTTTGACCAAGTCGAAAATAAGCACGCATTAGCCAGGAACAAAAATAAGCATTAGTTATCTAGCAGATCTATAGCAATCTATGTTCTGTCCGTGCCAGAAAAATTTATATATACTACCATTGTACAAGTTTAAGATTAATATTTGATTTACAGTAAACAAGAAATAAAACATAAATTAGTTTTTTAACGAGGAAGAAATATATCAACGCACGTTGTTGTTGATAAGTTTAGTTCAACGTAACTCGATAATACATATAATCATGTCACTCTCTGGGGTATATTTTTTATATTAGGGACTGCAATTTTTTTAATTCTTCTAGTTTCAATGCTGTCTAAATTTTATAAGTAGGTACTGATGTTTTTTTATCAATTTTCTTAATTGCTTGTTATGGTGAAAACTTAATTAATCATGTAAGCACAGTTGAGGAAAATTAACAAAAAAATAAAAAGTATCCTTGATACAATCAACAAAGGTAACTTATTTACCATTATCAAGCTCCCGTGAAACAAAACCAAACTAAGTTATATTTAGAATAAAATGCAATCACTTCTAGTGCTGCTACTGATACATGTAAAAAAAATAACTAATTCAGCCAAACACTTACCCTTATATAAGGGGTTTCTGGTTTACTGTCTACCCAACTTTTGTTTGCAATGTCGTGTGTATCGAACCAAGTTTCATCCAAATACACTGCTGTTTTACCATATATTCTCTAAATTCGTTTATCGCCAATAAATATTCAAATCTACACTTTTTAAGGCGCAAAGATTCCATTATGATTTTTCTGCTAATAGTAAGTTTTTTAAATTTAAATCTGTTTTGTAAAAGAGACTTCCTTAAAGTCTCTTTGCAACACTGGATACCAGTTTCATTCTTTTTAAGCCGTTGCGTTAAAATATCTAATGTAGGCACAATTTGCTCTTTATACAAGGAATATATTGTTCTTCGAATTATATCTACATCACAGCCATCTAGTTGGCTTGAATCACCAGAGTCTTTTCGTTTCTCTCTCTTGAAAAAAGGGGTTACTCACTATTTTAAACACTGTGGAATAAGGTGTTTCTGTGATAGAAGCACTTTCTTGCATATCTTGATCTTTGGACATTCCACGTTCCAGAAGGGAAGTATAAATATGTAATATAATTTGTTTTCTTGTTTCCCATGAGGGTGTAACATTTGTCGACTAGCTCAGGATGAGTCCTTGGACGCCACATTTTTCAAGACACAAAAATCGAATAGACACTTTAAGATAGACACAACTGACAGAACTGACACAACGGAATACTAGGTAGGTAATGACTAAATGCTGTTTAACTTTCCCCCTTTTATTTCTAATATTGGAAAGCGGTCAGTTCTTAAAACAGTCTTGTTTTCCAAATCTGGTAGGTAATTTATTTTGTAACCGTAAATAGACCATTTTCGCTATAATTTCGTCAATAGCCGACTGTATGTCTGGTGGCCAGGTAAGTAAATTTTATGATTTACACATACAAAACTGTCAACAAGAGCCAAAAATAATGGAGAGCCCACTATTATTATAATGCCAAACTATTTCATGAGATATTTTAATCCGGACCTGGGAATCTTTTAAGAGACACACACTTTTATTGTTTATCCATATTTCGAATAATAGGTAATAATGAGGGTCGTCGACTAATATTGATTTACGACCTTCTTAGATTTCTGGTCGTACTTTACAAAAGTAAACCAAATAAACGACTAAATGGAGGTGTTGTTTATTATCGGAAATATTCTGAAATACCTACCTTTTGTTCGATAACCTACAAATATTTGTGCTTGCAACAGTTCATAATAATTTTATTTTGTTGATTTTTCAAAAAAAGTATTTATTGTTGTCTTTTTTATATAATTTCATTTCCCAAAAAGATGCCAGTTGGAGCAAACAAAAAAATTTCAATAGAATTTAAAGTCTCAAGTACTAACATTCAGTTATAATATAAATATTGAGATTAAACGTTGGTCTTTACCTATACATTCCAAGCTGCATATATACCCCATACATTTATTTTAATTGTCCATGTTGGATGTAGAAATTAACTGTATTTTATTATTTCTTACTTCGTTTTCTCCATAAAACACGTCATTTTTAATAACTCTTTGGCATTTTTATTACAAAGTTATAAAATATAACTACGCTTCAAAATAAATGCGTATTTATGAATTTTCTTTATAATTACGCTTATTCTGAACATTATTAATATTAAGATTATAAACCGGACGTTTTCGGGCCCACTTTCACAGAATAGGTATTTATAACACTTATAACACTTTTGTACTTGCGATAACATATCAATAGCAACAATTAGCAACATTTTATTGTTTGTGAGTATCGACTGGTAGAAAAAATAAATATTTATAATTTCCGTACTTCCTACAACTCTCCCATACCTGTCAATTTATGTACTAGCAAAATACGAGAAGACCATTTTTGATGTACCAATAAGGTTTAATACTGAGTCTAAATTGGAGATTAAGATTTATCCTTCTTATTAATAACTAATCTTTCTGTATTCCCTGTGGTTAATGGACATCGTCCGAAGCCATCTTCTCACAGTCAAGATTATAAACGTAAAAAAAATATACGAAATTTTTTTTAAAATGTGTGTTCTAAGCAATAAAATTACAGATATAGACCAAGCAATAAAGCTTGCAAGTATAGTAATTCCTAGGAGAGAACGGATGGTGTACCATATACGAAAGATATTACATAGTAGGTATAATTTTGATATGTTTTGTAAACTCAAATGTTTTGCAGTAATTTGTTATAAACATTTAAAACGTAAAAAGTTCTGGCGATAATTTGCTACGTATCTGGATGCGCTATCGATAGCCCGATTTTAAATATTAAAACGGTTTCGAAAACTATAGATGTTCAGCAACAACACGTATAATTTCGATTTGTAATAAAATGATGCAAAGTCGGCAAAAGGCGCCCAAGAACATCACCGAAAATTACTGGTGACACACACACACACTCCCACACACACACCTCTATCTAAGAGCTCCTCTAAGAGCTCCTCTAAGAGCAATGCATCTCTTCCGATGAGGCCTCAGTCCCATCTGCTGGGCTAGTCCAACTTCCTTTCTTGGTTTAGGGAAAAGTTCTGGCGGACTTCTTTTTCTTCGAGGTAGTGATGTTCACTTTTCTCTCGTAGATCTTCTTAGTTTTTCGTGTGTGTGCGTCGCTGCCCCTAAAAATTGTAAATCTTTAGCCGACTTAATACGACTAAAGACGACCTTAGAGAGTGGATCCACTTGCTAAAGCTGGCCTTACTAGATTTTCTGCCGGCCATTTTATGGACACGCAGGAACTCTAGGTAAGTGATCTTGTTCTACTTACATGTTGATGTTGTTGGTTTCTTTGACTTCACTGGTTCATCAATTGTTCCTGGTGAAGTTCTGGAAGAAGTTTTTCATCTCCTCCATGTGTGAAGAGAAAAGCTTCATCATCTCGAAGATGTCTTGCTGCTTCTTGGTGGTACGGTGGACTTCCTTGCTGCATTGGCGTAGCTCATCCCTGGTGTTGTCCTCTGTGCGGCTGCTGGTGCTTTCGCTGTCCTTTTTGGTGGCTCTGGTTTCTTCTTAGGTGCTTCTGGACATCATCTGCTCTTCATACAAGGAATATATTGTTCTTCGAATTATATCTACAACACAGCCATCCAGTTTGCTTGAATCACCAGAGTCTTTTCGTTTTTCTCTTTTTAAAAAAGGGGGTACTCACTATTTTAAACACTGTGGAATACGGTCGTTTTCGGCCAAATTTGCATCATTTTATTACATATCAAAAATATACATTTTGTTGCTCTACATCTACACTTTTTAAAACTGTTTTAAAATTTGAAATCTGACTATCGATAACTCATCCAGGCACGTTATTCATTCATTAATTCATACATTCGTTTGGGTTGTGCTCAACAGCCAATGTTACCAATTACCTTGCTCGTCCTACTAATCAACCCGACAAGAAGTTTTTTATTTGGTATTGGAGATGTTCACATAGAATTTTTAATATGAAGGTCTGCACCTGTCAATTTCTTATTGAAAAAATTAATATCTCGATAAGTATAATTTTAGATATAGGGTACTCTACACAAAGTGATATTAAAATTTAATTTAGAATCCGTAAAGTTGATAATATACAGGGTGTTACCTTTAAAATAACTAAGTTGTCGTTCACTTTCGGTATATCATGTATGTCAAAGTATTTTCCATAAATTCGCCATACCTTGTTTTCCATCTATGCCAATTTTTAAAGAAATCGTGTGAGTAGTCTCCAATATATTATATAGATAGTGTAAGCTCGTCGTGAGCAGCCTGTATAAAGTGCATAATATGAAGAACTTCTTTTGTACAAAGTTTCAGCTCTTAAAATTGAAAAATTACAAAGAAATTAATTTTCAAAAAAATGACTAATTTTCCTGTTTTTCCGAACTTCCTCGGTTCCTAATCATTCCATCAATCACTCGACACCTCGTATTTCAACACCTACGTTATATACATAACATTGAGATCGATCCAGTACTTTTCACGTTATATGAGAAAAACTAAAAAAAGGACTAATAATAGTCAGAATTTAGTTAAAATCGGACAAAATGAATTGAATAGTAAACGACTCTTAAAAAAAAAGGTGAGCGGTCGCCGGACCGCCGACAGAGGCTTGCTTCTTATGCACAATAGAATGATCATTTTTCGTGAATTTTTGACCATTTTTCAAAAATTTTGAGAATTTTTGACAATTATTACCAACTTTTGATAATTATTACCAATTTTTTCAAAATTTTTGACAATTTTTTCAAATTTTAACAATTACTGACCATTTTTGACAATTATTGACCAATTTTGACAGTTTTGACAATTATTGATCATTTTTGACCATTTTTGACAATTTTTGAGCATTTTTGACAGGTTCTGACAATTATTGAGCGTTTTTGACAGGTTCTGACAATTATTGACCATTTTAGACAATTTTTGATCATTTTTGACAGGTTCTGACAATTATTCATCATTTTTGACAAATTTTCAAAAATTTCGACCATTTTAGACAGTTTTTTATAATTATTGACCATTTTTTCAAAATTTTGACAATTTTTGACCATTTTGCAAAATTTTAACAATTATTGACCATTTTTGACAGTTTCTGACAATTATTGACCATTTCTGACAATTTCTCAAAAATTTTGACCATTTTCCAAAATTTTTGACAATTTTCAACAATTATTGACCATTTTTGACATTTTTTTATAATGATTGACAATTTTTTCGAAATTTTAACAATTATTGACCATTTTTGACAGTTTCTGAGAATTGTTGACAATTTTTGACAAATTTTCAAATATTTTGACAATTTTTAACAATTATTGACCATTTTTTACAGTCTTTTATAATTATTGGCCGTTTTTCCAAAATTTTGACAGTTTTTGACAGTTTCTGACAATTTTTGACGATTTTTCCAAATTCTTGACATTTTTTCACCATATTTAAAATTTTTTGACAATTTTTCAAAAATTTCAACAATTATTGACCATTTTTGACGAATTTTGATTGTTTTTGACAATTATTGACCGTCTTTGACAATTATTGACCATTTTTGACAATTTGTCAAAAATTTTAACATATTTGGCAATTATTGACCATTTTTTCAAAATTTTGACAATTTTTGACCCTTTTTCAAAATTTTAACAATTATTGATCATTTTTGACCATATTTGACGAATTTTGATTGGTTTTGACAGTTATTGAGCGTCTTTAACAATTATTGACCATTTTTGACAACTTTTCAAAAATTTTAACCATTTTTCAAAATTTTTGACTATTTTCGACAGTTTTTGACAATTTTTCAAAATTTTTGACAATTATTGACAATTATTGACCATTTTTGACAATTTTTGAAAATATTTGGCAATTATTAACCATTTTTTCGAAATTTTGACAATTTTTGACAATTTTTCACACCTATAGGTGTGCGAGCTCAGTGCGGCAAGAGAGATTGCGCACAATCGCTTGAATGGGTTATCGCGTGACGAACGCTTTTTCGTAACATCACACGTTTCACGAGTTCACCAGCCTTCCCAAAAGTCCTATGTCGTGCAATAAGAAGCAAGCTTCAATTTAAATTTCATTGGATTCGTGGATTATTCAGAAATCTGACAACACTGTTGCGTGACGAACGCTTTTTGTAACATTACACTTTTCACGAGCCTTTTCAGAAATCTGGCAACACTGTTGCGTGACGAACCCTTATTCGCTTTTTCGTAACATTACACGTTTCACGAGTTCACTAGCCTTTTCAGAAATCTGGCAACACTGTCGCGTGACGGACCTTTTTCGTAACGTTACACGTTTTACGAGTTCACTAGCCTTTTCAAAAGTCCTATGTCGTGCAATAAGAAGCAAGCTTCAAAAATAAAAAAACATAATTTAGCCAGCGAAGTTTTCATATACAGGGTGTTTTATAATAAACTCGCTTCTTCCCAATATTTACCATCCCCTATCCTTTTTCTCACACTCCATATGAACGTCGAGTCATATGTGTTAGGTATGAATTGATTATTTTGGACTAAGTTGTTTTTGAATCGTTTTACCTTTTAGTTTTTTATTTATTTAATCCACCCAATAATGTGTAGTTATTATACTGGGCACTCATTTTATTAAATACCATTACCTAACTGTGAATAAAAAAAAATTAGAGTTAAATTTTTTATCCACACCGTTGTATTTTAGCTTTGTAGTACCCTGTAAAATACGTGTACGTTTAAAAATTGAATGTTTTTTTAATCGCTACAAAATATACTGTAAAAACGACTTCAAATCTTACAATCGCACTTCCTAAATTGATGTCCAGTGTCCAATTAACAACAACTAGCACATAATAACACGATTTCGGTGGACATCGTTTAAATTTTTTATGGATTTAATTACAGTTCTACAATGCGCTTTGCTGCTAAACCTGTGGGTGGTCATCATTGAATTGCAAAAGTGTTACCCACTGTCCGAGGTATTTATTTAAAAATAACTGAATTTATTTGGTAGTGAATGTGAACGAACTGCTTTCGGAAAAGTTTTGGTATGTTGCTCATTTCAGCTTAATATAGGTATATATACAGGTTGTTTCACGGCTAGCTCACACTATCTATATTGTAAATTACTGAGAATATTTTTATAAAAATTGGGTCATATGGATTAAAAGTCATAGCGAATTTATGGAAAATATATTGACAGACATGCCAGTTCCGATTATATCGAAAATAAATAGCAACTTCGCTTTTTTAAATAGAACACCCTGTATACTATCTCTACAGATTCTTCTTTAAATTTTAATGTCACTTCATGTAAAATACCCTATACTTGAAATATATAGTTTTCAATATTAATTGTCCACTCTCGAGCGTTCAAGAATAGAGGTGAGGGGGGTAGGTAGTTCGGACAACTTCCGTACTGGCTCAACAGCACTGACACGTGAGTGTTCAGTTTTCAGTTGTTTTGTAATATTTATGGCGATAGCGTGTGCTTATTGTTTTTGCGTCGTTAGATTGATTTAACTAGTGAACATTTAAAAGTGCAATAACTTTGATTTGGTAAGTAGATTAGTTTTTGTTTTTAAGGCAACATACATTTCAAAGGATATATATTTGTTTCCTTTTTAACTGCATTTTCTGTGAATAACATTAATTTTTTTTATTCATGAAAATATTAGATATGGTCTCCTTGGGCTGATTTGAACATAGTCATAGGGGTACCTTTGAACAGCGTTCTGTTTGTTATAATAATTTTGTCTTCATTCCAGAAAAATAATAGTGCGCACATATAAGAAAAAACTATCTAAGCCAGAGAGGAAGACATGTCCGCTGATATACGTGCTGTGAAGGAAAAAATATAAGAGGGGCTGCAGCAACCTATGGCATAGGTCACACAGCTTTATACTACAGACTCAAAAAGTACAATTTAGAGGAAAGTAAAAGAGATTAGAGTTCAAAATATTCAGATAAACAGGTTTTAACTGTGCACGAGGAAAATTTATTAAAAGCCCACATACTCAAATGCTCTAAAATTAGTTATGGCCTAGCTTACACTGGTATCCGAAAGCTAGCCTACAGTTACGCTAAACTAGTCGAGTGCACCTATCCAGAAAATTGGGAAAGATCAGAAATGGCTGGCTTAGATTGGTTGAAATATTTTATGCGACGGCATGAACAGTTAACCCTCAGAGAACCTGAAAATACTAATTTGGCGCGTACAAATAGTGTTAATAAAACAAACGTATGCCAATTTTTTGACAACTATGATGGAGCTCTTAATTTTTATCCATTTACACCACAAAAAGTTTTCATTTTAGATGAAACTGGTATAACGACAGTGGACAGTGAAACGTGGTTAACAAAAAGGTACAAAACAGGTGCGCTAAGTAGTGTCCGCTGAAAGAGGTCAACTATTGACGATGTGTGCCATCGTACAAGCGACCGGAAATACGACCAGTTTTTGTTTTTCCGAGGGCGAAGTTTCACGATCAAATGTTAAGAGGAGATCCACTATTGGTCTTGCAAACAGCCAAAGAGTGGATGGATGACTGCTTCTTTATTTATTAAAGTTTGGGAACATATACAGAATCACACTAAATGTTCAAAAGAAGACCTCATATTAATTTTAATGGACAACCATGACAGTCACTGCTCCTTGGAAGCAGTTATATATGGCAAGGAAAATGGAATGGTCTTGGTAACTTTTCCTCCTCACTGCACCCACCTGATGCAGCCATTATATGTGGCAGTGATGGGTCCATTTAAATCAAAGTATTCTCTCGCGCAAAATGACTGGCTTCTTTCTAATCCCGGGATTTAGCTGGATCAGCCAACACTGCTTTTTGATACTTTGAAGCGGTTTTTGCAACAGATAGTCCTCTCGATCAGGTCGCACAGACACAGCAAATTGCTCAGAATTTGAATAAAAAAGTACTCAAGAACTCATCACTACTTTAGAAGAGCCCCAAGCCGGTCCTTCAAATGCAGATAGGTTTTTCGATCAGGACTCACAGGCACAGCATACTGCTCAAAATTTGAATAAAAAAAGTACTCAAGAACCCATCACTACTTTAGAAGAACCCCAAGCCGGTCTTTCAAATGCGGTCCCACAGTTTAATTTCTGCAGAATTTTATTTTTTTCAAATTAACGTGTCTCGACTACTGAGATCATTGACACGATGGCATTGAGTTTTACAATATTATATTCACAGTGTACATATTGTAGCATCAGATTGAGAAGAGGATGACAATTACTCAGTTGACGATCAGTTAGTTGATTTGGATGAGTTTCCAGGAAAGGTAATTACAGACAAAGATGTAGATGAAAATCCGAAGCAGCTAGAAGAAAAAGACTATATTTTAGTTAGCTTTGTTAGAAAAAATGTTAAACATTTTGTAGCGCAAGTAATATCCAGACTTGAAGAGGATGAATATAAAGTTTATACTTAATTACAGTTACCTGTAAATAATTGTTATATTAGTAAAGCGTGATCTATAGACATCAAAAAATAATAGTTCAATACTATTAAACGCTTTACAAAGTTAGAAAAATCAATTTCCAAAGAGCAGACCGTCCACTAAGAAGCAACAACTACTTCTCGGGCTATATGCCCCGACAGACATTGAATTACACTTCTAAAGTAAAAGGGGTTGGTATATCTGTTAAGATAGAACCAACCATTCTGGTTTGCGGTTAGAAGGAATAACATAACTTGTAGACCGGTTTCTGCGTTTTTGCGCCTCATCAGCACAAGGTAGATGCTATTCGTCCAGAAGCTCTGAGAGCATAATCCAGGATTGCTTCTTATGCACAATAGAATGACCATTTTTGACCATTTTTCGAAAATTTTTACCATTTTTCAAAAATTTTAACAATTATTGACCATTTTTTCAATTTTTTTTTCAAATTTTAACAATTATTGACCATTTTTGACAATTATTTACCAATTTTGACAGTTTTGACAATTATTGATCATTTTTGACAATTTTTCAAAAATTTAACAATTATGGACAATTTTTGAGCATTTTTGACAGGTTTTGACAATTATTGACCATTTTTAACAATTTTTCAAAAATTTTGACAACTTTTAACAATTATTGACCACTTTTGACAGTTTATTATAATTATTGACCATTTTTTCAAAATTTGGACCATATTTCAAAAATTTTGACAATTATTGACCATTTTTGAGCATTTTTGAGAGGTTTTGACAATTATTGAGCATGTTTGACAATTTTTCAAAAATTTTGACAATTATTGACCATTTTTTAAAAAATGTTTACAATTTTTGACCATTTTTTCAAATTTTAACAATTATTTACCATTTTTGACAATTATTGACCAATTTTGACAGTTTTGACAATTATTGATCATTTTTGACAATTTTTTAGCATTTTTGACAGGTTCTAACAATTATTGACCATTTTTGACCATTTTTCCAAAAATTTGACAATTTTTAACTATCATTGACCATTTTTGACAGTTGTTTATAATTATTGACCATTTTTTCAAAATTTTGACAATTTTTGACCATTTCTCAAAATTTTAACAATTATTGACCATTTTTAACAGTTTCTGACAATTATCGACCATTTTTGACAATTTTTCAAAAATTTTGACAATTTTCAACAATTATTGACCCATTTTTACAGTTTTTTATAATTATTGACTATTTTTTCAAAATTTTAACAATTTTTCAAAATTTTAACAATTATTGACCATTTTTGACAGTTTCTGATAATTATTGACAATTTTTCAAAAATTTTGACAATTTTTAACAATTATTGACCATTTTTGACAGTCTTTTATAATTATTGACAATTTTTTCAAAATTTCAACGCATCGTTGGTTATATAGTATCGCGCGTTATATCAATGCGTCTCTCTCTATCTCTGCACTGAACGTACACTATGGCCTGCGTCTTTCTATCTCTCTCTATATATATATATATCTCTTTCTCTCTCTCTCTCTTTCTAATGAGTTATCGCGTGACGAACGCTTTTTCGTAACGGTTACACGTTTCACGAGTTCACTAGCCTTCCCAAAAGTCCTATGTCGTGCAAACTTTAAAAGACGTATGATAAGGTTCTTAAAGATAAGAAATTAACTGGAAACTCTAATTCTCATTGGAGATATTTTGACGATTTCCATGAAATATATTTTCATGACCCACATTTCAATCCACTATGTTCTGTGGCCAGTACAGGGTCGATAAAAACTAGTATAGCTCCAATAATGTCTGAAGATACGCCAATAGAGTTTAGTTCGGAGGAACAACTTGCCAAGAAACGCAAGGTAGAGAAAGTAAAACCCTAACTTTTGCCCAAATTCAAGACAGAAGACAGAAACTGCATGAAGAAAAAATGGAAATGAAGGCGAAAATGTTCAGTTGGTTCAAAGAAAATTTCGGATCAAATAGGCCAAAGGTAACAACTAAAGCAAAGTGCTACAAATCACCTGATGAACTGATCATAATTATATTTTATTTTTTCTTAGAGATATTTGCTTTATTTAGTTTTTAGGGTTGGTGAGAACATTGTTCCAAAGATCATTGTGATTTGTTTTCAGTTTCTAGGAAATATGTTTTAGTTAGCGTCAGAGAATATTATGTTTAAGTATGATTTTATTAGAAATATCTGTTTTAGTTACCTTTGTAAACATGTTATTTTAATAAAAAAGAGGAAAAAGTGGCATTACAATTAATATTTCCTGAAAAAAACTAGGGAAATACAAAATTACAAAACCATCACATATGCTGGTAATATTTCTAATAATATTTCAAAGATAATATCTTGTTCAACAAATACAGCAATTTCTTTTAAAACAGAAAACAATGTGAGTAAAAAATTGTTAAATGTAAAAACAAAAATACCACTATTAAAAAAGTCTGGAATATATAAACTTAAATGTCCAGAATGTAATGCTGTCTATATTGGTCCAACAATTCGAAATTTTGAAATTAGATGAACAATGAACACTCACGAGCATACAGATTAAAACAGCCAGATAAATCACATTACGCAAAACACCTTCTTGACACAAAACATTCATTAACACAACACAAAACTAGAAGTACTGCAGATTTGTGATAAGAAACAAGAACTAGATTTCCTTGAAGAACTAGAAATAAGAAGACACTTAAGAGACCAACAATATGAAGTTGTCAATGAACAGATAAATCTAGGGAGCTCTCCACTAATAAATTGTCTTCTTAAGTAACTATTGTAAAAATCAGCAGATATAGTTTTCCTTGGTTTCCTATATCATTGCACAGTTATACTGATCTTAAATGGGAAATAAGGTATCCAGGATATCCCCATAGGGCTAATAATACCTAAGCTTTAATATTTGTAAAATCATATCTTCTTCTTTTTTCTATTCATATATATTAAGTCAATCACAAGATAGGTCACTTACTATTTGGTCTAGCCAAAATATTAAACATCAAGTAGGTATCACATAAAATGTAACTTCTGTCATTCTGACGATGATATGTCAATATCGAAATAATTATCAATATCCTTTAATAATTTTCATAAATTTTTTAATTAAATAGTGGAATTAATTAGAAACAGTTAGTTTCATTTATAACATTAATATGAGTAGATTCCACAAAGTAAGGGTCCAAACAGTAAATTCACATACTTCGTTATTCATTTTTGGAACTTTTATAAAATTTAAATTTGTCTATTCTTCTACATTGTTAATTGTCATTTTTTTGTCACAACGGTCACCATTCTGTTCCGAAAGTAAACAGAAATAATAAATTATCCAAATAACCGCTGTCAAATTTCTGGTTAGGTTAGGTTAGCAACTGGTTACTTTTGGAACATATCCTAAACTATATTGCTTTCCACGCAGACGTCTGTTTTATTAGACTGATATTTTTTATCATAAATGCTCAACTCAATATCCACTGATCCTATTGCTAATCCTAAGTGATTAAACATATTGATAATGTGTAATTCATAAATAAATAAAACACAGGAAAGTTGTAATATTTCAAAAATTAGTTATGATTCTCAATATAAGACACAACACATAACTAAACAGAAATAAGGTTATAATCGTATACGAAGTTTGATATTCGAAAGGTGCATACCCACTTGAAAGTGATTCGAAAATACGGATAGCCGATTTTCGTGCGATATTCATTCAATTTCGCACACGAGTTGTACTCGAGTGATCTCGAAAATACAGCCCCTAGTAATACTGAATAAGTAACTGCAATCGTACATTGTACGTATAGATTCAGATTCTAAATAAGTATTCACAGACAACCTATGTGTATCGACTTTACATACGTATATCGAATACCGTTATTATAAAGGATTGGGAAACCAAGTCTTCTGAGCTCAATTGCTTAAGCTTTATTGCATAAGGCGTGTAGGTATACGCGATTCTACTTTTATAAATCCCTACCAGTAAATCTTGTTAACAACCCACGACAAGAATTGCAAATTGCAATTTCAGTTATCGGTCACAAGTGGCGTATACTGAAGTCATTCAAAAGAAGTTACAGCTGCAATTGTTTATTGTTTCGAAATACGTAACGGTGGTCATAAATGGTAACAGCTAGACACTATTCTATTAGTAAATCAGTAAATATATGTTAGGTGGAATTATTATTCAATAAATAGCATACTTTGTATCCGGTTACACATGTGTACGTACCTTCCTTTATAATCGATTTGTGCATTAAAATCTAGAATAATCATTATTTTTTCATAATTACTGGAATAAATTGCGTTGCTGGCGAAGTACATTTGAAAAGAAATAACAGTACATTTGAAAAGAATAACAGTTGAATCTAAAGTTTAAAGGGAAGTTTCTGTCCTAAACGTTCACTTTATAATATGACGTATTGATAAGTGAATATACCCCTTGACGACGTGATATAATCGTTTTGGTGTTTCGCCTTCTGCCATATTGTGATCATTTCCATAGTAACGGGCAAGCTCAATGAAATGTCAGTTAATTCTACTACAAATTCAGAAAACAACAATACATCAAATATGTATTATAATAATTGTACCTTCAATATTAATATTAATCAATAAAAAAAATTAGAATATTATTCGTTATATAATCGTAACGAATACCAACTCGAGCATACACAATATTTTTCGATTATTTACCTCTTCACTCGAAGTATTTCGCGAAACACCACTCGAGCTGCGCTCTCGTGATGTTTCGCCAAATACGTCTCGTGACTCGGTGAATAATCGAATATTGTCTATGCTCTTGTGATATTATAACTGATAATTTTCCAAAATAATAATGGACCAAGGAACATTAATTGACTTGGTACGTCAATATACTCATCTTTATGACAAAAAACACCGAGAGTTCAAGAACAAGCAAGCGAAGCAAAATGCTTGGTCAACAATTGCCAGCATAATGGACTGCTGAAGTAATGAAAATGATCTATTATTTCTCATTATTAATACATTTCATTTATAGGACCAACGGGTAGTGCAGCTTTTTCTATCAAATGTCCTTTCTTGAACAATATGTGGCGGTCAGGAAGTAATTCATCATTAATATTTCAAATCTTGTTCACTTATCAATAATATTTTTAGGTCTCTCGGGAATGTAGAAATGGTTGCAAATATTTCTAATATGCTGCAATCAATAGTAGTATGTGTATTCTATTTAATATAATATACCCATCACTTTATCTTTCAATTTCCTCTGAAAATTGAGAAATATAAAGTATTGTTCAGAAATTTACTGAAAATCAATAATATAATTTATTCAAAAACGTACATGACGTAACTGAAAAACAATGGTAACATGTAGTTTTTTCATCTTCAAATAGAAAGAGTCCCTCTCATTATGAGTTCTTGCTAATGAGGAACACTTCCAATGGGTGAGTTGAAATAATCACACAGCTTATATCGGTTCCTTTGTGCTTTTCGAGAAGAATTGTTGGACCCCAATATTCTTACTGACTATAAGTTAGCTCCCTGACGCCAAGCACTAATTATCACTGAACCATCTGGATTTTCTTGATCAGTAAGTCCCGTAGGGCAATATCTCCTCTCATTTGCAGGAAGACTTTCCTCATCACTTTGAAGGAAATTGTGAAAGACAACACAAGCTTTCGTGATAGACTCACACATGGAGATGTCTGGAGCCATACGGGTTTTGAAAATTCCCCATTTGGACTAAAATTCCAAAGGTGTTGTCGTCTATTGTCCGACGAGATCTTTTCATTTAGTGGAAAAGCCTGATCTGCCACAATGAAGTGAGGAAGAAGAATATCAGTTCCAGGTAGGTTTCTTTCGGAGGGTAGGTAATGCCAGTCTGCCATTTAAATAGGCTCTTCCAAAAGCTGATTCTTGAAACACAGTACTGTCATGAAGTGATTCTTGTGCACCAATATCCACCATAATGAACTTAATCTGCCCTCAAAACTGAAAATAGAAACTCAATAAGATTTCAATGGAATACAAATTACATATTGCCTTACCTGAATGTTCTCCTGTAGGAAAAATAAT
Organism: Lochmaea crataegi; assembly: GCA_947563755.1. Classification (NCBI taxonomy): domain Eukaryota; kingdom Metazoa; phylum Arthropoda; class Insecta; order Coleoptera; family Chrysomelidae; genus Lochmaea; species Lochmaea crataegi. The sequence goes on from OX387426.1 coordinate 18,477,623, forward strand.
CAGTTCCTGTGTGAGCTGGTGCTTGCAAATCAACATGATTGCCATCAACTGCACCAATGCAATTTGGAATATTCCATCGTTTCCAGAATTCATTTGAAATTTCTGAAAATCATTCAAGTGTTGGGGGCGGCAAAAATATTGGCATCAACTGATGACGAAATTTCTGTCAATTTCTCTCATTGACATTCCTTCTGTTAAATACCTACAAATAGCAAGAATGATAAAAATGTAGATGCAAACCTAAATTGTATGTTTAATAATTACTGTATAGTTACTGCAAGCCTGAATTCTGGAGACAAAGCATTCTTGCGGCGGGGATGATTCTGGAGTTCACCTTCCAACAGCTCTAACAGATATCTGAAAACTCTTGTGGACATCCTGTTATAGCTGAAAAACTCTCTTCGTTATTCAGCAAATACCAGTCTTTGATATTGACCATGTTTTTTTTATTATTTTTTAGAAAAGGTTTGGCACCATAACCACGAAACCGTCTCCTTCTATTTCGAGCAACCACTCAGCTCTAGGCTTCTTTCTAGTTTACTTATTTAACACTTGAAATAATTGAACATATTTCACAAAATTTTAAATTTTTTAAAAATTTTCTTCACAGGTTACGCCCTCTAGCGGTTAACCTAGAAACTTGAAAGTTATGCCCAGCGATTTCCCTTGGCCACTTTTACTAAGGAATTTTTTCTTCTAAAGTTATAACATGAATAGTTTCTGATATGTAGCCGAGAGATCGGCTTATTGGACCACCCGGTACAAGTAAATGTTCGACAGTGATATTTTTATGACAAGTATCATCAATTATTATGCCGTGGTCAGTTCTATCTACTCTCGCCGTAATAGGGCGGGTAAATATATGTTTATTGCTGCTTACAAATACACACATGGAATATAAATATAGAGTGGAATAATTTTTGCGAGGTATACCAAAAAAATCAGTTAATACACATTTTTAAGAGCTCTTCACTGATAGTTTGCCCCATTTAGCCATTAGCCATTAATATATACTAATCACACTATCTTTCATGCACATATCCTTAAACTGGGGAAAATTAAAGAAGAAGAACAAGTAGGATAAACAGGGACACTTTCTTCACGCTAAGGTGCCCGTCATAGCAACTTTGCTTATTGAGACATACAAAAATGGCAACGGATAAGGGGTACTTGCTACAAAAGGACAAACAGAAGGGACCAAATCTAAATCATTCATGCTGTTCATACATCCATTCATACAGAACAAAATGAAAATATTATATTTTTCGTTTGGTGCGTTTGAGGAACTCCCTTAGAATATGTCTTATGATAGGTTTCCGTGAGCTTATGTACAAGAGAGAAACTATATTTGTGGAAAAGCTATCTTCTTAGCTGATAAGGAGTCCAGTAAGTATTTGGAGGCTTCTCTATTTTATCCACAGTCAAACATCCAATGGTTGAGATCGTCGAAACTTCCATCACAGTCGCATGTATCTGTGGGAGACATTTTAATTTTGAGAAGGTATACACTTTCCTGGAAGGAAGGCTTCGTTCAGCTATAGGAGTATAGGGAAGCGAATAATATATCTTGCAGTAGGAATTGTTACTGTGGTTTGTAAAACCTGCCAATTCAATTTCCCAATTTTGTTTGAATTTTTCTTTTCTAAGTGATATTGTATCCCCCTTTGATAATTCGTTACTTACAAGACCAGAAGAAGCGGCATCTTTAGCAAGCTCATCTACTTTTTCATTACCTGGAATCTGAGAATGTCCTTTAACCCATACAAATCCAACATTTTTGTTTATATTCTTGACGTGTGTTAATATTTCGAGAATGCTGACTGTAATGCAGTTTTTGTATATATGTTTCTGGTAATTTCTTAATGTCATTAAAGCTGATTGGGAATCAGATAAAATTATATACTGTTCAAATTCTAAGTTACTGTTTATGATCCATTCCAAGGCTTTGTTGATGGCTACTAATTCAGCAGTAAAGATTGAACAATTTGGATTTAATTTGTACTGTAAAAGGATTTTTGTTTGATTTTTGTTTCGACATAAACAGCACTACCAACTCCAGCTCTGGATTTGGAACCATCGGTATATATTTTGCATATTGGTTCTCGGATACGAAGTTCCTCATTTAGTAAAATATTGGGGTAGATTAGAGGATCGTAGGAGGTGAATACGACATAGGGTTCGGAAAACAAAATGTTGTAGTTAGAGATGACACCTTGACAGAATTATCTTCTATGGTTTTTTCCTCTTCATGGCAAAATCAAGTAAACTTTAATGACAATTTCATAATACATTTAATAATCAATTGTGTATTGTACTCGCTTTGATTTATGGTGTAACCTACATATAAAGCACGGAAAAAATGCAACCGAAAAATCCAAAAATATGCACATTTAAATGAATCAAAAATTGACAAAAAATGCAAGGATTTTAGAAAAAAATGCAAGAATTTTAGAAAAAATGCAAGAAATGTTGAATATTATTATTATTTCATCATTTTACTATGATAGGGAGTGGGGGCGGGATTTAATAATCATACAACGAAAATTTACATTAAGTATCAGATTTTATTATTAATAAATTTAATAATACAAAATAACAATATAGGTATTTTTTTTTCGGGCCGAGAGGGGAAACTCATGTTCGAATGGGTCCAGGACAAACAGTGTTGGACTCATCCCCAAGGAGATGCCTACCAACCAAACCCACCTCAAACTCGCCGTTACCCCCGCCTCGGAATCACTACCCTAGCATACTTCGAGACGGGCGGCGGTCCCTCGCACACTCTCCGCTCACACCGTCATCTTCTCGCTCCTATCACTCCTGCCTCTCATGCCATATCGAGTCCTTCTCTCCCCCTTACCATGCTCTCTACTACTCCACTCACCTCCATCCATTCCTCCTCCCCCCTCAACATTATCTCCACCATGTTTTCCCAGTACACCGCCTCCCCTAGTTTGCTCTCCAACTTCTTCAGCACTTCCTCGTTCCTCCAGCATCTAAACACATGCCCCACATCATCCTCCACTTCACACCTCTCGCACACACCAGTCTCTCGTTTCCCAATCTTGTGGAGGTACCCTACTCTCGACCCATGTCCAGTGAGCACTTGTGTCAAGAAGTAGTTCACCTCCCCGAATTTCCGGTCCATCAAATCTCTCCTATTCCCAATCGCTCCTTTTAGCGCGCCCTCATACTCCTCCCACCTTCTCTCCATTTCCTCCTCCATCCATTCCCGTACCTCCTCTTTGGTCGCACCCCTCCAGCGTTTGTTCCTAGCTCTAGCCAACACGTCCAATAGGTTGGACCTTGCCAGCACCGCTGCTGCCAGTCCACCCACTGTCCTGTACCCCTGCACCACCCTCAGCAGTATCCCTCTCTGCTCCCGCAGAAGTGGCCTAACCCTCGCATTCGCCCCCGCTCTTTCACCCCACACCTCCGCACCGTACAGCATACTCTGCTCTACAGTCCTACCAATTACCCTCCTCTTCCACTCTCCCGGCCCTTTCACATTACACATCAATCTCCCCAGCCATGCTGCCCTCACTTTACCCTTCTCTGCCGCCTTTACCATATGGGTTTTGAAGGATAATTGGCTATCCAACCTAGGTATTTCACAGACTCCTCCATGCGAATTCTCCTTCCCTTAACCATCACCCCCACTTCCCTTGTCCTGCTCCGTCCCTTCACTAGCAACCCCACCGTCTTATCTTCCGCCACTTCCAGTCCGCACCGCTCTATCTTCTCCACAATCTTCCTGCACATTCTCTCCGCCTTTCTTTCTATCTCCGCCTCTCCCTTTGCCGTACATACCAGACACACATCGTCCGCATACACCGTAATCTCACATCCCTCTTCACATAAAATCCGACAAACCTCATCAAACACACACTTCCATAGCGTCGGTCCAAGAACCGAGCCCTGAGGCACTCCAGCCTCCATCTCATATCTCCTCCCTCTGGAGTCTACAATCACACGCCCCGTCAGGTAGTCCTCCACCAGGATAACCAACCCCTGCTCCACTCCAACAATATAGGTATTTAAACAGACATAAGTCACGTCTTACAATTATTATAAAAACTATTAATAATTAAGTGTTTTTCAAAGTTTTCTAGGAGGAAACTTCGTCTCTTGTCAGAAAACACGTGTTTAAAAATTGAAAAACTTCGTTCAACATCAACCGGTGTAACGGGAGCATATTTATATTTACAAATGATGTTTAATTCCAAATTAGGTATATTTACATCGTTTTCGCCCACAAAAACTTTCGAAATATTTTTCAAAATTTGAAAGCCTGTATTATTTTGAGCCACAGAATTGAATTTATGTAGAACGACGGTCCCAATTTGTCCAGCGACTTTCTTACAATTTGGCTAATTAGAGCTACTGATTCCGTTAATGGAACACAAGGTTTTTCTAAACTTTTAATAGTTGTAGATACAAACATATAATTGGTTTTTATAAATATTAAACTATTCTTTATTAATGAATTTAAAAAAAGAATTTTTGAGTTTAAAAGGGATGTAGATGAAGAGTCACTAAGATCGTCATTCACATGTTTAATGGCGTCGTAATTGTCAGCATAAAATATAGCTGCATCCAACCAGGTACCCCAACGAGTTATTACAGGTTGTGGGGGTAAGGAAAATTTTCTTTGTAAAATTTAACGCGTGTCGGAGCTTTTAAAAACACTTTTTTACATTGTTAATTATGTCATTTACCAAAGGATACTGCTCTCTTATACATTCTGCCACTTTAGACAGGTTACATGTTGCAGATTAGAATAAAATATTTTTAAATTTTGTCCAGCTTTAATCATATAAGGTGCTGCATCAGATAAAAATAAAATAAAATTTTCTGTCGGAACAATTTGGGGTAAGAAAAAATTGTTCAATGAATCTTGGACAAATCGTGCAATTGTTAAATTATTAGCTTTTTCAAGTTTTTTTTAAGCAAAAAGATAGGATCTGCTTGGATTCGTTTCCCCTAAAACACCTATTAACGCATGTGCGATATATCTACCGCACGAATCTGTGGATTCGTCTACTATAATATAAAAATAGTTTGAATTGACTTCGTTTTTGATACAAGTTAATGTTTGTTTATAAATTGAGTCGACACTTGATTTACGTAAGGTCGACTATTTAGTTTACAATATTTTCTTAAAAATTCGTTCAGGTTGGGATTATTTAACTTGCTCAACTGTATTTTTTCTGATAATCATTGCCATGCACAAATCCTCATTGAACTCTTTTTGCTCGACTTTTTTTGGCTTCTGTTGTTGGAGGCAACCTCTTAAGGTTTTTTGCGATGATAATTTCTGCATATTGGAAATATTCTTTGCAGATTTGACGTGTTGATCCACAATGAATTTTTTCTCGGCGTGGATCTATATTCTTCTTTATTTTTAAAAACAAATATAAGCAAAAAAAAACAAATATCTAACTGCAAAATAATTGGACGTTTTTAAAAGGACAATTTTTTTATTTGGTAGGCACAGAGAATATAGAAAATTCTCATCGAGTAATTTGATTTGTTAAAAAATAAGCTGCGAATAAGTAAAAATAATATAATTAATAAATTAACTACGAGTTAAAAATTCCACAAATAAATACAATTAACTCAACCGGTTTCACAAATTACTTTGCATCGTCATTCATCAGGAGAAACAAAATATTGATGAATGATGCAAAGTAATTCGTGAAACCGGTTGAGTTGATATATTGTATTTAATTGTGGAATTTTAAACTCGGAGTTTATTTATTAATTAAGGAAAGATTCCACGCAGTAAGGATAGAAACAATTAATTTGTTGAAAAATAATATGTTACCTATTTCTTGAATACATGAATACTTATACTTTTAGATAAAATATACTTCAAAAACAAAGCCAATAGCAATGTGTAACATATAATTACAATTTTTGAACACACTGTACAAAAAAGGTGGTCTCCATCCCAAGTAAGTTCTCGGTGACACTCCCATTCTAAGAATAATGTAATAAAATAATCAATCTAGTAAGACCCTTTCAATAAAGTAGGTACCTACTCTTTCAAGTTCTTTCAATTTTGGGGTAGCAGGTAGTTCCAAACCCAAACAGATTTAATAAATTCCATAATGAAAACTTTCTGTTCAATAGGAATTTAAAATAATTGGCAGTAAATTCAAAAAATGCTCAAATCTTAAAAAAATGCATTTTTTTGGAAAAAGTATAAAAAAATGTAAAAAATGCACGTTGCATTTTTTCCGTGCTTCATACATAACATACTAACTAAAATTGATCACTAATATAAAACAGTCGAATAATTATCCAAAACTTACAAATAATACAACCCCTGATGCCAATACACCATATTTTCCTTTTTACAGTCACCTTTTTTGGTCAATATTAAGGAACCGAGTACATACCTGTACAACTAAGACACATATTTTTAGTCCGGCCCATACTCCTAGCCCAGAATAGCAGCTTCAAGGACGAATTTTTTGAACAAATCGGTTCGATGTAAATAGCCGAAAGATACATAATTTGGTTGTAATTAAGCAAAATAAAATATGATTCGATTAGTTGATAACGAAAATAAAATTATGATATAGATTATATTTCTATCTTCCTCGGTATAATTCGGTAACAATATTTAACAGTATATTCATTGATATGTTGCAAGGTAATTAATTCTAACATTTATAATTAACCGTATCCACATTACTGAATAAATATCTGCAAAGCAACGATATTATATTTATGAATGAAACTCACTGGGATTAGTACTATGGTTCACCGTTTATGTCAGCACATGTCGAGTGAGACTATTAAAAGTTAGGTTCCTGCATTTGAAATGCATTATTCAAAGAATGCGCTTAGTTAAATAGATAAAAAGATGAGACAAGATTTTTCAGGCTTCTTTTTACGATTTATAAATATACATGTTAGTTGATTATTTCATTATATCTTGAAATTTATAAATATACGAATATTGTTATGGTGGTGTTTTTTACTTCTTTCGCTAGATGGACATAGTAGGTACCTGCTATAAATTTACAAAAATTGTTCAATCACAATCAAATTGTTGATTATTTCAATTATAAACGAATCAATATGACTAAGTACTTATTTATTTTCATTTTGTTGAATCGAGTGATGCAAAAAGAATATAAAAAAATTTCGCGTTCAGCATCGTACTCGTAATAGAACTGTTTAAAAAATGTACACCTTTAGGAGAAGGTGTCCTATAATGACATACTTTTTATTAAAAAAATCATAATTTTTTTGTATTGCTTTATTTTGAAAATATTTTCACAGAAGGGCAAATAAAAATGAATAATCCTTAAATATCCTAAAGAAAATCGTAATATAATAAAAAATAAATGGAGCAGAGACCTAAAATGTTATTAGTTGAACTATGTCATTTCAGACACTGGTGGTGTCCAAAATGACATAGTATCAAAATATTAGTAAAAATTAATTACACAAGTCACAAATAAATGTCTCTGATTTTGGAGTTAAATCTGTACACTCCAAATGAGCCCTCAACTGACACAGCATGCACTAGATCCAAGTTTCCTTAGATCTGGATGCCCTAAATAACCCATTGCAATAAATGCATCATCTTCATCATCAATCTCTTGAGAGGGTTCACTTTCTTCATCTGCCTCATCTTCAATTATTACCTTGGGACTCTTTTTTGTAGTTTGATCACGCAAATTCATATGTAATTCTGAAATGTTTTGTTCTTTAGAGTTGTCGCAGGAAATCTTCTTTTTAATTTTTCGTGCGCCAATTTTTGATTTTTTCTTTGCTTGCTCTTCGTTTTTATATTTCAATTCCTCAAGATTCGGAGAACATGTTAGGACTGCGTACTTTTTTCTTACATTCCTTTTTCTTGATTGGTATATTGCTTTTGGAGGTGGGGATATTTCTAAAAATGGCACCTTTGCGACTACAGTCTTGTCTTCTTCATTACTATTGATTGGAAGTTCAGAAACGACATCTGGTTGTTTTTCTTTTCCTGTTTGATTGTCATCGTGAAGCTGCTCCCCCAACGGATTTGGTGTTTCAGCCTGAGTATCTTCTAGTGCAATATCAGTTGTGTCCGCTGGTACAAAAAGGTAATCGGTAAAAATGTTGGAATTAAATGGTTCCTGTTTTAGCAAATCGGCTCAATGCATTTTGGATTGTGGCTGCTTTACCATACGCTTCAGAAAAGAGTTCACTCACTTGGTAATAATACGACTTGGATGATTTTTCATCCATATGGTACAAGCCCGATTGTAATACGCAAGCGGCTGCGTACGGTGGGTGCAGTGAGCTGGGAAGCACATGAGAATGATGTTATATATTCTCTCTACAAAACGACACAGCTGTTAAGGAGGTATGGCTTACATGACCATCAAGCAGAAGGAGTACTTTATTCTCCGGAGAAGGATTAGTATGTATGCAAAAATGTTTCAGCCATTGAACGAAGAGTTCTGAGTTCATCCAACCAGACTCTTGGCACAAACCTAAGCTTCTAGGAGGTGCTTTATCAAAAAGTTCATCTTTTTTGTTTTCTCTTGAAAATATCAAGGCAACAAACAACAGTTACATGCTGGCCTCTTTCTGCTCTTGTCAGGGATCCTACTTGTTTTTCGCCCAGTTGATGCCCATATTTTCGGAGGTTTCTGGCTGCTGAAGTGAGTTCTGGCCGTCGTAGAGGTATGTCGGTATTTCTTTTGCGAAATCCTCTGAGCCACTCTTTTCCTGCGATTCCTTTTCCACGGTTAAATCTATGATCTAGTTTATTTTTTTCCGCAAACTCATAAGCTAATTGTCTCACTTCGGTTGTGGTTAAACCAAACAGTCTAGATTCAAGATATTTTGGGTGTTTTACCAACTCTTTCTCTGTTTGGGAATCAAAAGTTATTGAAAATGTGCCCAGACTTTTCTCTACACCTTTAACTCTTTTATTCTTATTAGCAGCTCTACGTCTAAGAGTTGCTTGGAGAACGTTATACACTTGATGCATAGATGCTTCATCCCAGGACTGTTCATTAGTCTTTCTGACGTACCTTCCAACCATGGTCATCTGTGGAAATAATTAAAAATCGAATTACAATTAATATAAATCATTGTACCAAAAAGACTAGAAATTGTACTGTGCGTCGTATGAAATGACATACTATGTCATTTTAACAACAACCACAATATGTCATTTTAAACATTTTCAATATATAGATTATTATTGATAATGTTAAAGTTGTTATTAAAAAACCTACTTACCAATCAATTGTTCACTGTTCACATATAACAATTAATGCCAACACAATATTTAATACAACGAATAATGATATAGAAACAGCAAATGTAAAATCCACGCATACAAAACTTTCTTGCCACTGAAACATAACCTACACAATAAAACCGTTAAATAAACCTGGAGAGATCTGTAAACTTATAGTCTATTTTAATAGTGTTTGTTACTTAGTACAGTTACCGAATAAGAGATGCCGCTTCTAGTTTCCTATATAGAGCAAGTGTGTCATTTTAGGACACTTATGGCACCCTATGGCAAAGAAAATTAATCGAAATCAAACAGATCTTTTCCATTAAAAAACGTAATATATTTGGTATTTGATCATTTAAATGAAGTTAACATCCATAAAAACGTAAGTTTAATACAGATGTTGGTTTGATTGATTATTACAGTACATACAGTCGAGGTTTCGAGTGCTTAGCACCTCAACCCTCAGGCTTTTGTGCTCTTGGCTGTATCTTTTGTGTGCAGAGACTAGTTGTCATCAGGTTTAAAAGTCCTTTCACTAGATCCTTCCCAGGTTTAGTATCTCGTTGGTCCGTGACTACGAGGGTTTTTTGACCAGGAGTTTGAAGTGTTCCTGCTAAGACACTCCAGTACGTCTGATGTTTTATTGTAACCACCATACCTACTGCAGTTTTTGATATACTAGATGAATACTGGTTCAGGACCAGTGAATTTCTTTTCAGACCCTTTCCTTGCAAAGATATCTGTCATTTCATTGCTTACTATACCTTTATTCCTCGGAACCAACTTAAGCCTTACTTTATTTTGGTTGACCATGGTTAAGAGTCACAGGCAGCACTGGTCCTGCCTGTCTGTCAGAAAGTACAAGAATCTTTCGTACTCTTTAACCCCTTTCAATGTTCATTGCCTGACACGTGTCGATATAATGTAGTTCTCCGTCTGAAATACGGATGCGAGCTTCCCCAACGATGCGTAGGCGTTACACCTGCGCTTAGAACCATGGACTCTAACTCCTGTTCCTCTGTAAGTTTTGAATCCGTCGGTGTTTCCTTCCTATTTCAGTTTAGCTGGACGTTTCATAATTGGTAGTCATCAGTTTTGGCCAGCATGTTATCACTTCTTATTTCAAAAAGCGAGTTTGTTATTACATCTGTTATTCTTGCTGGACTATAAGTGCTGGTTCCTTCGTGACAATTATCATTGCATTTCATGCTGTATGCAAACATTCTAGCTTCCGCCTTGAATCCAGAACTAGGTCGGAAGACTGCCGCGGTTGGGTTGCATCTCATCGCATCCGTTATTCGCAGGCAGCCTCAATTCAGCTTGCCTTTGATAGGTTTTTGGCAACGAGATAAAGATACTTTAGGTATCGCGCGTTTGGCAGCCATCAGGTCCATTTTCTCTTTGTTTACTTTGTAAAGCATGTCTGAATTCCAGGTTAGTTTAGTATCTCAGGTATTTGATCCACTGGTCTCAGTCACAACTGCACGATGAAGAAGCTTTGGCAGTTCTAGTTTCTCAAGCTTTTTTCCCAGTGAAGGAAATGAGCGCAGTTTTAGCAGGATTCAGCATTGGACATTTCTTCCTATTCCTCCACCGTTTTCATAGCTTACTACATTATCAACGAGATAACATAAGGCCATTTCCTCATTAGAAATACTAGAAGCAGTAAGCCATAAGCAGTTTAAAAGATCCTATTTCTCAAAATGTCCTCTATTGTGCCTTAAAGTTTATAATTTGCCCATATAATGGGCTTAGTTGACACTAGATTATCGCCCATTTACGTTAAAACGAAGTTCACCTGCTTGGTATCATTTCTTTGCAAGTTTTTTTTTATTTTATCAACGGTTTTGGCAGAAACCAATTAGGTACATCTATCATTCTTTAAAAGTTGATTCTAACTGTATTTATAGTAATTATACAATGATACAGCTCAAATTTTTTATTAGCTGGCTAATTCTCATATAAATTTTTAAAATATTAATAATTTCATCAAATTTATGTAACAAACTCTGATATCTTTAAAAATCAGAGACTCAAATGAAAAACGTGATTAACTTGTAATATCTACGCAGGTAGTGTAAGAGACAGATGTTCTTGTCAATATTGTTTTTATTTGATGATTAATATTTGAGCAATTCTTGAATGACGTCCGTACTGATTATTTACGTTGCATTAATATAGTATTAATGGCACATTGTTTTTTATCGAACGTTATTTATAGTTTACATGACCTTAAGATCAAGAGGGACAGAGAGCGAAACAGTGAAGGATAATAATTGAATTAACGTTTGTATGCTAACTGTTAGTGTTCACTTAATATTTTTTAAATGAGAATATTAATACAGGGTGTTTCAAAAAGAGGTGACCTCGTCTCTAGGATAGGTAGAAAACTCAAAAATAATTGGGGTTTGCTTAGAAACGCCATCCGTATTCAAGATAAAGCGCGTTGAAGAAAAAAAATTATAAACATTTTTTACGATTTTGCCGAAACTACTGGCAAAATTGTAATCAAATTTTACACGAATATGTTTTGGAAGCTGATACATCCCATGAATTTGTTTTTATGACTGACTCTCATAGAGGGCGCTAGTTATACGGTTCGTACCAAGTAGTAGTGAACATAACTTTTCAATGGTAGATTTATTAATCAAAATTTCAAGTGAACTTAAACATCATTCAATTTTCACCAAAAAGGTACTCTTGGTAAAACTCGATACTGTGTACCGTTTTCGGAATATTTTGATTTGTAAATTATGAAGTAATAACCGATGCTGGTATAAAGTAATGATAAAGTTATTAATTAAACAAAAAATCACAAGAAGAAAATTAAAATAAAGACTAAGAACATAAAATAAAATTCAATTAGAGTAAGTGTCCAAAATACCATAATAGTTAAATATCTGGGAGTGACCCTTGATTCCAAACTGAATTGGAAGGCACACCTGGAAAAAATTACTACCAGGGCGACTAGGCTTTTCTGGCAATGCAGAAGAGTTATGGGCAAATCCTGGGGAATACGAGGTGGTTCACTGGATCTACATAACTGTGATAAGACCAAAGATCACCTATGGAACAATAGTCTGGTGGAGGAGGACAGAAGTGTCCTCTGCAGTTAATATATCAACTGCAATCCAAAGACAAGCCCTTCTTGGTATTACCGGGGCAATGAACAGCACGGGGACGGCATCAATGGAAGCCCTTATTGGACTTCCTCCTCTAGAACTCTTTATAAGGGCGGAGGCAATGATGGCAATTCTTAGGCTGATATCGGGAGACTTATGGTCCCCGAACAATGTTCGAGAAGGACACACTGATACAACTGGGACAATACTAGACGAACCCATATTTCACATGAGTTTTGATAGCATGACACCAGAGAATATATTCACTGAGCGCGAGAATATCATCATCCCATCTAGGGAACAGGTGATGCACCCAGGTAATTCTGGAGAAATCATCTGGTTCACCGATGGCTCCAAAACAAACCATGGCACTGGTGCTGGTATAAAAGGACCTAGAAAGAGAATGTTCTTTAGCCTTGGTCGACATACGACTGTGTTTCAATCAGAGACGATTGCCGCTATAGCCTGTATTGATGAAAACATCAGAACAGGATATACCTTACAAAAAATTAAAATATTCACTGACAGTCAGGCTCTGCTTAAGGCTATCAGTAATCCAACAACTAGGCCTAGACTGGTGAAAAACTGCAAGGAATCCCTCAACAGGCTGGCAAGATACAACAAAGTGTTTCTAATATTGGTACCAGCACATGAGGAGATTAGCTAAAGAAGGCTCTAAAGGAGACTTCATAGGTCCGGAACCGTTTTGTGGAATTACAAAAAATTGCATAAGAGGGGAAATCGGGAACTGGATAGCTAGGGAACACCAATTCAAATGGAGTGTGACACAAGGGCACCTTCATACAAAGAGTTTACTGAACAAGGTAGACAAGGAACTCACAACCAGACTACTGAAACTGGGTAAGAGACATTTGAAGACAGTTACCGACTTGGTGACTGGACACTGCACCTTGAGGAAACATCTGTACAAAATGGGCAAAGTTAGTGAACCTATGTGCATAAAATGTGTACTTGATGATGAAACACCTACTCACATACTCTGCTTCTGTGAGAACTTACAAGAACTTAGACGGAAGCACTTTGGAGAGGAATTAATACAACCATCACAACTACTGAAAATCCCTCCAGTCAAACTAGTGGCCTTTATAGAAGACACGAAGCATCGGGAATGGAAGTAGATAACATGGGAAATGGTACAAAGATTCAGTTCAAGTGCCTGAGGACAATCCAAATATATGAATGAATGAATGAAAATACCCTTTTGACTTGTGGATTATCATCTCACCAGTAGTGTGCATTATGGGAGTTAAACATACCTTGTCGCGTAAAGGTGGCCTCGTCCGTAAAAAGAATACATTTTGAAAAATTCGGATTGAGGGCTATCCTTTCTTGTAATGTTTGACAAAAATCCACTTTAACCGGTAGATCGTCTGGCAAGAGCTCTTGGACTTGTCTGTAATGATGAGGATGTAGCTGCTGCTCTTTAAGTATCCTCCAAGTACTTGAAGAAGACGTATTTGTCTTGCCATATTCCTTACGCTAACTGTTGGATCTCGATCAACTAAATTTAAAATAATATTTTCTTTATCAATGGTTCTTGTTGTTATTGGCCTACCAAAATTTATTTTTTTTGGTCTCACATTCCCAGTTTCTCGACAACGTCGTTCAATAGCTCTAAATGTATTTTTACTTGGTAAGATTCTTCTAGAAAACTTCTGCATAACGCGTAACAGCTGCACTGGAACACTCCTGAACACTCGCCTAAAGTTAATAAAATGTCGGTGTATTCAACATTTGAGTACATTTTGATTAACATATCGTCATACCTATCAATAAATGACAGTTTTCCATGGCAAACTTACAGCACATCAAGATATACCGATTAGAATGGATTTTTGTGAAACGTTACAAGAAAGGAAAGCCCTCAATACCAATTTTTTAACATGTATCCGTTTTTTCGATGAGGTCTCATTTACGCGACAAAAAATTTTTACTTTATACCAGCATCGGTTATTACTTATATAATTTTCAAATCAAAATATTCCGAAAACGGTATACAGTATCGAGTTTTACCAAGAGTACCTTTTTGGTGTAAAATTGAATGATGTTTAAGTTCACTTGAATTGGTTAATAAGTCTAACCTTAAAAAAGATATGTTCAATACTACTTAGTACAAACCACTATGAGAGTCAGATTTAGAATCAAATTCATGGGATGTATCAGCTTCCAGAACATATTCGTATGAAATTTCATTACAATGTTGCCAGTAGTTTCGGCAAAATCGTAACTAATGTTTATAATTTTTTTTTCTTCAACGCGCTTTATCTTGAATACGGATGGCGTTACGAAAATTTTTTACTAAGCAAACCCCAATTATTTTTCAGTTTTCTACCCATCCTAGAGATGGGGTCACCTTTTTTTGAAACACATTGTATAGGAGCATACAATACTTCTGTATTGGCCGCTATTTAATGCCTTTAAGTGATGCAATGCAATGATGCAATTTTTCTTTGTGGATTATGTTCAATAAAATATAATCTTCATTTTATAAAAAAAATATGTTACAATGTTATGTTACTCTTTACATTATTTAACAAAAAAACAAATCAATAGTGCGCGGCAAATGCCGCTCCTACGATGTCCTGGCTCCGCTAGTTGTTCCCACATTCGACTTAAAACCCTCCATAACGGACTCCTTCCGAAGGAGCATTAAGGTCGAAACTCACTTATCAGCACCTCATAGGAACAGCGACTGATCATCACCGGCAGCAGCATTTTAAATCTTATGTGTATTTAAATGTAAGAGCGCCTACCTAACAACAGCAGCACAGCACCGACAAAGCACGGCAACGCCTCAACCATAACACATTTCTCAGAGAGAATATTTTGCGGACGGCGTGCTTGTGGTGTGCTGATCCTTTGCCGACGTCGTACCCTCACTTATCAGCATATTTCGGTTAGTACAGTCATAGATAAATACTATATACGGGGAAGAATGGACTCTCCTGTACTCAAGTCCGAACCCACAAAGTTTTGTCGAGTGTTGCGCCATCTATTATGGTGGAAGGTTAGTATTCACTTACGGGGAAAAAATAAAGCAGAAGACCTGCATGATCAGGCACAGTTTACTATAGTTTCTACTAGATGGCAAACCAAGCAAATATTGGCGGGTTTTTTAAATCATGCCTCTATTGTTTTTTCTTAAATAAACCAATAAAAACAGTCGCACAAAGTTTAAACACTTTTTGAAAAAACCCGTTATTTTATTTTGGTTCAAAAGTAGAATAGGTTGTTTCAAAAAGCCGTTTAAACTTTGTGCGACTGTTTTTATTAACCAGGACAATTTATTAAAAGACTTATTTCAACAAATATTTTGAAAAAATTTATTATACATTTTTTTAATAAAATAATACAGGTGATTTTCCTTATTTTCTAATTAAATTTAAAAGTTACACATTAGATCTAAAAAATAAAAACTATGAAATAAATTGCCTTTATTATGGGTTTATTTTACAGCTTACCTCGACAAGTATTAAATAGGATTAAGGTTCATTAAATTGTTTGAGTATACTATGAAATCAACCAAGAAAAAGCAAATACGTTTATTATCAACAACTTTCCATAACTTTTGTCATCATTTGCTATTTTTTCAAAGACCTCTACAGATCTTGCTTTCCCCAAGCTTCACCACCTGAAAATAAAAATAGAATTCTCAATTGAACAAAACCTTATTTTATAATTTTTACATAAACAGCTTTATTAAAAACTTACAAAATGTAAACAGAACCAAAAAGTGTCAGCAATCAATCAGCTGTGAGGAATATCTTCTTTATTTCAAACCAATGTCCGCTTAACTAAGTAGCAGCAACTACTTTCCGGGCTATATGCCCCGACAAACATCAAATTTCACGGAAAGTAGTTGTTTCTTCTTAGTTAATCAGTGTTTAGTTTAGTCTAGTTTAGTGAGGTGTCGAAACAGTATTACCTGAGCATGATTCGCTATCTCTGGTGTTTGCTTAAATCCTAGGTTTTCAAAGCCAATAACATTTCCCTCATACCAATTTGCGTGCAGATTTGGTTGTATGCTTATTTCATCAAACATTATAATGCAATGTTTATCTAGTTCATTTTTCAAGTTTTTTGTTTCAGCTTTGAGAACAGCAAAACCTTCGTCATGTATACCAGGTTGAATTGGAATTCTATTAAGGAGTTTCATGACTGTTTTCCTTGATGGCACTGCAAATAGCTTAGACAAGAATCTGTACCCAGATTCACTTTGTTTGTATAAAGCTAATGCCAATACCTTGTCTTCGAGTGTGTATCTTCTTCCTTTTGGTTTTTATCAACATTTTCAATTTGACTTTCAAAAAATCGTTTGCGAATGCGATCCATACTGGTTACACATTTTTCGAAAAGTTCAGATTCTTTAAAGGTTTCAGCAGCATACAACCTTTTTTTCAGCAACAGATGACTTCTTCTAAACTTGGTAGCCCTTTTTTAAATTGGGTGGCTCTTCGATAGAGACGTCTGGCTTTTGATGTTAGGTCTTTAACCCTTGAGACATTCACCTCAGCAAGTAAATCAGATCTTTCTAAAGAAAGAAATAATATCATTAGCAATTAATAATATCAATATGCAATATACATTGCATATAGATATAGCATTTTTCAATGTTAAATTTTCAACCCTATTTTAGACAATATTCTAATAGAAGTAGACAGTCAAAACTTGACATAAGTAAATAATATAAAAATTTATGAATGGATTTTTAAGCAATAATTTTTCATGTTTTTTAATAATTCAAAATATTTGCCTATAATATCTACCATTTCTGTGAAAATTTCTTTGTTAAACACCTATATTAATAAATCAATTAATTAATCACTCACTTCTTTTTGGAGTAACAGCAGTAGTCAAGTCTGCTAGTACAACATCGGTAGAATCTTGAGCAGCATATGTTGTTAAATTCAGCTCGGGGTCAACTGAATAGCTACAACTAGCCTCATTAACAGCACAGGATTCTTGTGCTTTTTTAGCTTCCAGCTTCCTGTAACTTCAAAGTCTTAGGAATCTCAGTTACAGATTCAGCACCAATTTGTGGTACAGCCAAAGAGGTTGATGGTTGAGCTTCAATTATTGAGGAAGGAACATCATCAGTTACTGGTTCTAAAGATTCTAGAAAATATAAACAATTGAATAAATGTAAGCTAGTCGCAGTTGTTAGTTTTTTTTTCTTTAATTATTATGTATTTACCTGGTAAATTGACTGATGGGCAAACTCCTCTTTTCAGAACTATATTTGGACCAAAATCTTCGGGTAAAAAGTGTAAGGCACACACTCTACAATTGTCATAAATGTTTTTGGATGTCATTTTCTCCTTCAACCTTCTATTTCCACATAAATTTACCCATTTGTCAAAAAATGTTTTACTATTCTTGGCAGGATTGGGAAAACGATGCTTAGAGTAGATGCTTTTATCTGTTTTTATATATCTATGTTTTATAGCAACCACTAACACAGCATGCGAGTGAAGGCATGACTCAAATATGCTAGCTGGATACTCTGAGACAAAAATTATTTAAGTTGTACAGTATTTCTAAGATGTCTTGACAATGCTCCACCAGATATGAAATGGTTCAAAATAAATTTAAGTAAACTTTGGAAGATATAAGCAAAAATGTTTATGTAGCTTCATTACTTTCAATTTTCGGCAAGTTGACTTAAATCCACTTATTTTGATCCTTTTTATATTTATGAAGACTTGTAAAGAACCACACAAATAATTATAAGAATAAACAGAATAAACATAGTTTAAACCTGACCACTTTCAAAGTATCTCTCTTGAAATAAATTTTTATATATTTGGATAGTTCTAATTATTTACAATCCCCGTAAGTACCCTCATGTTGGATTACTCTGCCTTATTATTCATGTTAATACTTACCCCAAAAAATGCAAATATAAAACTAGGAAATAGTCTTTAAATTTAAAATTATCAAAAACACAAAGCACAAAACAACTCACTAACATTCACTCAACAATGGCGAATTCCGGCATGAATAAGATGCTATGGAATATACAAACTATTTTTAGCATAAACATCAAAACAGCTTGGTTTGATTAATTCGCAGATGACGGTATTAAAGCAATCTGTAAAATTAAGTTTATTAGTGACCTTCCAGGCGGATAGATGGCGTTAAAAATGCAGTCCAATAGTGGTAATAAGAGATCGCAGGGCATGAGTACAGTACAATACAATATCTCTGACAATATAAAGTGAAGTTGGGTATCGCGACGGTGCTGTTCCCATGTCGATGCGTTAAGTGAACCCATACACAACCGACGAGTTGACCACTCGACGGTGCTGTGACGATGCTTGTCAGGTGCTGTGCTGTTTTTTTTATCCGTACGTTTTGTTGTTTATGATCTGCAATCGATACGACCGAACTAAATAGATTCCCTCAGAGTTATGTTATATCTCTGAAATATGTTCAATAAAATTGGTATATTATATATGTGTTATGAGGTGTCTGTTTATATAAAAGTGTCTTCTCCGTACGTGTTAGGAACAGCATTTTTCCTACGAGAAAATATCATTTAATTAGACACAAAATTACTATATCCAAACGAACAAGTTTATTAGTTACCTTCTGGTTATTGGTGTACTCATTGGAAGATATCAACGCAATACAGGGTGTTACTATATTCAACCGACAACGCTCTACCCCAGAAAGCTCTCGTTAATTGATGAATTTTGATATAGGAACATTAAACCCTAAAGGACTCAGTTACCGAAATACAGGGTGTTAAAAGTTTGAAATAAAAATTCAAAACTTATAAATCAAAAACGCCTTGAAATTTTTTTTTCAAATTTGGTGACCAATATGCTCTTTAAGAATGTAATATTTTGACATAAAGTAACTTTTGAGAAATTTAACCAGTCGCGCTATCGGGGTTAGTGGCAAATTTCATCCCCTTATTTTTTACGCCACTGGAACCAATATTTTTTTAAAAATGTTTTTAAAATTCTTTGTTTATTTTTTAGTAAAAAAAGGAATAACCTTTTATGGAGCTAAAATGAACGGTTTTGTAGAAATTTTCTCCTGAACAAAAGTCTGCAAGTAGGTACTTAGAGATAATAATTTACAAATTATGATTTGTAATGTAATTTGCCCGTCGGCGTTTTGCTAAACAAGTAAGTATTTGCTTTAAACCATATTATTGATTTGATTCCGAATAATGACTGAGCTTAAATAGTTGAAAAAGGAATACATGCTATTTTTGGGCTTAATTTCTGAGACCAGTTGCTGCAATTTAATAAAAATCAAATAACGGAAAAACTATCAAAATTAAATTTAAACAAACGTATTACAACAATTATTAAAAAACTACAATAGTTGTTCAAAATATCGGTCGTTTACTTGGAAGCACGTTCTACACCGTTTTCTCATTGAAAAACGTGTATTTGAGAATAACTCCGGATTGAACTGAATGAGTTCTGCCGCAGCTTGAATTCTTCTTCAGTTTCGACGATGGTTTCGTACACTGAGGACTTCATGTAGCCCCAGATAAAAAAAATCGATCGGGCTTAAGTCGGGTGATCTTGGAGGGCAAATTTGGGGTCCGCCTCGGCCAATCCATTTTTCCCTAAAACGTCTGTTTAAGAAATTTCTAGCACTTGCAGCAAAATGAACAGATGCCCCATCGTGCTGAAACCACATGTGTTGTCTAATATTTAACGGTACATTTTCCAATCATTCATCTACCACTTCTTCCAGAAACCGCGTATAAATATCTACATTCAATTTATTTGGCAAAAGGAAAGGTCCGATTAAACAATCCCCAACCATACCCACCCACACATTCACTGAAAATTTATGTTGAAATCCACGTTCACGAACAGAGTGCGCATTTTCTTCATCCCAAACGTGACTGTTTCTGAAATTAAAAATTCCTTCCCTGGTAAATTTGGCCTCGTCTGTATACGAGACATATTTGGGGAGATTTCGATTTTCATGACACTTTTGGACATACCAATTTGAAAATTCCATACGTACCGGAAAATCTCTAGGTTCTAATGCTTTGAACCCTGGTGAATTTGTAAGGATGCAACATTTGTTCTTTTAAAACTTTCCATACAGTACAATTGTCCACTCTTAATGCACGGCCTAGAGTTCGAGTACTTAAAGATGGCCTTTCAGAAATATTATTTAATATTGCCTCTTCCAGACGCACAGTCCTTGTTGTTCGTGATCTTCCGGTATTACTTCTCTCAATGATCAAGTATCCAGTTTCTTTCAGTCTTCTTTCAATACTTCCAAACGTAGAATGATGTGGAATTCGCGAATTCGACAATTGCGGAATCTTTCTTGGTATAAACGAGCTGCCATTCTACCATTTTTTTAGCTTCCCCGTAGATTATTAACATATCGGTCAATTCATCGAATGAAACATTAATTTAGAAACTAGTTTAAAATGAGTAGTTACAAATTAACTAAGTACCTACTTGCAGACTTTTGTTTCGAAGCAAATTTCTACAACACCGTTCATTTTAGCTCCATAAAAGGTTATTCCTTTCTTAACCAAAAATGAACAAAGAATTTAAAAAAAATTTTAAAAAAAATTTGTTCCAGTGGCGAAGAAAATAAGGGGATGAAAGTTGCCACCAACTCCGATAGCGCGCCACTGGTTAAATTTCTCAATAGTTACTTTATGTCAAAATATTACATTCTTAAAGAGCTTATTGGTCACCAAATTTGAAAAAAATAATTTTGATTTACGGCAAATTTTGAATTTTTATTTCAAACTTTCAACACCCTGTATTTCGGTAACTAAGCCCTTTAGGGGTTAATGTTCCTATATCAAAATTCATCAATTAACGAGAGCTTTCTGGGGTAGAGCGTTGTCGGTCGAATATAGTAACACCCTGTATATAACAAAATTTGAATAAAATGGAAAACAAAATCATAAAATGCAATAGTTAATACCTTGCGTGCGGAAAAGTACAACTTTCTTCAACAATATGCGTGCGAAAAAGTTATTATAGCCGGGAGCAAGGTTGTTCGGGTAGTATCGGAAAAAAATGCAAACATTCTTAAGTATAGTTGATAATTAGTGTATTCAAGAGAGACTGACAGTCAATGCGCAGAAAACACAATTATTATTTTTAAGGAAAATACTGCACTACCAGTGATAAAACCAATATTGCTAAGAGGAACGGTGAAACAATTTACTAAAGAGACAAAGTACCTAGGAGTACATTTTGATCAAAGACTTCCATTGAACACTTAACCATTACCCTCGGCAGATCCAGAATAATGTGAGGAAAAAACTGTATTAATCCAATGACCCAATTTTTATATACAAGTACTTTTAGACCAATGATAACCTATGAATCTGTAGTGTGGAGGACATGACCACGTAAGTGGGAGATATAAGCCTATTGAGTAGGTATCACACAAATCCTTGCTTGCTTGTAATTATGTAGGCCATAAAAACCACTCTCACAATTGCGATGGAAGTTCTCGAGGAGGTCCTGCAGAACATACCTCCACTGAAAATTTTCATACAAGGCGGATATCTGTTATGCACTCAAATGCAACTTCTTCAAAGTCAACAACAAATAAACCGAAGGCACAGTGCTGGCTATCTGAATCTTATCGAGAAGCTAATAGTGGATTACTTTATGGGACTACCCAGGAGCCATAATTGTAGGGCTAAATCGAAGGAAAGCTATTCCAATAGTGAAAGTGAAAGTGCCATCTTCGCGTACAGCCGTAACGAACGCCTTCGAAGAGCGTTGCAACGTGACGGTAGTCTGTGTACCTACCAGTGCAAAAGAGACATAAGGGCAATGAAAAGGCTGATTAAATGCCGAGACAAAGCTCATTATTGTCTTTTACTTACTTACAAAGTTTTTGAAACATATTTTTCAAAGAACATAGACCGTTTACTAAGAAGCAACAACTACTTCTGGGGCTATATGCCCCGGCAGTCATTGAATTACACTTCTAAGTTAAACGGGGTTTGTATATCTGCAAGATGTAACTAACCATTCTGGTTTGTAATTATTAGAAGGGACAACATCATTAAGTAAATAACTAAAAAACCAAGATAGTTTTTTGTCAACAATTTTGGTTTTTGGTTAGATGTGGGGATGTCGCTGTTATCGTATTATTAGCATTTCCTTCACTGGTGAATTGATGTGGTTTCAGCGTTGTCTCCAGTCCAGGATGTACAGATGACATCTACCTTGTACTGATCAGGCGCAAAAACGTCGAAACCGGTCTGCAAGTTATATTTTCCCTTCTAATTACAAACCAGATTGGTTGGTTGAATCTTGTAGGTCATACCGACCCCGTTTGATTTAGGGTTCGTTTATGTTGGAGCTTCGATAAACGATAAGAGCAGCGATAGTAGCAAAGCGAAGAAAATGATAAGAGCGCCGATAATTGTTTAGTCTATTTTCTTTGCTTTTATATCAAGTGAGGTCGGCGAATGAATGTAGTCAAAGGTTTCTATTTTCATCCTCATATATTCCATAAACTTTGCAGGGTGTTTCCTTAATTGTGTATAAAGATGATGAAATTCTCCAAACATGTACCTTCTTGTATTTATAGGGTGTGCAGAGAATTTGCGTTTTTTTCTGCTGTTTCAACAATATAATATTTAACTGCATTTGAATCTAAAAGTATTTTTTCTTCAGAATCACTCATTTAAAAAAAAATATTTTCAATCGATTGATCGAACAACCTCTCAATGGCTTCACGTGTACTACAAAGCGGAGATCGTCGCTATTGTTGAAGCTTTACTGTAAATGGCATATCATAGAAACGAATTTTGCGCAGCTCTTGTCGCTGCTCTAATCACTGCTCTTATCGCTTATCGCAGCTCCAACATAAACGCATCAAGTCTGTGGCACATGAATCTCTAGAATGGTATGAAATTCCACTGGGACAGTTCATTAGGGGAGATTCGCAAAAATTTCGCCACAGATTTGATAAGATAATATAGGAAAACTGTCAAGGCCGTAGTAGGTATGTTAAGAGCTAATGGGGTTGACGGACGAAACCATGAACAGATTTTGTCACCTAGAGTAGGAAACTACAGCTCATCCAGTTGTATCCAGTTGTAATATTTGTTATTATTACATAAAATAAAATTGTCTTGACGAGCAAAACACAACTTTCCAGACTTTCCGTAAACTAGTGCTGTGCCCGCCACAACCAGGTATCTGGTTTGGCAGAGTTTTCACCAAATACACTAATCGGCTTTGTGAAGAAACTGAATTTGTTCGGCGAACTATGGATAGGTGTGAGCAAAAATAGACTCTTCCTAGTAGCAGTGGAGGACCGAATAGACCCACTCACCACAAACCTAACCTAATATTGATTTGAAATCATTAAAAATGGTTTGTTTGTGTTGAATATTCAATCACATGCTACATTGAAGTGAAATTCAATGCATACCGAAGACTTAAATAATCTAAGGTTTCGTTTTTTCTACGAATAACGGTATACGAGAAATATCTACCTCGCACTGATGATAGAACAACTACACCGAAACCAAGAGAAACACCTTCTTTTGATTGCGAACCAAAAATAATACATTGAATTGGCTTTCGTTACGTTTTCCATTGTATGATAATCCGAGGAATTATTGTTTGTTTATCGATGAAAGTCAATTTTTTATTTTATTTTCCAATATAAGTTTTTCTGTCCCGTGCTATTTGCTCTTCTTCTTATTGTTCCACATTATTATCGTGGAACAATTTCAGTGAACTAACGGAATAAAACAATACCATTAGATTCACGAAGCAAGTTTACAAAACAGCACTAATTAGTATCGCATTTGTAGTCATTCTTAAATAGAACGACATGTTTTTCCAAGTCATGAAAATCAATTAGTTGTATTTTTTCAAAACATTTAAACAAAGTAATTCAAAAAACACGATGTCTATTATCGATATATATTCAATATGTAATTGTCTTTAACATAGCTCGGCATCCCATGAGACTACCATAATCGTAGTTTTGCTTTAGTATCCGTGAGGATGTCAGTGGAAAGTAATGATGCAATTATATATAGATTATTTAGTGTTTTTGTGATGTGATGGCTTTATTTGAATTAATAGAAGAATATTATAACAACTGCCTACGGTTATCTTTTTGTTTATTACATTTGAAAAACTGCCAATGTTTTCTATTAGATGTAGACTGTAAGGTACGTGCAAATTACTTCTCTTCGAATATATTACTCTTGAAGCAATTTCGGAACTAAGCGTCATTCTTTTTCATGAATAAAATCCAAATAAGGGATATACCTTTTTTATTTAAACACTTAAATTCCTGCATCAACCTCTGGGGTTATTATATAAAACATCGTTTTATGCCTCAAAGGCCAATATCTTCTACTTTTTTTGTTATATTTCTCCACTTTATTCGATCTCTTGCAATCCTATTCCAGTCCCTTATTCCTATCTGTTTCAAGTCTTCAAGAATCCTACCCACATGGCCTAACCATCGAAGCCTTTGTGCTTGAATTTTATTTGTAATGTATGGTGCCTTATACATGTCTTGGATTTCTTTATTTGTTCTGCTTCTCCACTTCCCCGCATCTTCAATTCCTCCGTAAATTTTTCTTAAAATATTTCGTTTCCACGTCTCCAGTTTACTTTTATTCTTTTTTTTAATATCCAAGCTTCACTTCGGTATAACAGAATAGGTTGTTTGATTGTTTTGTATAGTCTGATATTTGGTTTCCTTGTTAATAATCTTGATTTTTTCTAGGGCTCCCAAGGCTCTGCTGGATTTCATTATCCTTTTGTCTATTTCCATACCTTTATCGCTTTTATCTGTCACTGTTACTCCCAGATATTCAAAATGACTTTTTAAAAAGAATAGTTTTTACCATTGCTTGTTATATCTATTTTCGTGTTTTCGCCGGCACCTATTTCTAAATATTTAGTTTTTTCTTCATTCATATAAAGGCCATACTGTCTCGAAATATTTTCAAGATTTATAAAAATTTGCTTAAGTTCTTTTTGTGATCTTGTTATTATTGCGATGTCGTCTGCATAGGCTATCACTTGATGTTTTTTATTATACATATATTATCACATTTGGATCTATTAAGATGCCTCTTAAGGTCGAAACACACCTATCAGCACCTCATAGGAACAGCGACTGATCATTACCGTCGAGTTATCAACTCGACGGTTGTGTATGGGCTCACTTAACGCATCGACACGGGATACCCGACTATAGGCTTTACTTTATATCGTCAGAGATATTGTATTGGCACGCCGTCCGCAAAATATTCTCTCTGAGAAATGTGTTGTGGTTGAGGCGCTGACGTGCCTTGTCGGTGCTGTGATGATGCTGTTAGGTATGCGCGCTTACATTTAAATACACATAAGAAATAAAATCTGCTGGTGATGATAGTTGCTGTTCCTATGAGGTGCTGATAGGTGTGTTTTGATCTTTATATATATATATTGAATTATGTTTTTTGAGATTTAATTTTTATTCGCACACTGTATTATGATTAAATTAATTTAAGATTTGTAAATGAAGTGTTATTGTTATTATGGTGAGTTTACACATGCATGGATTTAGTGGCGCCAGTTCTATTTGCACGCCAGTAAAAGTTTACACTATGTGTTCAAAAACCAAATTAAGCGGCACGCCATATTCATTTTTAAACTGTTTTTTACAGTGCGCACTATGTCGAGTGAACTTTCTGAAGCCTGTAAAATAAATAGATGTCAAAGATAATAGTTTAATATTATTATAACGCCTTACAAAGTTTTTGAAAAATATTTATCTTTGACTAAGAAGCAACAACTACTTCTCGGGCTATATGCACCGACAGTAAAATAGTCGCTAAACTTTTAGTGGAAAAAAAGATAAAATAATTACAGAAAAAGAAACGCAGCCAACGATAAGGCTGTGTCTGGGTTAAACCTTGGCTTGGTCGTCGACCTAATTTGGATGCTTCTCCAAAACTTCTAGGAGAACTCGCAGCAAAGGATCCTGCAAGCTATAAAAACTTCTTCGAATGACAAAGCAACATTTTGATACTCTTTTTTAACCATGCTAAATTAGATAAACTACAATCACAATCAACAAAAATTAGAAGCTAAACCGAAACGAAAATCGAACTAAAACTGGCGAGTGGACGCCGACGTGTAAGCACGTGTTTACACTTGTAAGTTTTGATTTTCGTAGGAATTTTTCACCACTGGCGCCAGTGATTTCAGAAGGATGCAGATTTTTTTGGTCTATGCATGCAAAAATGAAAATTGTATGCAAGTCGATGTTTACACTTGCTAATTTGATTTACTGGCGCCACTAAATCCATGCATGTGTAAACTCACCTTGAGTCTCTTTATACTGTACAATGTTGATGAATATACACAGATCTGGTCACTTTTATTCCGTACATAGCGGTTTGTTGGTACAGTATTGCCACAATCTTTTTCGTTCATTTCTTTTCTAACTCACTTGCTCGCTCGATTTGTCAAGTGTCGAAAGTTTCCAAATCTAAAACCAGAATCACAGAAGCAGAACACAAAACAGATTACTTGTACATAATCCTCGGTCTGTTCTGTGAGTGATAGTCATTTTCATTCATTCATTCGTTTGGGTTGTGCTCAACAGCCCTACAGCCCAGACACTTGAACTGAATCTTGGTACCATTTTCCATGTTATCTTCTTCCATTCCAGAAGCTTCTTGTCTTCTATATGGGCCACTAGTTTGACTAGAGGATAGTAGTTGTAATGGTTGTAATATTTCCTCCCCAAAGTGCTTCCGTCTGAGTCCTTGTAACTTCTCACAGAAGCAGAGTATGTGAATAGGTGTTTCATCATAGACTTCACATTTTTTGTGAGTGACAGTGAATTCTCTTTTGTTATTTTGGTATAGATGGCGGAGAATATTTTGACCTATTATTGAAGCTTACGCCCAAACCAAAAAAAAGAAGAGAGAGTCTGCTTTCTAATGCTAACGCATTTTTTTTGGTTTTGTTATTGTTTTTAATTTTAGTAAAAGCAAAATGCATTGTTGTTAAACGAAAGGCGATACCGAATGGGAAAGCCTGTTATAATTCGAACTTCAACGCTTTAAAAAAAAACTGGCTGCTTATAACACCAACTCTCGCTGGTAACACTACTCATTCCTTTCCTTCGTGTCATTCCGTTGGCATCGATATTCGATATGTCTTGACGTAACTTGAGATTGGAGTATGTTAAATCGGCAAGGAGGTACCGATGTACCTGAATAGTGCCTTCATTTTTAGTCCTATTCCTTGGAGTTATTTCAGGTTATTAGCAGGCTTAAGTTTGAGGAAGGCTTCTTCTTCTATTCAGCAATCTCCCTGTCCTGGGACTCTGTAGTCCTATGCATTCTACAAGTATTCTAATGGATTCTTCTTCTTACATTCCTCAGAATCTTCTTGCTCTACTAGTTTGAACTTTTCGAGGTGGTAAAGATGTGCAATGTATCCAAATTTCAGAAAAGTACAGGACATATTGGGTATTTCATTATCCAGTAGTGTATTTTTTAAGGTTCTATGTAATTTTTCCATAGCTTTGAAATACAATTTTACATAGCTACAACTTTTATTTCCATTGCGTGAATTTTACTCGAATTTTAATTCGATGTATCATGCGGCGATGGACAGTTACTGGTAGTTTTAAAACTTAATTTTCCTTGTCATAAAAAGAAAACAAGTTGTTTCAGTTTTACGTAAAATTTCTAAAATAAATAGTTCCGATTTGATTGAAGTTAAATCCAGGATTAAATTATACTATCATATTGAAAAATAACTGCTGAAGTTTTTATCGTAGTTTCCATTTAGTCTATAGGAAATAAAATATTTGAAAATATTTATTAAAAAATTTTTATTAAACAATTCGCATACAACAATATAAACAAACCAACATAACTAGTCTTAACAAAATTAATATGAATAATATGTTCTCTTATATAATGATTAATGTCCTTTTTTGAATCCCCATTCTTTGTGATCTTCGTGTCCTCCTTTCTTTCCATGTTTGTGCTCATGATGATGATGGTCATCGTGTCCACCAGCTTTCTTGTGTCCAGCAGATTCATGATAATGAGATCCTTTCTCATGTCCTCCTTTTTTACCGTAGTGGTCTTCGTGGTGTCCTCCTTTTTTGTGACCTCCTTTCTTGTGACCTCCCTTTTTGTACCCATCTTCGTGGTGGTGTCCTCCGTGTTTCTCATGGTGGCCTGAACCATGATCTTCATCGAAGAAGTGCTTTTCTTTTTTGTATTCGTCTAATTTGTGGACATCATGACCTCCTTTAGTGTGGTGACCCTTCTTGTAGGAACCTTTTTCACCATATTTGTGGCCTTTTTCGCCCTTTTCACCTTTGTGATGGTGGGCGTGATATCCGTCGTCGTGGTGATGATCTTTTTTGTGTCCTCCGTGTTCTTCGTAATGTTTCTTGTGGCCTTCTTTATCGTGATGTCCTTTGGATCCCTTTTCGTGGTGGTGGTGACCTTTGTAGCCTTTATCGCCCTTTTCTCCATGACTACCGTGGTGGTCGCCGTGGTGCTCGTGACCGCCTCCCTTTTCCCAGTGGTGTCCATGGCCAGAAGCTGCTACTTCTAAATCACTAACTTCACGTTTATCTCGACTGATTTCACGAGATTCAATAAAAGTTACACCCACGAGAGCTACTAAAGCGAGGACGAAAAGTCCTTTATAAGTATTCATGATGATATGAATACTTGGACGAATTGATTGATACTGTTTTGGTTGAGGTGATAATCGCTTTTATATGATTTTTGTTTATAGCGTTAGTGAAATGATTAACAAATTGTCTATTGCATTTGCGGTAAGCCTTTCACTATCGAATATTTTTATATTATAATGTAATGATGTTAAACTGTTAACTTTGGCCATAGTAACATCTAGTTACCAATATTGCTCATCACGCTATTTCTCTTTCTGCTTCATAAAATTTATTGTTACTATGTAAGATAAAATTTTTTATATTATCTCATTTCAATGAATCTCGGCATAAATAAAGGGGTAGTTCCGATTTCTTGTTGAATTTTAAACGTTTTTATGCAAATTTCAGCATAAGTATACATTTATATGATATCTTAAAGACAATCTAACAATGGAGAGTATCTATTTGTTTATTATAGGAGTATATTGAACATCGTTTCTTAATTTTTCAATTTCTTATTTCATGAATTTAAGTCTGTCTTTGTGATAATTTAGTGGTATTATTCAATATGGGGTGATGATTTGATTCAAATAAGAATTTTGCAGGATTTGACTTATCTGGATGTGAATTTTTAAAGCAAATAAGATGTTCACTATATGTTATTCCAAGATTTCTTTGTGTTTCACCAATATAAGTTGCGTTACAATGGAAACATTTGATTTTAGAAACACCCGATTGTTGTTAAAAAGTTAATTTCTCTTTAACATGTGCCTAAATTAATTTAATATTGAGATTTGTTTATTTTAATTTCGTTTTCAAAATTTGAATTGAACACATTGGAATTAAAAAAGCTCTTTGTACTTTAAAGTGTCATGCTGCCAATTTGTGTGACAGGGTGATTTGGGTCGGATGGTATTGTCATGTCTGTCAATAAACTGAATATTCAAGTTTACTTTCAATTTTAGTGATCCGTTAAGTCTAAAAAGTTTATTGTTTTATTTTCTTTTATTTCTAATGTGTGTTAGTTATTAATAACCCGAAAAAATATATTTATTGTTCCAAAAGTATTAGGTAAAGTACGACCAGAGATCTAAGAAGGTCGTAAATCAATATAGGCGGACGACCCTCATTATTACCTATTGTTCGAAATATAGATAAGCAATAAAAGTGTGTGTGTCTAGTTTGGCATTTTATTAATAGTAGGCTCTTCATTATTTTTAGCATCGGCTTACAAAGAATGAAACTGGTATCCAGTGTTGCAAAGAGACTTAAAGGAAGTCTCTTTTACAGAATTGATTCAAATTTGGAAAACTCACTAGTAGCAGAAAAATCATATGGAATATGTGCGCCTTAAGAAGTGGAGATTTGAATATTTATTGGGAATAAACAAATTTAGAGAATGGTGAAACAGCATTGTATTTGGATGGAACTTGTTTCGATACACACAATATTCCAAACAAAAGTTGGGTAGACTCATCTGACTTGTGCCAAACTAATGCGCCGTCTAATAAAGTAAAACGCATTGTGATAATTTACTCAGGAACCGAAAATAGAAGAATTATTTTTGTGATTAATTGGCTGAAAGCTTGGGAAATGCGGTACTCAGACTTCTTCCTTATCATTGTATGTTTAACCCGATTGAACATCTTAAGCTTATGTCAGCAGTTCAACTGTGGTAACTCATATTCAAACAGAAAATGCAAACATTTCTGATTTTAGCTGGGCCAAGTGTGTTTACGACCTTCTTAGATTTCTGGTCTGGAGTGTGTGTATATTAAATTTAATTCTAAACAACTTAAATATTATAAATTTTCTGAACTATAATCGCATATCCCAGGTCCACCTGACCTGCTATGAGTTTTTTCAGAGATTTTCTCGTAGCAATAGGCGAAAGCTGGGCCAGTACACACCTCTCAGGCACCTACCGCCGTTCCCCCCACTCCCATCCTCTGAACCAAACAATCCAGCCAATGTTGTCTGAAGAGGCTCCGGACAGCCTATAGCGGCCCGCTCCCATCGAGAGGAGGGAGAATGAAATACTATCCTTCCTTCCTTTCCTTAATAATGATATTAACCCAATATCATCATCATAAAACAAAATTTAATGCCTAGGGCAGGTACAACTCTGCGTAGAATCGACCGCCTGGTGATAACTCAAGTGGTTGGTGATTTATGACCTTCTTATATTTCTGGACGTAATTTACCTACAGTACATGCTAAAATATCAACAACATATGAATGGAAATTGAATATCCTTGGCTACATTTCCTCTAGACGATGTAAATCTGTTATGTGAATCCGGTCGAATAGTATATGTTTCTATCGTGGAATTTGTTATTAATTGATATTATTTGGTAATTATTTTCTTTTCTTATTACTTATTATTTTTATGTTGGATTTCAGAACATGGAATTATACAATACTGATATTTTTCTCCTTAATAAAAATCATCAAAATATTCAAATTTCCTGTATTTTCAAGTATTTTATTTTTATTAATTAATATATTTCTTTATTGTCTTAAAACTGTACTCATTGGTTTCTCATTCTGCTAATCCAGGTATGAATAATTTCTAAATAAATCTAATTTATCTAAAAAAAAAACAAAGTATTTTATTAAAAACAACATTGCTTGAACAATAAAAACTGGTGCTACTAAAAATTAATTATCGTTGCGGTTGAACTAGCATACCAAAGATTTTACAGTTGGTAATAAATAAGTATACCATTTAATAACATTGTTTTGCAAGGTATTTATTTTCATAATAATATAAATACTGTACTCAAGAATGACGAACAGTGCAGCTTTAGAAAGAATATGGTGTAACAAAAATTGCCACAATAAGTAAATGCCTGAATATTATTAATATAATGAAAATATCCACGAGAATTACAATATTATGATGTTTCCTCCATGAAAATGTTGCATGCAAGTTTCATGGAACTTTTTAGTTTATTATTTGAAACATGCGTCATAGAATTAACCAAACTGGTGTTTTACTGATTTAGTTTCTCTCTATCGATAAATTAAAAAACTGATCTGACAAGTAATACTAATAAATTAAACGTCAAAGTTAATAGTTTAATACGTTACGGAGGGTTGTTACATATGAGGCCATCTGGTCGGATAGGTCAATCCCTCTTTTACCCTTGTTATAGGCAAGTATTACCAAGGGTTTTGTTGTTGCTTTACGTTCTTTCTTTTTTGGGTTACTTTATTTTGCAATGCTTGATTGTGTTTGGTTGTTTGTTGCGTTTCTGGGTGAAGTTGGAGTGTGAATGGTTGATGGTTGATCATTTGTTGAATCAGTAGAGGTACCCGGTTGCGGTTGCTGATCGAGGCTTTGGTTCTATGTCTACCATTGTGGGTGCATGTTTCATCGAAATAATTCGAACATCTCTAGTGTCCTTCCATTTTAGGACAACAATTCCGTTTTCATCCTCCTTCGAAATTACTTCCCCCCTTTTTAGTTTTGCTAACATAACCTCTTTGGGGATGTCTTTTTTGTTAGCACGTAAGATACCAACAATGTGAGTGGCATTCTCAAACATTAATTTTGCAAGGGAATAACTGGTGTAAAAATTATCAATATACAGGGTTCGGCCTTCATTTAGGAGTGGTCCAGTAAGTTCCATGCACACATTTTGAGCTAGACCCACTTCTCGCACACCATCTTTGGATTTTCCTGCTTAGATTTTTAGGGCCAATGTGTGACCCTCAGTTGAACATAATTTGAACAGTTTTATTCCGTAACGGTGTGTCTTGTTCGGAATATATTGCCGAAAAATCAGCCTGCCCCTCCAGGGCACTAGGGTCTTTTCCTTCGAGCATAGTACAAAGAGGTTCAATTTTGGCGAGACGATCCCCTTTTTGGATTGTTTCATTATTATTGAAGTGCAGCATGCACTGTTTGTATATACCCAGTAGTCAGCAAGGGAGGAAAGTTTCACCAAACCCATCCACATCGTTAAACCTAGAAACTTTCTGATTTCTTCTGCAGTAGTTGTCTCTGTAACAATAAGATTTATGACGTCCTCATCGACCAAGAGATTAAATACATCCAAAGGCGTTATATCATCTGCTATGTTTTTTTGTACTCCTGTTCGGCCAGTAAAGGTAAATTGCTTGTGGCGTCCAACATATTTGGTGCAGGTGGCGTTTGTTTTATTTGCGTCTTGGTTTGAAGGTGTAACAACGTCATCATCTTGGTCATCTTCCCACTTATCATCATTTTCATCTTCCTGGATCACTTCATCAAAATTTTCTTCAAAAAAACTTTCATCTGATGAATTTGGGTGTTGTAGTCCGGATCGCGAACAGAATCGTCTGAATCAAAGACTTCAGGTACGCTGTTTTCGTCAAGGTCAATTTCATTGGCAATTCCTTCCAGCTCTAGGTCGATCAAAGCTTTGCGCTTACTCATTTTTAGCACTCAGTCACTTACTAATAGTTTCTAGTCACTTACTAACATTTATTTTTAAAACCTGTAACAAAAGAAAAAACAAAAATTAGAATAAATGTGTCGGGCATATTTGATTGACGTGGCCCCTACGTAAAAAATCCATAAAAATTTTCTGTGGGGCCGCGTCAGTCATATATGACTGACATAGGGAAAATGGTGGGGAAAGCTAAAAACAAACAAAAAACACTAAAATCAACCAAACCTAACATTTTTGCCACTTTTTAACATAAATTAAGTAGAAAACACACGTGGCCTAGTGGGGAATTTTCCCAACATACACGTGGCATGCAATGTGTTTTAAACGGGGTTGGTATATCTGCAAGATATAACCAACCATTCAAAATCGAAATAAATCAAAATGTATCCATGGCAACGTAGATTCTAGTAGATATCCAATGAAATCAGTTAATTTGAGGTCATTTGATTGAACACAACCAATCAGAACAACATTACACTGATAACAGCCCATGGTCTGTTATCAGTGTAATGTTGTACTGATTGGTTGTGTTCAATCAAATGATCGACGAAATATTATGTAATATGCACCTCGGGAATAACTGTCTATTGTCTCGCCTGATTTGCAGACTCGACTATAATATACAGTTTTTCGTCTTTGGTACATAAATAACTATTTACTTGCTTGCTTCAAACATTAAAACACATTTTCCAAAAAAAATTTAAATACAACATAACAGTAAAAGGGAACGTTCACTCCAGCTAGGATCATAAAGTGAATTATTTCACGATTCCTGTGTTTATTAATGATGAAATGACTTTAATGCATTTTTCATATCGACTAGACAGTGGTAATGATGATCAACCACCTCTTTTCAAAATCAGGCTAAAGGTTCCTTCTTTAAATGTTAATTATTTTGCCTTTACATGAAATATCTATAGTTACTATTATTTAATCTATTAATTACATTTAGTAGTCATTCAACAAACAAGTAGTGTATTAATAATCTGGAAATAATTTTGAAAAATATTAAATTTGACAGTGACAGATATTGGTGAACCAGCTAATTAATATTGAGATTTTATTTGAATGAATGTTTGGCTGCTATAATAATAACCAATTTAAGTGTATGTTTGGTTGCATATACTAAAATCGTTTACCAGTAGAAAAGCATTCATTAACGATCAATAAAGCAAATAGTTGATTTTTTTTTCGTCGATCTTTACAAAAAATTACATTTTACGTACTAATTTCCAGATGAAAAATCGACTATTTTTGAAGGCAAGTATTTTTCGTCCGCTAAAACGTTAACATATCCAAATTTCCGAAACTTTGAAAAAACAAAGCGTTGGATACAAACCGAAAAAATCTAGAGTATTTAGTCGAGATAAAATAAACAGATTTCTTCGTGATGACCCAGATGAAACTTATATTT
Organism: Lochmaea crataegi; assembly: GCA_947563755.1. Classification (NCBI taxonomy): domain Eukaryota; kingdom Metazoa; phylum Arthropoda; class Insecta; order Coleoptera; family Chrysomelidae; genus Lochmaea; species Lochmaea crataegi. Next base: position 18,512,522 of record OX387426.1, read on the forward strand.
TGCTCAGCGGACGAAAAGTACTTAGTAATTTTTTGTGACGGTCGACGAAAAAATGTAATAACCACCTCGGCGAAAAACTGTCTAGTGTCTCGCCTGCTTGGCTGCACCTCGGCTATCGATTTGCAGGCTCGACTATAATAGACAGTTTTTCGTCCTGGGTACAAAAATAGGTAACTGTTTCACGCAAATCGGATGCATCCAAATTATAGATTAGACGGTGACAGATATTTTGACATATTAGTTGAGATCCTTCTGAAGAACTAAAACTGATTACAGTTTATTTTAAACTCTTAAGTGAATAAGCAAATCGACTAAGAAAAACAGATTGGGACAACTATAACACCTGTCTGAAAAAAAACCTAGCACATATCCAGAGAAAAGGGAGGGCTAAGCACCATCTCGATCTGGAAAATGAGCTTGAGGACCTGAACAGGGCAATAATCGATGCATTTGAATCGAGCTGCCCTCTTCAAGGACAACGAAGCAGCAGAGATGCACCCTGGTGGAATAAACATCTGTCAGAATTAAGATCTCAAACCCGGGACCTTTTTAATAGAGCAAAACTCACCGGAGACTGGCAGAGATACACCGAAGTGAGAAACACCTACTGTAAGGAAATTAGAAAAGCCGAAAGAAATAGCTTCAGAAAATTCTGTGGAGATATAATCACAACACCTGCTGCGGAAAGACTCTACAAAGTCATGGCAAAAAGTAGGGTCAACACAGATATGGCTTTGAGGAAGCCAGACGAGAAAGTACTACAATGGCTAAGCACATTTGTAGTAACGAAAGCTTAAAATGGGCTATGAACACCTTTTCACCTTTCAAGGCACCGGGAGACGATGGAATTTTCCCAGCATTGCTCCAGCAAGGACAAGACGAAATTCTACCACATTTGGTTAGGATCAGTCGAAGCAGCTTAGAACTGGGTTATATACCAGAAGCATGGAGAAGGGCAATAGTAACCTTCATTCCAAAAGCTGGAAAAAGGGACACAACAAACCCCAAATTCTTCTGACCAATTAGCCTAACATCGTTTGTGCTCAAAACGATGGAAAATGCTATTGACAATTGTATTAGAGCGGAAATCCTAGTGAGACTACCTCTCAGCATACTCACCGGGCAGACAGATCTACGGATACTGCACTGGTAAAACTGACTGATACTCTCCATGAGGCTGTCAAAAGAGCATTAAATAGAAGAGGTGTAGGCAGCACAATATCCAAATGGATGTCGGAACTGCTCACCACTAGAGTAGCAGAGACGAGGACGAGCGAACAACTGTGTCGTTTGACTGACCTCGGAATATCCTGCCAAGGATATGCCGATGATATTGTCATAACAGCCAGGGGAAAATTCGAAAGTACCCTTTGTGACATCGTACAAAAGGATCTGAACTATACAAATAGCTGGTGTAGGCAAGTGGTATTGATTATTGGAATGCGCGTGACGTTACTTAATAATAACATAAACTTCGGACGTCCTTTTTAATAACGAAAAGCAAATGTAGTGTAAAACTCGCTCTTGAAACGAATGAACACTCCACTTTCAGCGTCCAGCTCATTCACAAAATTAAAAGAAAAGTTATACACCGATGCTACTATAAATATGGTATTTTGTGTAGATCGCTTTTTTTATATACTGGTCATTCTTGTATTCTTCTGTCTCTGGTCTGGATCCCTGGCCATTCTGTTGGCAACGAAAAAGCAGATTCCTTTGCAAGGGAGGGTGCCGCAGGTGATTTTTTCGGACAAGAAAATGGAATTAGCGGAAGATGATGTATCTGGAGCGAAATCAAAATTTGCACAATCTAAAAATCCTCTTGTTTGGGATTTAAACCGTGGTTTACCTAATTCAGGGAATAAAAATATAGTTGTAGAATGGTTAGTTATCATTGATAATTTGTCTCATATATGTTGTCAAAGAATTAAATATTTTTGCTGAATTTTATTTTTGATTTTATCAATGAAAGTGAAAAAAATTTAGTACCAGGAAGTTGGCTAAACCTAAAGTGAACGACAACTTTGTTATTTTGAATGTAACACCCTATATATTATTAACTTTTCGGATCCTACATTAAATCTTAATGTCAAAATCGGTCGATTCATTCAAAAGTTATAGCAGTTTGAAAATTAAAAAAATCGTGTTTCATCGAACTTTGATAAGCCTTTTGAGCTCTTCGAGCTCAAAAGCATCGAATAGCTTTATCTTTGAGCTCGGAAAGCTCAAAATAACACAAAAATTAAATTTTTGAGCTCGAGGAGCTCAAAAACATCGCAACTAGCGACAAAATCGCATGCGTTTGAAAATTGAATTTAGCGGGAAGTTGCAGGGATGGCCTTTAGGGTCAAACGTTTTCCAGATTTTTTTATAGTGACACATTTATATATACACTGTGATCATTTGAAAAGGACCCACCCTCAATATTTCAACAATGGGACATATTAGAGAGAAATGCCGAAACAAGTCAACTTTTAACTTGAGGGGGACTTTTAGCGCTAATATCATAAACGTCAGATTCACCCCCTCCCTACTAGAGATACCCCTTACATTTTTTCAAATGGCATTAGGTATCAAGTCATACCTCATTTAAAAGGTCTGGTAAATCTCTATTTAATCATTTTGTTTTGCTTTTGATACCAGCCTTCCATTGTTATTTAATCGTTGTTTAAAATTGGCTTTCTTTCAACTTCTTTGGAAGTACCAAGCTTCCATCCAAATAGACTGGCCTAGCACAATGACCGACATCAATAACGGTTTCTAAATCGACAGACAGTACCTACTGAATAGATGTAAATTTCATAGATTGTTTTTATTTTCGATAAATCAATATTGTGTTTGCGAACCAGCGGAATCATTACAATTTTATATGGTTACAAGTTTTTCTATAATTTTTTCTATTTATTGCTTTTTTTGTGGTACAGGCAATAATTAATTAGTTTTCTAATCTTTATAGCCAGTAATTTGAATATCTTTTCAGAAATAAAATGTAGTAAAATCATTAAAATAGTTTTTATTTATAACCTTGGCACCTAAGTGGATACATTTTTTGGTAGCAAGTGTGATTACATCACATCATAAGTTTATTAATAAAATTGTAGTTTCTGCTTATTTCTTAAACTGTTTTATATAGCTTGCTTCACAATCTCCTAGGTCTTATATTTCTCTTAGATTTCTAGACGTTGGCTTTCCTTTCAACGACCACTATAAATAATAATATATCCCTAATTGGTCCAAAAACTTGTTAATACAGTCATTTGTACGTTGAACATACGACGATCAAAACAACGTGCCACTTACTCTAGTTCATGGGGTGGAGATGAGTTTTAGGGCCAAAGTGTCTGTTAGAGTAAACTTTTTGGCGCTTGTATATTATATTGTATAAAACTATGATGATATAATAGGTATAAAATAGTGATTCCATTTAATGTCCTAATATAATCCATCAAATACCAAACGAAAGTTAAAAAAGTTCAGTTCCAGTTCTCATACTTATTGCCTATGGGCCAGTGCTACTCGAGCCCCTTGAGATATAGGAATTAACTGGAATCTCCGGATTTCTGTCGAATTATTTTCAATTCATTCTTTCGTTTTTATCACGATCGATAATAGAATAAATTGTTTGTAACACCAGTCATTTTTTGTCATATTCTTGTTCTATGGATCAACTGTTAATATTTACCAATAATTATTGTGGTATTTTCTTTTACTTACAGTTCCACAAAATAAGAGGAAGCTTGTTAAATATTAATATTTTCAATAATTTGGGAATAAAAGAAATTAATTTAAACATGAATAGATTGTTTTTAAAATTTATTAAAACTATTCACAGAAAACAAAACAACAATCAAAATAACACAACTATTCGTAACAAAATTTAACTGAATCACATTCGCTCTTATATAATACTTAATGTCCTTTTTTGAATCCCCATTTTTTGTGGTCTTCATGTCCTCCTTTCTTTCCATGTTTGTGCTCATGATGATAATGGTCATCGTGTCCACCAGCTTTCTTGTGTCCAGCAGATTCATGATAATGAGATCCTTTCTCATGTCCTCCTTTTTTACCGTAGTGGTCTTCGTGGTGTCCTCCTTTTTTGTGTCCTCCTTTCTTGTGACCTCCCTTTTTGTACCCATCTTCGTGGTGATGTCCTCCGTGTTTCTCATGGTGACCAGAAGCATGATCTTCATCGAAGAAGTGTTTTTCTTTCTTGTATTCGTCTAATTTGTGGACATCATGACCTCCTTTGGTGCTGTGGCCTTTCTTGTAGGATCCTTTTTCACCGTATTTGTGACCTTTTTCGCCCTTTTCGCCTTTATGATGTTTTGCGTGGTATCCGTCGTCGTGGTGATGATGTTTTTTGTGTCCTCCGTGTTCTTCGTAATGTTTCTTGTGGCCTTCTTTGTCGTGATGTCCTTTGGCTCCTTTTTCGTGGTGGTGGTGACCTTTGTAGCCTTTATCGCCCTTCTCTCCATGACTACCGTGGTGGTCGGCGTGGTGCTCGTGGCCGCCTCCCTTTTCCCAATGGTGTCCATGGCCAGAAGCTGCTGCTTCCAAATCACTAACTTCACGTTTATCTCGACTAATTTCACGAGATTCAGTTAAAGCTACACTCACGAGAGCTACTAAAGCGAGGACGAAAAGTCCTTTGTAAGTATTCATGATGTTCTGAATACTTAGACGAATTGACTGATACTGTTTTGGTTGAGGTGACGTCCACTTTTATACGATTTTTCTTAAAGTTTTTGTTAGTGAAATGATTAACAAATTGTCTATTGCATCTGCGGTAAGACTTTCACTATTGTCATTTTTTCCAATATATGATGTAATTTTCCTAAATTAAAGTGAATAAATTCAATAATATTAATTTATCCACCTGAGCGCTTTCAATGTTTTTTTTGGTCAGTTGCATTGCTTGGAGAATATTTACATAATTTACACAATTTGGTCGGGTTTGGTTCTAAACTACTAATTTTGTTGGGTGTATTCAACCGGAACAGCTTTATTTGTCAATTTGTTACTAGGAAATTCTAATTATATGGAAAATTGTTAATAATTTGAGTTTATAACCTTTTAACTCACAATCATTGCCCTATGAGGACACTATACCAACACAATATTTTCATTCCATTTGAAAAAAAAACAATTTAAAGTGACCTAACTATTAATCCGTTTTATTTGTATTATTTCTGCATTCGCAATTGAACCGGCATCCTCTAATTAAGTTAATTGACATTACCTATAGAAGTTTAATATACAATAAAACTAATGGACAATTAAGCAATAAGAAAATAAATGTTTATAATAAAATATTTAAATTTAAAAAATTGAATTTTATACTTTGAACAGTTATACGGATTGAGTTGTAGTAAATAAAAATTTCGAGGATAATAGAATTATAACCCCTTAAAAAGTTTTGAAAAATATTTGAATTACACTTCTAAGCCAAACGGGGTTGGTATATCTGCAAGATATAACCAACCATTCTGGTTTGCAATTAGATCGGACAACATCAATGTCTGTCGGGGCATACAACCCGAGAAGTAGTTGTTCCTTCTTAGTTGAACGGTCATTGTTTTTTGAAAATTATTTTTCAAAACTTTGTAAGGCGTTATAATAGTATTAATTCTATTATCTTCGATCTATTGGTAACATGCTATACTAAAATATATGAGAATTTTACAGGAAACTGTAATTAAGTAAATAACTACAAAACCGAGAAGGTTTTTTGTCAATATAGAATTTTGGTTTGTGGTTAGATGTGGGATTGTAGTTGTTATCACATTCTTAACATTTCCTTTACTTGGGAAAATATATTGATGTGATTTTAGCGTTGTCTCTAATCCAGGATTATGCTCTCAGAGTTCTCAGAGCCGGTCTACAAGTGTTGTTGTCCCTTCTAATTACAAACCAGAATGGTTGGTTATATCTTGCAGATATACCAACCCCGTTTAGCTTAGAAGTGTAATTCAATGTCTGTCGGGGCATATAGCCCGAGAACTAGTTGTTCCTTCTTAGTTGAACGGCCATTGTTTTATGAAAAATATTTTTCAAAACTTTGTAAGACATTATAATAGTATTCATTCTATTATCTTCGATCTATGGGTAACACGCTTTACGAAAATATGACAACTTTACAGGAAACTCTAATTAAGGAAATAAAAATTTCAGTAATTTTGCTAATATCCTGATTTTTCACTGTTTTTCCCGGCCTAGGCCACTTGCGTTCTGCGGCCAGAAATGTGCTCCACTTGCGTTCCGGGTTCTAAAATATTATGGCCCATTTGGCCATTTGCGTCTGGCAGGTAGGTGATCTTCAGGTAAAACTAGATAAGTACTGAATTTAATATGGTTTTATCATAATTCACAAATTTTTGTAGGTATGTTTTAATATTCCAAGAAAAGGGTATAATTATAACCAATCGCGGCTAATATACTATCACCAAAATGTTTCTTGGGTTCCAATAATTAAACATTTTTCAGTCTTTTTGTAAAATTCGCACTATTAAACGAGTATTTTGAAGTTATAAGTGTCGTGAAATATGGAGTTTTCCAAAAGTTTCATTATAAATGGGTATAAGTTTCGATTTCATAAAAATCTGGCAGGCGAAGTGCAGAGGTAGGAATGTTCACAAAAAACCTGCAAAATAAGTGACTCGCAAAGAATTTTAACACAAATTTCAATGAATACAAAAGATCAGAGAGTGAAATTGGAAGTTTTTTTTCGGCTTGTCTGAACAAATTTCAAAGTAAATGTTCAAAGTTCAAACATTGACAATTTGGCTGTATCCAAGTATTTCACAGAACTGTCACATTGAATCACGTCAACATCTTTGTTGTATCTGATTTATCCAAAATCTATTTTTGTAAAATTTACATAAGAAAATACTTTTTCAGAGTAAAGATCAACGTTAGGAACAAGATACAGACTAAGTAGAGAGGGAACAATAAAAAAAACTACCTCCTTACTTCTTAGAAATCAGAAAACCTGCTCAAAAGCAATAGAACGAACTGATGGGATAGGAGTGTACGGGCCAGGAAACAAACACTATGAAAGCTTGGGAAAAACCCCAAGTATCTTTCAAGCGGAAATTCACGCCATAAGTGTGCCCAGTTCAATATTGATAAAGGATATTGAAGGCAAAGGATTACCATAAAGTCGGATAGTCAAGCAGCCATTAAAGCACTGAGCTCTTGTGTTATCAGTTCCAAAATGGTGTGGGAATGCATAGGCAAACTTGATGAACTAGGCGAGAACAATATAGTCACCTTACTGTGGATTCCAGAACACACTGGGATAGAAGGAAATGAAATAGCAGATGAACTAGCAAAGAGGGGGACTGAAACACCTTTTTGGGGGCCGGAACCCCTTTGCGGTATCAGCTCCAATGTAATATTGGAAGAGATAGGCAAAGCCGAAAAAAGAGAAGATTTGACCACTGGAAAGATCTAGTAGGACTTAGACAATCAAAGATTTTTCTAGGTCACTACAACCTGTTGAGATCGAATAAATGCATAAGTCAAAGTAAAACTGCATTAAGAATTTTAACAGGGATCCTAACGGGACATTGTCGCCTGAATGAGCACCTGAAAAAGCTGAAAATAGTGGATCAAGAAGAATGTAGATTCTGTGGCATGGAAGAAGAAACCTCCATCCACATACTTGCGAATTGCACAGCAATTCAGAATCCTAGGGCACGACACCTTGGAGGTTACCGGATTGAAGAAGGACATTTACCTAAGTTAAGGCCTACATATATCCTAAAATTCCTCCGGGAAATAGGACTACTAGTCTCTGAGACTTTTCTCAGGAACTAAGTAGAAGTAAGGGGGCACAATAGATCTTTTAGGTCTCAGTGAATGTCACCCCAAGTACCATAGATATCTACATACACACATACATTCAAACATCAACGTTCTGTTTTTCCTGTAACTATTTCACAAAATTGCAATCTGCGGTCTGAGTCATCTTCTTGATTCTTGACTGTAGTGAATTTTATAAGGTATTGTTGTCTACGCCAACTGTTGTAGTTTTATTTTATCATCTGTAACAGTTTTCGGCCTGCCGATTTAGATAAACCAAAACTCAGTAATAGTTTTAAATTTTAGGTTCTATCATTTCATAAGCGTAAAAAGATCTGAAATATGGTAATGTATTTATTTATGTAATTAAAATATTGGTTTTCTGTTTCAGGTAAACTATGTTGGGGTCATAAGAAATAACTAACTACTGAAAAGTAAGTGATTCTTCTTTTTAAGTAAAAGGGTGTTCATAATTTTAAAACAAAGTATAATATACACTCAACTTGACATCTAGAAAAACTTTATCTATATTTATAAACCTGTTGAAGAGAAACAACGACCCAAAAGTGAATTTTTTCATACATCAAAACATTACAATTGATTGTTTTACATACCTCCATATTGTGGTGGATCGTATTGTAGTGCTACCTAGCGGCACTTATCGAAAGTAGGACTGAGGTAGAAAAATAGGTAGGCTATTAAGGGTAATTATTGTTTCGCTATCTACATTTTACTCGCTTAATAATGTCAATGCTGCCATGTTTCAATTATAAACTAACTAGATATTTCATTGTTCCTGTGGAAACCCGAGACACACCTTAAATATATTTGTGATATTAATAAAAGTGGAAAAGTGTATTTTGTTTGTTTTAAGTTGAAAACATTATCTGTTTATTATTCGCCACACTTCTATTATGGAGAAAGATAAGTAAGTGTCACAATTGCTACCAGCAATACCATGGAAAAATAAAATAACTTTGTTTCAGTTTTCCAAAAGGGCCACGCACAAAAAGTGGTTGCTGTATATGCTGTGTTGATGATTGTCATAATAATTCGAAGATGATGTCTTCACGTTTTTCCGAAAAGTAGGATCAATAGCTTTAGTTTGACTTAGTAAACTAAATTTGCGGACTAATGTGAAATATCCCAAGAAGAGGATATGCCATGTCCTTCTTAATCAAGTGAAGGAAAAACCGGACAAAATAGTAGGTATAAATATCCTACTCATATTATTTATTATTTTAGAACATCAAATCTATGACGGGCATTCCTATGCATATGTATAGGTAGTATCAAAAATCATAATGAGCTACATAAAATTTTCAGATGTATACTCATCATTTGGTAAGGGAGAATGCTGAACCAAAGCAAACAATTAATAACATGCAGAATCATAACACCCCCAAACTAATAGTAGAAAACCCTGATCGTCTATGTATGTATGTATTTCCACGCCTCAGTGGATCGTCCCTTCCTCCGGGTTTACCCAGTTCAGGAAGGTTGCGGGTTTTTCTACTTTTTTTCCAGGATTCTTCCCGAAAACTCAGCAGTTGAGGAGGTTGAGGGTATGGGTGCCCCTGACGTTCTCCTCTCCTGTTTGTCTACAGCCTCCTCTACATGAGGGTTGTTCGCGCGTGAGGGAGGTGCTACAGTTTTTTTGGGCACTGCGGATACATTGCTCCGACTTGTGCCCGGTTGCGGAGCTTGCCCGCTCAACTTTTTCTTTTTCTTTTTTCTTTCCATGGATGATCCCACGAGTAGCTAGGGAAGTATAAGGTCCACTCCCGCAGAGCCCCGCATGCAGGAGTAAGGGTGTTTAAACTGGATGTCCCCAGGTATCCAGAGTCCGCATATTAGCGATCAAGCTTCCCCTTGACCACGCAGTCCTCGGCATATGCTGTTCCACCTTGACTTGAGGGTTATTTTATTGTGGTCTCCTTCCACTTGGCCAGCTGTTTAAGGCAAGCCCCCACATCTAGTGAATATACCTCATCAACCACCTTCCACTAGATACGGTTTATATCAGGCAGGTTTCCACGAGCAAACTATTGCTCCGACAACCTCGCTCACTCCGGCGACCGACCGGCCATCAACGAGCCGATCGGGACAACAGTCCACTCTCCACGCTGAAGATCTTGTTATCGGATTTCTGCATTCCACAGGAATCTATTGAGCTGTCCTTTGTTTCACGTATTCCCCCCCGTAAGGCCCGAGGAGAAACCGCTACTCGGCTCCCCCATCAACGACGAGGTCTCACAGCTCCTTGGGGGAGAAACAGTTATCTTATTTTACCATGGTATTGCGCTGGTAACAATTGTGACACTTACTTACCTTTGTCCATAATAGAAGTGTGGCGAATAATAAATAGATAATGTTTTAAACTTGAAACAAACAAAATACACAATTGTCAAAACCTTTTTTTTAGTGTATGTATAAACTTAATAATTTTAAAACGTAAACGAAAACATAATATTCGGCTTAATTGGAAATATCCGTGACGCTTTTGTTTCATTTTCTTTAAATATAAAAGAGATTAAAGCACATGAGAAAAATTAGGCTCACACAATTTTTTTAGTTTTCTTAATATCACAAACATATTTAAGGTGTATAGTAGATACTATGTGTGTGTCTTGGTTTTTTACAGGAAAAATGAAATATTTAGTTTATAATTGAAACATGGCAACATTGACATTATTAAGTGACTTAAAAGTAGATAGCTGTAAACTTATTACATTTTCTGATTTCCCAGTTTTCTACCTCATTCTACACGTGCCGCAAGTCGCGCCACAATCGATCCACATCAGTATGGAGGCATGTAAAACCATCAATTCCTTAATTCTATTTAAAATAATACAGCTAGAATTGTATCTCTCCGGAATTTCCAATTTGTGTGAAGTAACAACGTCTGATTATACAGTTATTCGCCATAATTTGTGTTTAGTGAAAGTATTTGGGACTACAGTGACACATAGGTAAATTATGATTTCTTCGAAAATGTAAAAACGTTCATCCATTTTTTTTATTCTTATTGATGCATTTGCAGACAACAATCAGTTATAATAATTAATTTATTTTAACTGTGATGTGCAATTTCTCTTTGTCGTTTGAAAAATAGAAATAGTAAGTAACCATAAAATGACAGAACAGCATTATATTGAAAATATTTGGCTTTAGAATCACTGCATAGCTATCGTGCTTATTTGGATATACAGAGAATTTCAATGAAAACTATCCACCCCACATAATTCTGAAGGCGTCACTTTTATGAAAAAAACAAAAAAACAGGCCAAAAATAATATAAAGGAAGACCTCTTTTTGCTCATATGTAGACGTTATAACTTTAACCCCCTCCCCCCTATGGTCACCACTCCCAATTTTTTAAATGACACACCCTATACATTATTGCATTGTTGGATTCTCCTCTACAAGAGGATTACAAAAATGTATAATACATAAGTGAAAAGTTGGGAGTTACGTATTATGTTGGACCATATTTTATTGAGGTGAACTTAAATGGTGAGTCTTATCTACAATTACTCAGAGAAGCTATTGATACCGAAATAACACGAATACTAGAAAATTATGATACCATGTCAGAAGCTTTGCTAGCGTTTCATCAAAATGGGGCACCTCCACATTACGCTCTCGATGTAAGACGGTTTTTAAACATTTCCTGCTCGGTGGATATGTAGGCGAGGCCCAATGTTGGAATAGCCACCTAGGTCACCCTATTTAATCCCCCTAGACTTTTTTATGGGGATATCTTAAAACCAAAATTTATGCCACTCGGCCAAAACTAAACAAGCTAGGGCGAGACTAAGCTGACAACTCTACAGAAGAAGCAAATTGGACTTGAAGACAAAACTACGTTTCATAAGAAGCATCATAATACCATTACTAACTTACGCATCGGTAGCTTGGGAACACACCATCGAAACAAATAGGAAGAGATTACAGACACAACAAAACATCTCGATCAGGCAGGCTGTGAACGCTCCCTGGTATGTGAAAACGATTTATAACCACAGAAGGTACTAGATATATTGGAAAGCTATTCGAAGAGCTTAGATCTCATCCGAACACAGAGCTCAGAGACCTGAAAAGATATATAACAGAACATTACAGGAGACAAAAAAGACCTAGGAAACAAATAGAGGACCACCCATAGGTAGCAAATACGACGTAACCCCACCAAAAAAACACAAAAAACACAAACCCATGCACGCGAGCGCGTGTAAGCACGTCAAGGCGGGCATATGCGACACGTTGGCATACAAAAAAAAATAAAAAAAATACAAAAACACCGAGGTGGACAAGAAAGAACACAGCGAAGAGGAACCCCCAAATACGAAGGACCCGCACTTCTGTTTTCTGTTAAAGGAAGCTCGGGGATTCCTGAGGGTTCAGATTTAAAAGAAGGCGAAGGACCACTTATGCTAAGGTTTGTTTCACTAGGGCGGGTGAAACGTATTTTAAAATGAGACAGCGAAAGCACACACACACAATCCGCATCGACACAATAAAAATCAAGAAGGTCAAGGGAATATAGTTACCAGAGCTACCCCTTAATTAGAGAAGACATCCCTGGCGCCCCCATAGTATAAAGGGAGGAAAGGGATACGCGATCGCGAAGTACGAGCGAGGTCCTGACGGAATGACAGGGGGTGGTTGAAGGTTATACTTAGCATCAACCCGCGGGCCTAAAAACCCTGGAGTGGATGCTTTGTGGGACGGGAACCCCAGAAATGTTACATTTCGAAACTGATTTGAGGCTCGATTGTATCATAGTATGGAAAACAATGGAAGTCAATTTGGTATTGCTTTGCTGATTTGTTACGAATCAAAATGTTACTATTAGTAAATTGGAATTATCTATAACTCCCAACTGATTGACTTTTCACTTAGGTATTATACAGAATTATGTGGGGTAGATAGTTTTCATTGAAATGCTTTGTATATGATGACTTCACACCTCAACCCCCGTACGGGTATCGCCGCTTCAAAAAGTTTTTCAAACCCTTTATTTAGGGAGGATCGATCTTTTGTTCTGCCTTACATTTTCTCGGCTATCGGACGTCATTTATTCCTCTCATTCGTTTTTCCATCCACTGCCTTATTCCTATACTATTGAGGTCGCTTATCACTCCCTGAACCACGTCGTCTTAGGTCTTCCTCTCCTTCGGTCATAACAAGGCTTCCATCCAGTCAATAATTTTATACCTGCCTTCCATATTATCCCGCAAGAAAAGCGACACAACTCGAAAAAGCAGTTTTCGAGGAATAGCAAATGAGAGAAAAAGGAAAAACTTGTTCTGAAAAAAGATAATATGATTTTTGAGATTTTATATACGTATTTTTCTCAGTAAATTTTTTTATACACTACATATCAATTATTAGGAAAATGTGGTGTTAAAAGGTGAAAATAGGTATCTGAGTTGAGTTGAGTTGCTTTTTCTTAACACAATTGCCTTCTGTGGATAAATTTAGCGATGTGACGTTTTTATGAACGTGTTGGTACTGCTTGGCAATCGAAGGAAGACCCCTGAAATGCGCAGAAGATAAACAGAGAACTCAGCTGTGTAAAGGATAACAATATAAGAGCTCTGCATTAACTAGGTAGTGGGGCTGGCTTGTCTACGGCGCATCAAAACCTCAGGGGTCTTCCTACGTTTGCCAAGCAGTACATCATATGCATTTTTCACTGTATTAAGCCCAAAATTGGCAGTTTTTGTTGTGTAACTTTTCTTGCGAGGATGCAATAGATATAGTAAAATTAATACCTATTTAGAGGTACCAGCCGTTTTAGTAACTTAACGTATGCGGCTTCTTGAACCATCTGACATTAACATGAAATCAAAATTTGACGTAACTTCAAAAACGTGATATCTAATAAATTAGTTACGACGTTCATTTTTGTTGGTAATTTTTTGTTTCAACCGATTTATTAATAATAAATAAGGATGGTCTTATTCTAAATGGGTATAAAATTTACTATACCAGCCATTTTATTCCTGCTCTTTTAGTTTTTCCACCAAATCTTTTCCTATTTCAAGTCTTTACTCTATGTTCGTTCGTCTTTCATAATAATCTTCTATCTTTTTCGATATCATTATCAGTATCTTACGCACTCATATTTTCAAATCTTCCTGCTGTTTTTTGGTAATTGTTGTTTCTGATCTGACGTATTGTTTTGTAGATCCTTATTTTTGTCTTACTTATCAATTTACCGCGCAATGCAGGTACTTGTAAGCAGTTTTTTTGTTGATTTGGAATGCTCTAATTGTCACTGCTATATTCCTTTTATTTCGGTTTCGTTGCCACCTTCTCTAGATATTGTTATTCCCAAGTTTTTTATTCCATCTACTTTTTGAAGTATATGCTCTCCAATCTTCATGTTTTATTTACATTTAATTTTTAATATTAACAGTATTTATTCTGAGACCAATTTTTTTCACTTCTTTCACTATCTATCCATTTCTTCCATAATTCTTTTATTTTTTTTACTAGTGCACCTTATCATATCTTTCAATTGAACTCCATTTGTTCCAATGTTTTATTTCATTATTTTTCTCAATATGTGAATCACCCTGATTTACCTTTTTGTTGTATTAACATTTTCTTGTTGTTCCCTTATCGTTTTTTATCTCCGCTAATGTTTTCCAGTGTCATTTTCATTAAACTTTTAAGAGTGTCGCATCCCTCAGTTATTTTAATGACTTATCAATTGATGTATCCAGATAGAAATCTTGTTGTAAGTCTATAAATAGCATTCCAAAATAAATATTATACTGGTTAGTATTTTTTATGATCCGCTTTATTGAACTTATTGCATTTGTTGTAGATATTCCTTTCATGAATATTGTTACGTCGGACCTGTACTGAGGATATGTAGAGGTCCATAAAGAAAAAGAAGAAAAATAATCATCTAGAACTTCCATCGAAAAATCTAGAAATGTCATCGAAAAGTCGAGAACGGTGATGATTCCAGATGTATGTCTTCTTCTTTTTCTTATGGACCTCTACATATCCTCAGTACAGGTCCGACGTAACAATATTATAACATCTCTAACGACTTGTTTCGAATTTTCTGAAATGTCTATCGCAAATCCTTTAATTCCCGCTCGACTTTTCATTAGTCACTTCCAACTCCCCAGCCCTGACCATAGATTTGTTCCAACAACAATCAGAATTGGTTAAAAACTTTCAGAGAATAATCGACCATTGCAATAAGTGATAGGAATTACTCGAAAGTAAAGTCGTTGTTTACTATAACCAGTTATTCTTAGATCGTTGCTGACAGTTTCTGATTGTTGTTGGTCCTTCTTCGTCCCTTGGGTGCTGTGCTCTAGTCCTAGGAATCTATATCTCCAATGAGACTGTGCTTCACATTCGAAGATAGTGTTTTCCCTCCTGTTCCATGCACAACCGACAGATAGGTTCCTCCCTTATGACGTGCTTCCTTAGGGTACAGTGACCGGTGAGTAATCCTGTCACTTTCCTTATCTGGCCCCTGCTGTAGTTTTATATTTCGTTAGTCAGCGACTCCAAGGGTTTTTTGAAGAGGAGTTTGCTGTGTTTCTCGTGGCTCCAGTACGTCTGATGTTTAGTTTGAATCCACCGAGATGTACAACCACGTATGGCCATTTTGATATTCCAAATACTGGTTCAGAACCAGTTAATGCAGCTTCAGACCTTAGCATACCTAGGGTGTCTGCCGTTATATTGCCTACAATAGGGACGTTGCGGAGGTGGTTTTATCGGAACCGAAATCGGAATCAGAGGTGGTGGTGGACGTGGAGGTAAGCAGAAGAAACATGTGTAATCAACAGAAAGCATACGGAGAGGGGGTTCCTCGCGCGACAAGCATAAACTTGCTCGTACGCGCTACGCTGATCACGGTCGCCGTCGCCACTCGTTCTCCGATTCTAACCTCCGATTTAAAAGTATCGAAGTCGAAGTCGAAATCGGAGGTGTAATATAAATCGGAATTTCCGACTTTTCGGAATCGGAGTCGAATCTCCGTAACATCCGTAGCCTACAATACCCGGGACCCGCATATATGGTTTCTACCAGCGTTGCCAGATTTTTTTTGCCAAGTCGGGATTTTGAAACTTTTCGATTGAAAACAGCGGGATTCTTTCGTTGAAAGCGGGACATAGTAAAAAAACATGCAGTAGAAACGGTGAAGCTTTTCCATCACGTGACTGTTACGTCAGCAATATTATTCATATGAATCAAATCAAAACTTCTGTCCACTCAATAGGAATAATCGTTATGACTAATATTCCAAAGGTCGGCCTTTTACGAATTGGTAATTAAACAAGAAATTTAACTTTTTTAATTGTAAGTATTTATTTTATTTATATGGTTAAAATCGAAATATTTATTAAAATTATCGATATACTGGGTGAATAAGTTACAAAATCCAAAATTAATATTTGTCTTGAAAATAAACTATCACGAAGAAAGCATCCTCTTTGGCTAGCAATATTTGTTCGTTCTATTAATGCTCTTCTGTTGTCTTCCTTTTTATATTTAAATCCCAAATGTTTCATTAACACCAATAAAGAGGTATTTCCAACAGAAAGAATTTCCTTATTTTTTAGTTTGTCATTTATGGTTTTCACAGTAAGATGTTTCCCTAAAAAAATAAAAAGTTTAAAATTATCATTATCTCAAACAAGGCAAAAGATTTTTTCATATTTACTTCATACTAAAGTTGAACACAAATTTTTGATATTCAGATTTTTTTATTATTTGTACCAAATAATGTATAAAGCAACCCCGTATATGTGACGTCAAATGATTAAAATTAGAAAACTAAATTGTGAACAACACAATCTACACTCAGACCGAACAAATTGGTAAACATTTACGGACATTATTCAACTTAGAAATCAGCACATCTAGAAGCTATAATTTATCACATTCAAATTCAAAATATGCACAACTTTCTGTATTCTAAAACTTCTATTACCTACTCATAACCTCTATAATCGAACTTACGTTAAATTACCTACTAGTTTTCTAAGATTTTCATAAACCACACTTAAGCTGCTGGTGAAGAATCTCCTTGTATAGATAATACTACATGTACTATCATGTGTAATCTTAATTATTAAGGTACTATGATCTCACTTCTCTTTTATTTAAAGTGTAAGCTGACTTTAATCTAAGGGTTAAGAACATTAGAAGGTAATGTATTATTGTTTCACATGTTTGTTAACTTACTTTGTTCATACATGTTATTATATAAGGTATTCCGTACTGCCATTTTGGTTCCCTCGGGTAAATCCTCTGTTTTTAGTTTTACTCGAGGTGTTTGACTGAGTGACGTTGGGAAAGTTGGAATATTTTCCTTACTTTTTTTAAGGGAACCGTTTTCACAGATATTTTCAGTGCAGTTGCCACTCTCTGAAATATAATATTAAATAGAAATGTCCTTAAGTAGATGTTAACTTTAGTATAATACCTCCTGGACAGATGAAATAGGTTGAAAGGGTTTTTTTCCATCTCAAAATATTCAATCAAGTTTATAATAAACTCTTGTGCTCGTGAATTAAGCCATTTTCCAGGCATTTTTTGAAAATAACTATATCAGACAATTGATTGATGCAAATTTGAAAATTCTACAGAGATTTACAAATTGTAGAGAATTATAAATACTATTTACCACCAATAAGTAGTGAAATAAGCATTGTAATACTCCCGTCTCACGGTATTTTAGGTGTTATGAAATGTCAAAAGTTTACAAGTTGATAATGTATTATATTCGTACTTACCAATGTCAAATGGAATAAAAAGTCAAATTAGTTCTTACAAGAACTGATTTTAACAATAAATACACTTTTAATCCAAAAATTCGCTAAAAACGAGACAGTAAACTAAGCATGCATAACCTCAAATACGGTAATGTCAAATTCAACTTTTAGTACGATCAGTTATTCACGTTACGTCAATTATATCGTTGTCTCTTTTTACGATTACTACGGCAAATTAAAAGAAACTATTACGTATGTCTTGTATTTGGTCTTGTGAAGAAGACAATCGATCGTAGGTTGTTATGTTTGATTTATATTGATAGAAGAAGATAGTATATAGAAAATATGTGTTGCATAAATCGTAGATTGGATCACGTGATGGAAAAGCTTCACCGTTTCTACTGTATATATTCAGAAGTTTTTAAATATTTATTATTTATTTCTGGCATCCGACCATTTTAAATTCATCTGGGAAAAACGCGTCAGGAAAGCAGTTTGATGTTGGCATACTTAATATGAAAACATATTCGTGGTATCTTTTTTTGGAAACTGTTGAAAGAGCTGGTGCTATTTCTGTGCGGTGGTTGCAGTGGTGTCTTTTGTGTCGAGTTATCCCCAAAAAGCGACACGCACGGGACATTCAATTTTGATTTAAAAATCGGGACGTCCGCCGAAATTGGGGACGTCTGGCAACGCTGGTTCCTACATACCTAATTGGTTGTCATATTTTTGGTATGACACATCAATTATTCAAAAATCCCCATTATCTTCTTTTTATCCTTTTTTCACAAACGATCGTATCTTTTCTAAAATTGACAAACGACATAAATGTAATGTAATGTATTATCAGAATATATCCATAAGCAGAAAGGTATAGACCAAAACAAGATATGATGCAATTATATTTAGAATATATTCTATAACCTCGTAATAAATTCCTCGTATTTCTTTCACCGTTTAACTTCCTATTTTCTACACTTACAGGATTATAATATACTCTGCAAAGTAACTCCCTGAAGGCCCATCGAATGTACCTACGTTTATAATTATCTTTATCGAGAAAACAAAGGGTTCCTCGGTAAATAAATGGTATCGTAATTTGCACTTCCATGTTAAACACTTCATTATAAGATCTCTAAACAGACGTTTCGGCGTAACTATATCCCATAACAATTACTTTCCGCATGTGATGACTTCTGTAAAAGGTATTAGTATTAGGTAACAGCTGTAATGCACTACTTGATAGACTAACAATAATTGTGAAAATCTTGTTGGTTGTACGGTTTTTTTTTCTGAATTTTATGGCCACCCAGAAACCAGACTCACACATTAAGTAACTATTTAAGGATTAATAGGTTTTTTTTGGAATTTCTTATGTAATTTGCAAAGAAGTTGGTGTATGAGAATGTAATTTATGTGTTTAATTGTTTTGAGGTTTTGCTTTATTGAAAAAATAACAAAAAAGATGAAAAAAACCTCTTTATTTCGCTTAAAAACTACACAACATTTATAAATAACATTTCATAGACAGGGTTGGTTGAATAATCAAATAGGGAAGTCGTCGACTGTATCTCATCAACTAGTCATTGTACATCCTGGGGGAAAAAACTGGTATTATGAGAACAACCATGAGTAATTGCTGGAAATTGATTTCAAGGTCGTGATTTTGCCGCTTTTTCTGAAAAATATGCCCATTAACTTATACATAAACGCACAGTCATAATTCTTCTTAATTAATTCCAATTAACTTTCTTATGTAATAATTTCATCTCTCTCTTGAAATAAACTGCAGGAACGTTTCTAACTTCGATTTAAAAAATTACGGATAAATAAAGAACCGCTAATCCGATATTGAAACTTGAAAGTTTATTAAAAGGAGGACACTTTTTCCCATTGAGCGGTATATGACAAGTTTCATTGTCAAGTCTTTGGTTGACTAGACCTCGCATAAATGCGTCCCTACCAAAGCTTGCACTTTTCTTGAATTTTCAAATACAAAGAGCCAATAGTTTATCCATATCTCAAATGTGGTTAGAATCCAATCAAAGAGTTCAATAAATCTCCAAGTCAAACCACAATAATAATATATTCGTAGATTATTACAGTTTCATGTAAAATTGTCGTATTTAGTAAACGTTTCCAACAGATATTGAATAATAGTCTTATACTATTAACGCCTTACAACGTTTTAAAAATAATTTCAAAAGCGTGACCGTTTACTTATAGGAAACAACTACTTCTCGGGCTATATGCCCCGACAGACATTGAATTACACTTCTAAGTTAAACGGGGTCGGTATGATCTACAATATTTAACCAACGATTCTGGTTTGCTATTAGAAGGGACAATATCACTTGTAGACCGGTTTCGGTGTATTTCCGCCTCATCAGTACAAGGTAGATATTCTCCGTCCGGGAGTTCTGTGAGCTCAATCCCAGACCAAGGACGACGCAGAAATCACAATCAATACATATCCTCCAGTGAAAGAAATGTTAAAGCTGTGATAGCAGCGACATCCTCACCTCCAATCGCAAACCAAAATTCTAGTTGACACAAACGTCTGTTTGTACTATCAATAGATTATTACAGTTTCCTGTAAAAATGTCGTATTTAGTAGAGCGCGTTACTAATAAATATCGAATAATAGTTTTGTACTATTAACGCCTTACAAAGTTATTCGATATCTAATATATTTGTCCTAAGTAGAACCAAACAACTCGCTACTAGTTTCGCTAAGTTATTACCATCATCAGGCTAGCAAATATAGAGAATATGGTAGACTTAATATTAATATTTAATGGTATAATCAAGAGTATGTTTTCAATCGACGTGTTGGAGGTTCATGGGTTGATTTAGAAAAGAATTACAACATACCGTTTTATATTACATTAAAACAGAAAAGTTTGGCACATATATCAAACTCTCGCCGTCCTAAATTCAAGATACATCTGAGAGAGGTGAAAGTAGTGAACATTTATTACAAGCTCAAGAATTTAAACCAAGTTTAATTAGGTCCAACATATATTCATGATTCTCTTTGTTACAGGGAAAGCTGAGTAATTTTCTCAGCAGATCTCATTATAAAGTCACATTTAGCAAATTGTTGGTGAACCCTGATTATATTGTTTCTAGATATACGATACAAATTACTTTGCAGGTTTAAAACCATTGAACGAAAAAGTATGTTCAATCACATACCTTACATAGAGAGTTTTATGGTGTAGCATATAAATTCCTTTGACTCCTTTTTCTGCTACACCCTGTATATTTACAGGTATGCTGCAATGGTACTTTTACATGCTTAATACCATCCCACATTTCCAAAAAATCTATTGATCCCAAGATTACATTACTATTTTCAGCTCATTATTCTATCTTAAAAATTCCGAAATTGACGCAGGAAAATGGTGCTCCTAATAATCCCGCCGTCCACTCCCTTATATGGACACTTTCCTAAGCACACTGCAGTTAGTACAATGATGGTATACTACAACTAGCGCCATCTACCCAAAACCTCTCGAACTTTTTTCTCCTCATTATT
This sequence comes from Lochmaea crataegi, assembly GCA_947563755.1. Taxonomy (NCBI): domain Eukaryota; kingdom Metazoa; phylum Arthropoda; class Insecta; order Coleoptera; family Chrysomelidae; genus Lochmaea; species Lochmaea crataegi. The sequence goes on from OX387426.1 coordinate 18,533,627, forward strand.
CTATGTTGAAAGTTCAGAAAAATGGTGCTCCTCATAATCCTGCCGTCCTCTCCCTTATCTGGATACTTTCCTAAGTACACTGCAGTGAGTACAAAAATGGTATACTATAACTAGCGACAACTACCCAAAAACTCAAACTATTTTCACCTCATTATTCTAACTTAAAAATTCCGAAATTCACGCAGGAAGATGGTGCTCCTAATAATCACGCCGTCCTCTCCCTTATTAGGACACTTTCCTAAGTACACTTCAGTGAGTACAATGATGGTATACTATAACTAGCGTCATCTACCCAAAAACTACAGAACTATTTTCACCTCATTATTCTAATTTAAAAATTCCGAAACTCACGCAGGAAGATGGTGCTCCTAATAATCACGCCGTCCTCTCCTTTATCTGGACACTTTCCTAAGTACACTGCAGTGAGTACAATGATGGAATAAAATATGTAGTATGACAAAACCACGTAGTTTCAAGCTAAACTCTTTAATGGAAATCAACTACAAAAGCTTAGTGAAAAATGTATTGCATGTCTAAATGTCAACTTGTCAATCTCTTAATATCTATCCCCAGTCATATCATGTCATATTGGAAAGTCTATCAAAATGACACTGATGTGAAAACGTCTATATAAATGGAGTGTTCCAATATTGCCCAGGAGCATGTTCAGAAATACCACATTTCTTCCCTACTAAGAAATGCTCTAATCCGGGTATCGTCGTGGAAGTTTTCTGTCTCGTGGAGGATTTCTTCTATAAACTTTAGGGTGATTTTTTAAAGGTGAATCTTCTTGTAAACCTAATTCGTCTACACCAGAGTGGTGGACATCTTTTGAAGTAGATGGTTCACATTGATTTTGGGTGGTTTCTAATGGAAAATTTTGAAGTAGAGGGCTGTTCTAAATCTGGAGGAATTCTTAACGAAAAGTTGGCATTTTGATTTTCATCGGCATCATCATTGGAAACTGAATTCGGTATAGGCTCGGTTCTTCGTTTTCTTTGCTGCTCGCTATGCTTACGTCGAATCTGTCCATCTATGTTTACATGATACGAAAGTGGACCATTTTGTTTAACAAGTTGACCAGCAACTGAACCTTTGGTAAGTGGATTATTCACCCATACAGCTTCGCCTTCATAAAAATTGTTTGTGGTTTTATAAATTTATCATGATTTTTCTTCTGTCTAATACATTCCATATCGATATTTTTGGCAATATCCGGTTTCAACAAATCAAATTTGCTTCTAAGGTAACGACCAAACATTAGTTCACTAGGTGTTCTGCCGGTTGATCTTCTAACGGTATTTCTATAAGAAAACAGAAATGACTGAAACCTGTCGAATTGACTATTCTGTTGGTCGCTAGATCTCATTCGTTCCTTGAAGGCTCTCACTGTTCGTTCTGCTAAGCCATTTGATTTTGGATGATATGGTGTAACCTTTATGTGGGATATTCCATTTTCAGCACAGAAGTCTTCAAAACTGTCGGACGTTAACTGAGGACCATTATCGGTTACTATTATTTTTGCTAAACCAAAACGTGCAAAAGTTTCTTTTAAAACTTTTATGGTAGTTTCTGATGTAATATTTGTCATGCAAATTATTTCCAACCAATGGGTATAAGAATCAATTAGTACCATCCAAATTTTACCCTCAAATGGCCCAGCAAAATCTAGGTGAAGACGTGACCACGGCTCACGAGAGATACCCCAAGAATACAATGGAGATCATTCTGTCGTGCTTCTTGGCAGAAAATACATTGTTCAGTCACACTAGTCAAATCCTTGTTTATATTTGGCCAGTAAACATGTAACTTAGCTAATGATTGCATGGCTGTGATACCTGGGTGTCCATCATGTAGCATAGCTAAGATTTTTGATTGTAAAGATAACTCAACTCGTTTTCCATAAAAAGTGTGGAAACTACTGTCTAGGCTTTTCTTATCCGGCCAATATGATTTTACAAAGTCATAACTTTTGAAATGATGCCATCCTTAACCATCTCTGATTTTAAAATTTCTTTCCTTACTGGTAATTTTTGTACTCTTAGCCGCAGTAATTTAGCATGATTGGGAAACACAGCTGGAGAAATCCAATGGAAGTATTGAAAGTGAATCGGGAGGAGAATTTTCTTTCCCTGGTTGGTATTCTATGTCATAGTTGTAACTGTTAAGTGTCATTGCCCAACGTAATAATCGGTTACTTGCAATTTTGGGAGTTTGTTGAGTCCCTCCAAAAATTCTTTCCAAGGGTTTATGGTCCGTTAAGAGGGAGAAGCAAATTTGGTGACAGCGTATACTAAGCCTAACGCCTCCTTGTCTATTGTTGAGTAGTGTTTTTAAATGATCTTGAAGCAAACGCAATCGGTTTTAGGCTTCCATCCTTATATTTATGGGAGAGAACCGCTCCTGTACCCACGTTACTTGCGTCACTGGTCACCACCAAAGGTTTATCAGGATCATAATGTACCAACGTGTCTTGAGATGTTAAGGTTTCTTTAAGGTCATTAACTATGACGGTATCTTCGGACGTCCAATGCCACTTTGTATTTTTCTTAAGATGTCGGTGTAAAGGTACACATTTCACATGAAGATTTTCGATGAATCGACCATAATATGTTATGGCTCCTAAAAAGGATCTCAATTGGCTAATATTTTGTGGTAGTGGCATATGCTTAATGGCTTCAATTCGTTCTTCGGTTGGGTGTAAACCATTTTCATCGATTCTATGGCCCAAGTATGTTAATCCGTTCTTAAGAAGCTCACACTTCGACTTTTGAGTCTTAATTCCAGATGACTGTAGCCTCCCTAGAACTTGTCTTAACCGATAATTGTGTTCTGCCAAATCAGATGAGGTCACTAATATATCGTCTAAATAGCAAACAACGCCAGATTTGATCCATAGTACGTTGAAAAAGTGATGGAGCAAAACGTATGCCAAACGGTAGACTTTTATAACAAAAATAGCCTTTATGAGTAGCACTCACCAAGTATCGGGAATGGACCCTCATTTGCAAATAAGCATCTTTCAAATCTATTTTTGAAAAATATTTTCCTCCGGATAGTTTGGATGTAATATCTTCAAAACGTGGCAAGGGGTATTCATCAATCTGAACGTGTTGATTAATGGTCACTTTAAAATCGGCGCAAATCCTTATTCTTCCATCGGACTTCATTGCCACAACGATTGGAGAAGCCCACTAAATCGGTTGCTGGGTAGTGTCAATAGGTTCTAGGACGCTTTCTTCTACAAGTCTATCAAGTTCTACAGACACCTGGTTTTGGAGATCCAGTGGTACATTTCTTGGACGGAAACGCTTTGGAACTACATCATGATTAATGTAAATTTTTGCGGTGCCAAGGCCATTCTCAAACAGTTCCTGATATTCTCGTAAAATATTTTGCATTATGTCTTGATTCCTTGTCCTTGTTCTTCTTTGGTCACATGGAAAATTTTGGCTCCGTCTGGAAATGGTACTTTAAAAGCTAAACACCAGTCTAACCCGAAAAGTGGTATATCTTCATCTTCGGTTACGTAGATAGGAAGTTCTAGTCTTTTGTCAAATGCCTTTACAACCATCGATTTACCCATCGTTTTTATAGGATTTTCGCCGTATGCAATTAAATTATCCGATAGCTCTAGAGTTGGTTGACCAATCTTCTTCCATGTATTCTTTCCTATTGCATCATGCACTGCGCCTAGATCGTAGAGCATGTTCAGATGTTTTCTATTTACCCGAACATCTAGCATTACTCTGGTAGCTGCGTTAACTCTTCTTATTTGACATTCCCTTTTAATACTATTTCTTCGTCAGAAAACGATGACTGTTCTGAATCGGAGGGAATGTCACTATCGGCGTCGTTTCTTATGCAACGTGTATGTTTTAGTTTACTTCGATTTGCAGATTTGGATGACTGTTTGATGATAACGTTCCTGATGTCACACAAACTCTTGCAAAATGAATCTCTTCACCACATAGGCTACATTTCTTACTAAATGCTGGTCAATGTCTTTGTCTGTGTTTTGAATCACCGCAATAAAAACAATCCTAGTCCGGTTCAAGTTCACGAGTTTTATGTTTCTTATTACTTCCAGTGGTCTTGTTTAACCGATTAACGTATTGAGAGCTTGATTTATGTATAGATGTTTGTATATTTGCCAATTGTCTTGTCTGTATTGATGCCTGTTCTAGTACGAGAGCTGTAGATTCCACGTCTTCTAGTTTCGTACCAGATTGTGAATGTTTTTGAATGATTTGTTCCTGCCATTTTTGGTTGTTAATACCAAAAATCAACTGATCTCTTATTCTTTCGTCTAAATTGGATCCAAAACTGCAATCCCCTGCCAATGTATGTAGTCTGTTGATGTATTCTGTAATTGTCTCGTTATCGTTTCGAAAACAGCTTGCAAAATTTACTCGCTCAGCAAAAATGTACACCTTTTTCCATTAAAACGATTTAATGTTTCCACCAGTTCCGGATAGGTCTTAGTAGTTACTTTAGCAGGTTTGTAATAGTCTACAAGTAACTTAAAGACATGTGGACCTACTTTGGAAAGTAACAAATTGCGTTGTACAACCGCATTCTCGGTATTCATGAGCTCTCGCATGTCCAACTCCAGCTCAAATATCTGTAGGTAGTATTCCCATGGCTCTGTATTGGGATCAAATGTACTAAACTGGAAATGTATGTATATAGACGTTTCGGGTTCGGACATTTTGTTTCCTCGTCGCCAAAATGTAGTTTGACAAAACCACGTGGTTTCAGGTAAACTCTTTATTGGAAATCAACTACAAAAGCTTAATGAAAAATGTATTGCATGTCTATAAATGTCAACTTGTCAATCTCTTAATATCTATCCCCAGACATATTGGAAAGTCTATCAAAATGACACTGATGTGAAAACGTCTATATAAATGGAGTGTTCCAATATTGCCCAGGAGCATGTTCAGAAATACCACAGAATACTATAACTAGCGTCATCTACCCAAAAACTCTCGAACTATTTTCACCTCATTATTCTATCTTAAAAATTCCAAAATTCACGCAGGAAGCTGGTGCTCCTAATAATCACACCGTCCTCTCCCTTATCTGGACACTTTCCTAAGTACACTGGAGTGAGTACATTGATGGTATTCTATAACTAGCGCCATCTACCCAAAACCTCTCGTACTATTTTTACCTCATTATTCTAGATTACAAAGTGTTCCTGGTGCTTTAACGGTACATCCCAGCTGCAACTTATCTTTGATAATCAATATCAAATAACACAAATGATTTGGATGGATGACTACACAAAATACCATGAAAAAAAGTTCTTTTTCGATACTACCCCGTCCTGTATTCAAAAGACGATGATTCATTCCAAGATAACAATAAATTTCAAAAGTATATACCTATAGTCTCTTGAGTATGTTGTGATTCATTCACAAAATTGTTTACCAGTGAATCATGAACTTCCTATTAATTCTCTTTAAAATGGCATTTTAAGTATATCTACAGCATTATAAATTGAAATTAGGTAAACAGAAAAACATATTGTTTTCATTGACGTCATTGTCGATTAAAATTGAACACACGAATTGCCCTATGATAATAACCCTTCTATTGAAATAATAGATAATTAGAAAACACAAGTGTACGGGTATGGGCAATTGTAAGGTTGGATAATTATGATCTTATATGCCGTTATTTTAAATAAAAAATTAAAATTAAAAACATGATGATCAGCCTAAAGCCGGGTCGCATTTAAGCACAACGTACATGTATTTGACAAACGCTGGGCGATGTGGTTATCTTATTGGCCGATACCAAATAAGAGTACACATTGCTATACAAACGCCAAATAGATGTACATTTTTCCACCGAGTTTTCGCTCGCTACATACCAAGAACTTCTTTTGAAATCACAACTGAAGAAAGCAAGTTATCTAAAAAAGGAAGTAGCATACAAAAAAAAAGATGAATTCACATACAAAGTCTCAAGTGAAAAAAATGACCAAGTGCTATTATGATGTGAATATTGGGATTGGTTGCTGCACTTGTCTTGTTGGTTCGGCTAGGTAAAACATGTAAACACCAAGCAGAAGTTTATTTATTTTACCACTACCTCGAAGCAAATGATTCCGAGATCCGTTACCAAATGCTTGGAATTGGGTGAAAAGGCTAAAAGGCGAGAGTTTTACAGACCTCTTGTTAGCTTGCACCAAACATATGCATCCACTTCAGTATTCACAACTGATTTTTCTGAGCAACATTCTTATGCAGAACTAAATAATGCAAGTAATGACAATGAAACTTACCCTGTATTTAAAAATCAAACGCCACACTATAATCCTGAATCATCATCATTATTTGAAGCATTGTTTAAACTTATGCAGGATTGCCACACAAGATTTGACACTTATGAAGCTTCTATCCAGAAATGTTCAACTCGACTTCAAAAAGTCACCACCACAAATTCATGGGACAGTTTTTCATACACGGCAGGATCCAGTATTCCTTTAAGGCATTGTCGCACGGCTATTCGTGTACAACCAACAACCATTGCTGGAAGACGATCTGGTATTACAAGAGGCAGTAAGAGGATGCCCAGTGGAAGACCAGCCCACAATAAAAAAAAACAAGAGTATTTTAAAGAAAACGAAATTTATATCTTAATGTGGAACGTAATATTGCAAATGCAAAATCTTATGGCAGAGGGCACTAGAAACTAATAAAATATAAATGTTTTCAGAACCTACTTTTAATTTGTGTTAATGTGCTTAGTTTTTGTGGCAATAAATCTTTAAAATACATTCTCCTGCAATTTTAATTTACTGGCATAACGTTCACGACTCTGACAATATGTACTGTTATCTGACATTAACCTACACATGCATATTTAATTCATTTGCAAAACGAACAAGACTATGACTTCGCAATGGCAGAATCTATTGCTATCTGGCATCAACCAATCAGAAAGCGTTGATACGGGTCGTTTGCCATAACCATGTATTATACGTTGTGATTACATTCAGCCGGGTCCACATCAATAAACATTTATGTTGTGCGTTGTACTTGACGCAAATTTGTTCGTCAAAATACTTATAGATGTGTACTGTGCGCCGCATAAGGAAAGACGTAAATATATGCGCCAGATACAACACAGGCTATCCATCGGTCTGTCGGTTTTTCTGCCAACTCCAAAGATACTGTAGAAACGGTGAAGCTTTTCCATCACGTGACTGTTACGTCAGCAATATTATTCATATGAATCGAATCAAAACTTCTGTCAACTCAATAGGAATAATCGTTATGACTAATATTCCAAAGGTCGGCCTTTTACGAATTGGTAATTGAACAAGAAATTCAACTTTTTTAATTGTAAGTATTTATTTTATTTATATGGTTAACATCGACATATTTATTAAAACTATCGATATACTGGGTGAATAAGTTACAAAATCCAAAATTAGTATTTGTCTTGAAAATACATTTTTAGCAACAAATAAATTTTTTTAAGAAACCGTTTTTTCTCTAAAAATCATAAATTGTATCAACCAATAGATTACGCAAAAAAAATTTTGATTAGCTCATAAACAATGCATTTGTTTATAACAATTTTTTAAACAATGGTGATAAAAACATTCAAGATATAAAAATTAATAATTTATTAATTACTTTTTTCTAATTTTTAATTTTTACGTATTTGCAATAGTTAATAAAAAAGTGGAAAATCAAAATTTTTGAATTTTTCCAACGGTGATCTATTTATTAGCCTATTAAGAATAACATTTAATGTAGAAAAAATTGTTAATTAACAAATGGATAAATAATGGAAAAATTGGGATAAAAATTTTTTAACCGCGGATTATTCTTTATTTATGTATTCCAATAGTACTTGAATTTTATTATTCCTTAATATTCATATTTAATATGTTTAAATAATTTTTTAAGTTACTGTGTCCGAGTGACGGACCGCGCGTGAAAGTCAGACTACCCGGTTTTGGCTCTATTTTCAGGGCTCTGTAAAAATTATAAATATTGGAGATACAGTTCCGGGAGTCGGAGCTTTTTAGTAAATTCAATGATCTTTTTTTTTAATTTAGAAAATCTTCAATAGTTTTCGAGATATTCAAAAAAAACTAAACCCCCACTTTCTTTTTACTATATTGTTTATAACTTTTGCAATTTTTTTCAGCCCCTTTCGGAACCTTTCCTTAAACTATCTACATACCAATCCGAATCGAATGACACCTTGATCGTAATTTTCGGTGAATATACAAAACTTTGAGGAAAATCGTACATGTGAACTAGACTAAGTATTCAACTTAGGAATCAGATTAGAAATTAGAAGCTATAATTTATCACATTCAAATTCAAAATATGCACAACTTTCTGTATTCTAAAACTTCTATTACCTACTCATAACCTCTATAATCGAACTTACGTTAAATTACCTACTAGTTTTCTAAGATTTTCATATACCACACTATAAGCTGCTGGTGAAAAATCTCACTGTATAGATAATACTACATGCACTATGATATTGTAATCTTGATTATTAAGGTACTATGATCTCTCTTCTCTTTTATTGAAATTGTAAGCTGACTTTAATCTAAGGGTTAAGAACATTAGAAGGTGTTGTATTATTGTTTCACATGTTTGTTAACTTACTTTGTTCATACATGTTACTTATATAAGGTATTCCGTACTGCCATTTGGTTCCCTCGAGTAAATCCTCTGTTTTTAGTTTTAATCGAGATGTTTTACTGAGTGACGTTGGGATAGTTGGAATATTTTCCTTACTTTTTTTAAGGGAACCGTTTTCACAGATATTTTCAGTGCAGTTGCCACTCTCTGAAATATAATATTAAATAGAAATGTCTATAAATAGATGTTAACTTTAGTATAATACCTCCTGAACAGATGAAATAGGTTGAAAGGGTCCGCCATTGTTTTTACCATCTCAATATATTCAATCAAGTTTATAACAAACTCCTGTGCTCGTGAATTAAGCCATTTTCCAGGCATTTTCTGAAAATAACTATTGGTTAATATACCGTTTCAAGTACAATCAGTCACTGTTGTAGAGAATTATAAATAATATTTACCACCAATGAGTAGTAAAATAAGCATTGTAATACTCCCGTCTCACGGTATTTTAGGTGTTATGAAATGTCAAAAGTTTACAAGTTGATAATGTATTATATTCGTACTTACCAATGTTAAATGGAATAAAAATTCAAATTAGTTCTTACAAGAACTGATTTTAACAATAAATACACTTTTAATCCAAAAATTCGCTAAAAACAAGACAGTAAACTGAGCATGCATAACCTCAAATACGGTAATGTCAAATTCAACTTTTAGTGCGATCAGTTATTCACGTTACGACAATTATATCGTTGTCTCTTTTTACGATTACTACGGCAAATTTAAAGAAACTATTACGTATGTCTTGTATTTGGTCTTGTGAAGAAGACAATCGATCGTAGGTTGTTATGTTTGATTTATATTGATAGAAGAAGATAGTATATAGAAAATATGTGTTGCATAAATCGTAGATTGGATCACGTGATGGAAAAGCTTCACCGTTTCTACTGTATTTGTGTCGAATGCTTGCTTTATCTGGAACTTGAGTTTGAAATATTTGTTTCTGATGTAGTAGTGTGTATATAGTTATTGTTTTTTTGGTGCCAACTTATTGTTAAAAGAAAGTGTGCAGTTTATATAATACTGAATTACTTACGACGTAATAATAAGAATAAAGAAAATGGTAAACATATACGTTACTGGACAACAAAACTGTTTCAGTATAGAAGCCAGAGAGGTGGTGAAAACCTATTAAAAACGTAAGCAGTTCATGAGACAACTGGGCAATTTCGAAATTTTCTTTTTCCGAATGTCACAAGCCGACTTCGAAATATTACTTAATTTGGTTGGACCTAGGACGAAGAGGACACAAATTTCAGAAAGGCTATATCAGTTAAAGAAATGCTCTCACTTTACGATTTTTGGCCACGGGAGATTCTTATTCAAAAATTGAATAGATGAGGATTTTACTTGATCCATACTAAACGATGAAATAAAACAATTTAATTTGCTTCAATCTCCATTATAATTTGAACTAAAGTTAAATTTAAAATTAGTGAGGCGTTTCGCTACACAGTAGCTTTATCAAACTAGTGAAGGTATAATGAAAAAAATTTAATTTATACAGCGCATTAATAGGGAATTCTAAGGATATTGACAAAAGTATTATAATATGTTTACATGGAAATAAAGTACAAAAAGTGTCTAAAATACGGAATTCTACGAATATTAACAAAGGTATCGAAAAAGTTCACCTGGAAATTTATTCATTATACCTTCACTAGTTTGATAAAGCTATTGTGTAGCGAAACGCGTCACTAATTTTAAATTGAACGTCAGTTCAAATTATAATGGATATTTAAGCAAATTAAATTGTTTTATTTCATCGATTCTTATTCAAGTTTGCATTTCTATTTACTACACAGCGAATTGCTATTATATGGTTAATCACAAATTATAACTATTTGCAAACAAATATCAATTTTAATTTAAATTTAAATTACTACGCACGAAAACGGATCACAATAAAATCACCAGCACAGCGCACAGATTTGTTATTTAAAAAAGAATAATTCTCCTCAAATATTTTCGTCAAATTCAACACACAAATTTATTGATCTGGACCCGGCTTAAAACTCACATTTTTATTTTAAAAACATTTACTAATACAATTAACCTAACCTAGATCTGTAACCTCATCAGGATCTAGGTAGACTTGCTCCAGGCTTCTAAGGCGTTGGCGGGAAATACTCCAAAAACAATTTAACCTACTGAGCAGAAGGTCTTAGTAACCTTTTTGCCTGTTTTGTTCTGGAATATTTTTCCAGTAGGATGCACTAAGTTGTTTTTCCCATTTCCGCCTTTTTCCGATAATACAAAGATGTTGGGGTCGGATATTCTACCCCTTTTGCAAGACCATCAGCAATCTCATTTCCGACAATTTCTTATGTCCTGGCACCTACAATAAAGTTACTTTGTTGTGTTTAGTCAGTTGCTTGAGAGATTGTTTAAGACTCATAAGTTGTAGACTTTGAAGCAGCCTGACTATCAGACGTGATAAACATTCTAGCTGAGTTGAGGCGTTTTTTGAGGCACTCTTGAGCATAAAATCGACTGCCCATGTATGTATGTAAATTGGGGTGACATTCACTGAGACCTAAAAGATCTTTTGTGCCCCCTTACTTCTACTTAGTACCTGAGGAAAGTCTCGGAGACTAGAAGCTCCTTTAGTCCTATTTCCCGGAGGAATTTTAGGATATCTGCAGGCTTTAACTTAGGGAAATGTCGCTCTTCTATCCAGTAATCTCCAAGGTGTTGTGCCCTAGGATTCTGAATTGCTGTGCAATTCGCAAGTATGTGGATGGAGGTTTCTTCTTCCATGCCACAGAATCTAAATTATTCTCCCTCCATTATTTTGAGCTTTTTCAGGTGCCCATTCAGGCGACAATGTCCCGTAAGGATCCCTGTTAAAACTCTTAGTGCAGTTTTACTTTGACTTATGCATTCATTTGATTTCAACAGGTTGTAGTCACCCAGAAGAATCTTTGATTGTCTAAGTCCTTCTAGATCTTTCCAATGGTCAGATCTTCTCTTTTTTCGGCTTTGCCTATTTCTCCCAATATTACATTGGAGCTGATACCGCAAAAGGGTTCCGGCCCCCAAAAGGGTGTTCCAGTCCCCTTCTTTGCTAGTTCATCTGCTATTTCATTCCCTTCTATCCCAGTGTGTCCTGGAATCCACAGTAAGGTGACTATATTGCTCTCGCCTAGTTCATTTAGTTTGCCTAGGCATTCCCACACTATTTTGGAACTGATAACACAAGAGCTCAGTGCTTTAATGGCTGCTTGACTATCCGACATTATGATAATACTTTGCCTACTATATCCTTTATCAATATTGAACTGGGAACACTTTCTTATGGCGTGAATTTCCGCTTGAAAGATACTTGGGGTTTTTCCCAAGCTTTCAGTGTTTGGTTTGTGGCACGTACACTCCTATCCCAGTTCCTTCTATTGCTTTTGAGCCGTCTGTGTACCATTGAATGGTATTCTTTCCAAGTCTGGTAATGGTATTTGGATCCCATTCCTTCTTGTTGCTTAATTCCGTAACGAATTTCTTTGAAAAGCTATACTTTCTCATCACACAATCTTGTGGCATGTCCCAGGTTTTCTGATTTCTAAGACGTAAGGAGGTGGTTTTTTTTAATGATTCCCTCTCTACTTAGTCTGTATCTTGTTCTTTCTGCAACACTTTCCACCACCATATGTAGTGGTGTGAGGTTGAGAATCACTTCCTTGGCTGCAGTTGGGCATGTTCTCATTGCTCCTGTAATGCATATACAGGCTAGTCTTTGAATTTTGCAGAGGTTTTCTCTCGTTGTCCATAGGCTAGTTCTACTACTCCACGCAATGGCTCCATAAGTGATAATTGGTCTCACTATGTCAGTGTACATCCAGCTTAGGGTTTTTGGGTGACAACCCCAATTTCTACCTGCCAGATTCCTGCACACCATTAGAGCCATTTTTGCTTTGTATATAATCTCCTTTTCGTGTTTGTTCCACAGGAGTTTACTGTCTAGAGTCAAACCTAGATGTCCATTGACCCATCAGTATAATAAGTGAGGGCACCTTTCGTTGTTGGAGTGATTTCCTTTTATGTTAACTCACGCGAGTTCGAAATTTTGTTTCTAAGAAATAGAATCCGTGGGTACCTTCATGGATTAAACTGCTCCAGTCCTTAGTATATCCAGATGAACCGTTAGATCGCTGGGTTTAAAAGATTTAGCAGATCTGGTGGAGGAAGGTCTAGGATTACGTCTAGGGCTGCGTTTGGGCATGCTCTCATTGAACTAGTGATTCCAATGCTGGCGAGTCGTTGCACTTTCTGCAACTCAGTTCTTGCCCTTTGCTGCGTAGTTTTTTTTCACGCCAAACCAGCACAGTATAGGTAAGAATTGGTATGACAACCGTTAGATATGACCAGTAAATTATTTTCGGATTCAGATAAAAATAAAAATGTACAGATGGCATCATCAGTAAAATATTATACTTGGGTATGTTTTTAGATTCTCATTTAAAATGGGATGTTCATATTGATAATTTGGAAAATAAAATTAGAACTTTAATCTATAAATTTTACTTGTGTCGTGTTTCGTAAAATACTATCGTTGAAGAAACTAAAATCAGTGTACTAGGCATTGATTGAATCTCTATTAATTTATGGTATAATAGGTTAGGGAGGTATTAGGAAAACTAAAATGCAATCTGTAGAGGTAGCTCAAAAAACAATTCTAAAAATTATGTACTTTAAAAAAAGAACTTACTATACTGAACGTTTTTATAGCGACCTTATAATAATGGTTATTAGAGAGCTGTATGCAAAAACAATTACAATTTATTTGTTTAAAAACATACATTATTTTCAAAACATATTACATCCTTACCAAACAAGGAACCCTACACCATACACTATGGTAATTGGGTTTTTGATAATATATATATACCAAACAAGGACAATTTCTTCGGATAATTTGTCAATTCCTAGACCTCAGAAAGCAGTTGGAAAAGAAAGCTTCACTTATTCTGCACTTATTCTGCACAATTAAAGTACTTAATAATAATTTAATTCTAAATTTTTGTAGCCTCGACTAGACCTCCGTTAATTTCCACACATTTATCGTATGGTTTGCGACTATGTCTTAGCGCTTTTTTTATTTCTTGTGGCGTTATTTCAGCACAGGCTTGTCTTATTCTGTCACACAGTTCTGCTCTATTCCTTGGACGTGTCTTACAAACTTTTTGTGTCAAAAGAACCCACAGATAAAAATCCAATATAGTTAAATCGGGCGATCTAGGAGGCCATTCGATCAACTCGCTGCCGCGACCTATCCAACCATTTGGAAGTTTTTCGTTAAGCCACTGCCTGACAATCCTAGAATAGTGTACAGAACAACTATCTAACTGGAATATCAAATTTCTTCTTTCTGCTAGTGGCAGTTCATCAATCACTGCGGATAACTCACCTTCCAAGAATTCCATGAAGTTATTGACATTCATGTTACCCTCAAAAAAGAATGGACCTATTATCCTGTCTTTTAAAATTCCGCTCCAAACATTCACCTTTTCAGAATATTGGCTTTTGCAATTTATTACCCAGTTAGGATTTTCAGATGGCCCAATATCTTGCATTTTGTGATGAAACTACGCCATTGGTGGTAAACGTGGCTTCATCAATAAACATAACACTGGCTAAGAATTTTCTTGAATTAAGGTACTCACCTTGAGCCCACAAACAATATTCCATGCGTTTTTCTGTATCACCTGCCCTTAAAGTGTGGAGAAATTTCGGTTTAAATGGTCGTATTGTATTTCTCTTTAAATATCGCCGAATGTTTTCTCCAGGCAAGGCTAAATCTAAACTAGCTATTCTTAAGCTAATATTTGGATTGTTGGCAAAGTAGTCTATGACAACACGGTCTTTAAAATTTCTTGCCTGCAAATTTTTTTTAAATACGTTTGGTCACTGCTTCAGTCTCAATAAATACTTTTTAATTTTGTGCACTGCAGAGCAACAAATCCGGCGATCTTTATGTCTCCGATTAAATATTTCTGTTACTTCTCGTTCACTTCTATGTATCATTGTAACTATCCTTGTAACCACACAAACGTATACAATTTCAACTTTGTCTTGAATAGTTAAAGCAGCCATTGTCAAGTACGAGTAATTATTTAGAACATTTAGAACTTACTATTTCATACAAATGTTACTGATTGACATAAATGAACTGTCAAAATCAAAGCCTACTTGCGATTTTGTTTGAATTTTGTAAAAATAGCTTTAATAAGTATGGGCATAATAAAGCTGTGGACATTACAAAAACTAAGTTGCAAATTTAGAGTTAAATTATTATCACTTTGATCAAAATGTATTATTGTTAGTTATTTTTAAGAGTTGTTAATTTATATTTTCATGGCATACTCGTTGATTGTTAATAAATGAAATAATTAAGCACAATTTCACATTACTTTCAGAAGCTATAACTCCAGGGTTAAGTTATCGGCTTCGAATTTTTACTGTTTGAGTCCTAGTTTTTGTTTACCATGTTGCCATTTTTAAAATTTGTCTACATTCTACGTAAAAAACTAATTAAAATACATCTTTTTCCAAATTCATGTTGTAATAACTTTGTCGTTAATAGAATTTTTTGATACAATTTCGGTATTTTACATTTGTAACGATTCTGAATCCAGTGGTGTAGTCATATTTGAGAAAAAAAAATGCCTAATTTACTTTCGTCTGTTTTGGCAAAGAAAAATTAACATAGAGTGCCTTGAAAATAGAAATTAAGCTATGAAAATTTGTGCCAAAATACTGTTTTTGATACTGAATCTAACCAAAAAAATTAAATCAAAATCGGTTGAGAAATGCGGATTTTACAGGGGTGCTTCCAAACAAAATGGGTCACACTGTATAATAAAATTCCTGAAAATATTCGACGCATAAGAAATAGCACTAGATTAACAAAAAGGAATAAATAGATGGATACTAACTAGCATGTGGTAGAGGCTTCTTTCATGAAATAATTTATCCTGATCTTGTATTTTAATCTTGATCCTAAGAATGTGTTCCATGTTAGGAAATAATTATGTTATATTTATAATTGTCTTTTGTTATTATAATTGTACTTGCGTTCAAATTATGTAATTTGTTCGCCTTTTATACGGGTGTAAGAATAAAAATCTAACCATAGACAGGCTCCACTCTGAACCTATTTGGTAATCATTTTTATTTCCGTTAAAACTTTATAAATATTTGGTATAGACATATTTGGGCAAATAGACCTACGTTGTTCCAAAAAGCCTGCGGTACGTTCAGAGAGCTCTTATTGCTTTTGCATTTTGTAATATGCGTGTGCATTCCACGTAAGTCTCCTATCAAGGACGACTCCTAAAATTATTAGTTTCCTAGTATATAGCATTTGATTACGGAAGGTTGGATACCTTTTGCTCTTACGTCGGCACTGATTGATTCATATGAGGTGTTATCAAATGTACCCTCTCTATCTATGAATACACACCAAATACATAAATGCGTTTGAAAAATTTGAAAATTTGATAAACCACAAATCGTTGTTACGCCTGATTCCGGTGGGGAAGGCACTTAAATTTCACCATGTATTTGACAGTTTTATTCTTATTCAACTTTTAATAGTATTTCCAACAGTATTAAATTATTTATAAAAATAATAATGTGCATTAGTTGAAACGGTTTTTATGACAATTAATAGGATATGTGTGTAAAAGTGAAAGCTGATAGATAGAAATATATAATATGACGCAAATTGAATCAATGAGTTATTGATTACTAATTATCGAATTACTTCTGCTTTAAATTGTCAGGTAATCATGTTTACTTTGAACACGCTTTTTATATTACGCATAACAAAAATGCTTCAGTTATGACTTGGATGAATAGTTACAATCAAACTTATAATTAATCAGACTAGGACTTAAATATTAATTAACAATAAGAATGTCTTCTTTAAATTCCATTATTGTCGTTCAAAATATCCTTATAGTAGCAATCCTAATAAATTTTCGGAATCACCTTTTTGTTAACCAGTTCTTTCATCTTTTTTTAGCTTCACTTAATGGAATTTTAGCTGCATAAGCTTGTCGCAGCCCCTGTGAAAAATCCTCTTGATTTTGTCTGGTCCTTTTCCTTTGTACTTGTACACTTCTAAAGTCCACGGCAGCATAGGATGTTTTATAAAAAAATACACCAGGACTCTTTTTTCTACACGAATCATTTTTATATTATGCCATTTAACCTGATGCTTGTCTTTATCTAATGTATAATTTGTATCCCATTCTTGCTGAAGAAGTTTAAGATCATAGAAATTCTAATGAGTCATTTCTTTAACCCTATAAGGTTGGCCAGTTTTTTTGCAGTTCGAATTAATGTAGAATATTGGTATGTGCTATAAATTGGGCCTGATTTAACCTGGGACCGCCCCTGGGGTCCAAATGGGTACGCGTTATTTTCTAGCGCTCCACGTATATTCGTGTTTGGAGGGAGGGGATGTCAATGCGTTCACAGGTCCTTAGGAAGTGTAAATCGAGCTCAGTATTGCATGTAGCTCTGTAAAGTGAACCCGTGTATTTTATTTGCGTATTAAAAATGGCTGACTTTTTGGACCTTCAAGGCTTAAAAGATATTCTTTTTGACTATAATGTTGTTGTAGTTATGTTAATAAATGTTCAATTATTTTATGAACATATAGTTTGATGACTTTATATTGGAGTAAGTGGCGTTTGTTTCGTACTTTTTCATGCCTTACCCATATGGACCCCGAGGGGCACTTAAACTTTTCTTTGGTTTCAGGCCCGGTTTTTCGCTACAGGAAGCAATAGAGGTTTTCTTAGAAGACAATGAAAATGTAGCACCAGAAAAGATTTTTGTTGAATTTCCCCCCATGTAATGTACCTACTGATGAAGAATCCGGAGACGAAGATGAAGGGGGAAATTTAGACCATTTATCTGGTAAACTACTTTTAGCACCTGTAGAGCTAGTTTTTACTAACGTTTGAATTGGAGGTAATTCTGATAATGCTACTCAGGAACTTTCATCTATTCCTTCAGCTGCTTCATCCTCTTCTCATCAGTTCACACCAGGTACTTCTTCAATTATGAACAAGAATACCAATGAAGAGGCTCTCTCTGAGAGTACTGACCAACAACACCTACATAATACTTCAGCATTTATTAATCCTTGGTTGGATTACCAAAAAGAAAATCTTCAAAACGTTCAATATATTGAAGGCGATGTGACAAAATATATAAAAGAAACATTCCCTGCACCGAACTATGAGCTTTACAAGAATAAAACTCCCATTGAAGTTTTTGAAATGTTCCTCACAAATAAGATCATTGAACACCTCGCTCAGGAAACCACTAAATATACGGCTTTCAAGAATCAAGAGAACCAAAATATTACAAAAGATGAAATAAAATGCTTCATAGGAATTCTGATTTTGAGTGGTTACAATTCTGTCCCTTCTAAACGTCACTATTGGGAGAAGTCCGAAGATATCAGAAATGTCTTGGTCTCCAGAGCTATGCAAAGAATTAGATTCCTTTCCATCATTAAGTACATTCATTGTACAGACAACACGAAAATTGATATGACTGACAAGTTTGCGAAGGTCAGACCTGTAATGAATATGATCAAAGAAATATTCTTGGAACTATTTGTGCCGGAGGAAAATTTAAATTTTGATGAAAGCATGATAAAATATTTTGGTAGACACAGTGCTAAACAATTTATTAAAGGGAAACCGATCCGGTTTGATCTTTATCAAGGGAAAAATGCTACAATTCCTGATGCATATAGCACAAGTTTTGGAAAAGCTACTTCTCCCTTTGTAAAACTTTTAAGTGAATTTCCTGAACAAAAAATTAACTTACCATACCATTTTTACAATCTCTTTACTTCAGTAAATTTATTCTCTTTTCTTAGATTTAGAGGTTATCAGGCTACTGGAACAATGAGAAGTAATAAAATTCCTAAATTAGAAGTAAGAGAATCAAAATCAAAGAACTCCATTACAAAATCGAAGAAACAAAAACTGAATGTAACGGTAAAGAAAGTCTTTCCAGAGATACTTGATCATCACTTACTGAAAAATAGAGGACAATTCTGTAGTGCAATAGAAAGAAAATCGGGAATATTTTTTGTTAAGTGGAAAGACAACGATGTTGTATCCGTAGTTTCAACATGTTATGGTCTTCAACCTATTCGCCCTGTAAAGAGATATTCCAAGGAACAACATAAGAATATTCAAGTATCGCGGCTGTTTTTAATAGGAAAGTATAATGAGTATATGGGGGAACAGACCAAATGGACCGCAATTTAAGTGAATATAGAATCAACATACGGGGAAAAAGTGGTGGTGGAATACTTTTACATGGCTTATTGATTTGTGTGACAATAATGCTTGGCTGATGTACCGCCATCAAGACCCAAAAATGCCGCAGCTAACATTTAGGCGGACTTTAGTTCAAGGATATTTGACCAAATATCAAACCGTAACTTTACGGCCTGGCCCAAATCAAACCCCACTGGCTAACTCGCTAAAGGTAATTCCTGACATACGATACGATAACGTTGGGCATCTAGTAAATTCCACTAACGATGGACAGAGAAGAAGATGTGGTTTAGAAAGCTGCAAGAGTAAAGTCAGAACACTGTGCATAAAATGTAACGTCGGATTATGTGTTCCATGTTTCGTAAAATATCACACTGAACGATGAAAGTAATTGCATATGTGTGTTTATTATTTTTTTATTCCATTAAAAAATATTTATAATGCTGTCTTATTTGTTCTGTTATTTACTATCTTGATACTTTCAATGCCCACGGTGTCCATATGGGTACGGGCTAAATTCAATATTTAGAATTGCCAAACATTTTTTTTTTCAATTTTTTATGTGTTTTATATATAATTTACTGTAGCATATCAAATATTCATTAACATAACTGAAAAAAAATAGTTAAGGGCGTTCCCAGGTTAACGTGCCTTTTAATTTGTTTTTCTATTACACTATGAACGTTATCGCCTTCATTTTGGGAGTGGCCACGTATTAAAAATTTATGTGTGATTGATTTCATTCCCATTTTAAAAACAGCATAAGCATACGCAGACACCAAATACTTATTTTTTTGCTGTCCACAGCAGTTATCCGAATAAAATATTAGATCTGCATTTTCGGCTATTAAATGTTCAATATAAGTAATTACACAGCTTCCGATTTCCACAGCTTCCCGTTTCCCTTATGTCTCATCCCAAAAATAACACTCAACATTTTTAGCCTTCAGGTCACTGATTGTGAAATTAAAGCAGTTTATTCTTGACTTATAGAAAAATAAAGATATTTGTCCTTTAGGCACTTGCATTACAGCCTGCAAATCTTACACCGCTACTTTAACATCAGTCCTTTCTTTATCAGTACCCTTCTCTATCCTGGCTAATTCTTTTTCTTTCAGATGTTGTTCATAGCTTTGCTGTAGTTTCTGTTTACCATCTTTATCTGCATTTTTGAAACTTTCACATAGATTGCATAGATCTTTTTTTGGTACGAAAAATGAGATATTAAATATACAATAAAATGTTGACTCCGTAGCAAATGGTACCTTGTCCCTCTCATAAGCATCTTTATAGTCTCTATACAAATCGGCTAGAGATTTATCACTTGGGATATACTCACGTGACGTTTGAGCTCTGAGATACTGCGATTCAATCCGAGGTATACTGTTGATAAAATTTGCAATACTATTCCTAATATCAGGGCTAATTGTTCGATGCTTGCCATGTTTTCCCCTCAATTCTCCTTCCAAAAAGCCACAGTCAGATTTTTTAGATAAAGCTGTTTTGATTGGTCTATCGTTTAAATCAAGTGTTGCTTTGAAAAATGTTTTGCAAACTCTAACTTGTAAACCATCTACACTAAAATAAAACGCTCCATGTTATATACTCCTGCAGCCTCAACCACCTCAACGTATTTTCTTTACCCGATGGTTTAATAGATTTTTTCTCAGCCCATGTCCGTAAACGTCAAAAATCGCACTGTCAACATTCCTTGTAATTGACATTTAACAATAACATGAGATCTCATAACATACACGTGCGTTTGGATAAGAAAACTTAAATTTCTTTGTTTAATCAAATTGCAATCAAATTTTTATCTACGTACTACTTTGTTTGGTCTATTTACATAAATTTAGCATAAAAGCTTTTAGCATTAGTGAAATAAATTTTAGATTAAAAGAGTAATGCCC